>CAMQGK010000010.1:465000-527500 GCA_947000775.1 Pterois miles
TGTCATGACCCCTCTGATATCGCAGCCACTTTAGTTTAAATTTTCACACTTTTTAACCAAAATCTAATCTTTTTCACAATGCATTCACTCTGTTTCCATGGTAACCCCGAGGGTTTACTACTTGAAACACTCATTACATCCCATAATGTTCTTATGCAACGGAAACATTGTTCACTTCTCCAGTAAATAGGACTTTACTAGCATAAAGCTAATGTTACACTAGCATAAGTCGAATGTTATGTTAGCATAAAGCTAAATAATGCTAGCATAAAGTTAATGTTATACAAGCATAAGGCTAACGTTATGCAACACCAATCTAACATTATGCTAGCACAAAGCTAATGTTATATAAGCATAAAGGTAATATTATGCTAGCATAAAGCTAACATTATACAAGCATAAAGCTAACATTAGGCTAGCATAAAGCTAACATTAGGCTAGCATTAAGGTGACGTTATACAAGTATAAAGCTAACATTAGGCTAGCATAAAGCTAACATTAGGCTAGCATAAAGGTAACTTTACACAAGCATAAAGCTAACATGCAACACCAATCTAGCATTACGCTAACAGAGGGAACCACAGAGAGGAACTAGTGGGTCCCAGTCTCCACTCTCTCAGAGGACTGAAAGACTAACGGTAGCCTCTCTGCTGGAAGCACATCCAGATGTTTCTGTAGCCGAGTCACCCAGCGGTCTCTCTGGGATCAAGAGCTTCACAGCAGGCTGAAACCTCAGAGGTCAGACGGGAAGTGAACGGCGTGTTCACGGGGCAGCAGCCAGTAAAATGCCGTCTACGTCAAAGTCTCTGCTTCCTGTTTACATGATGCTGCAGATCCTGGACCGTCCTTCGGCGTCCTCCAGGCCCCTCTTGTCCCGGACCAGCACGGCCTGGTTCCCGAAGCTGCTGTACCAGACCGACTGGCTGCGGTTCAGGTAGGTGGAGGGGGGTGCCGCCTGCAGGTCCTGCTGCTGCTGCTGCCAGACCAGCAGGGACGTGTCCCGGTACCTCAGCCGGGCGAAAGCCTCCGACAGGGACTTCTCTGCCAGGGGAGGGCGACCGGAACTAGGACCGGGAGAACCAGGACCTGGAGGACCAGGAGGTTTGTCTGCAGCCGCGTGCTCCTCTACAGCAGTTGGACCACAGTCTGACATGCTGGAGGGGTCAGCGCTCCGTAGACCAGCATGGTGACAGGATAAAGGTCCAGAAGCAGACTGGATGGTCTGGACCGCCTCTGGTCCAGGTCCATCTCAGTCACACATCTGAAGAGTTCAGATGCTCATCTGATCCTTCAGCAGAACCTGATGGAACAAAACCAGGAGGGAGAGCTGTGAGTTAAACTGGATCCAGGTCTAAGGGATTTTAGATAATCCAGGTCTACAGGGACTGTTGTTCTAGATTAACCAGGATCCAGGTCTACGGGGACTGTTGTTCTAGATTAACCTGGATCCAGGTCTACAGGGACTGTTAGACTGCGTCTCATCAGCGGTTTAAGACAAAGTGTCCGGATGAGTTTCTCACGGTGAAACAGGGACCCTGAATATATATCTACAATATGACTGAGGCAGCTATGAAGCTAACGACATATACCGTATTAGTGGAGCTGGTGAGACGTTCAGGTGCTCCGTCCCCGCTGGTTTAACTCAGACTTATTGTGGCTACTGTAGAAACAGACCTATAACTCGTGTCCCGGTCAGTTCTGCCGTTAAATTACCGGAGACTCTCCGTCGACACACCAAGAGGAGCTAACGGCTGTTAGCCGCCTTCAGCTAGCTGTTGCTAGCTCAGTTAGCTTCTGTTAGCTCCTGATATAAAGACTCTAGCTGACGTTTACGGGCGTGATGACGTCACTGTGACGTCTGATGTGTATCTCTGACGGATGAGTTGCTGCCGATAGACGAGAAACCGAAGCTGCTGCATCGCATCCAATGGCAACGGTGCGAGTGTAAATCACGTCCGTCTAGGAACACACTACACCTTATAAAAGGTTCCTGTGAGGCGAGTGTTTCACGAAAGTACAGCATAAATAAATAAAATACAGCAGAATAACATCAAGTAAAAATGAGGAGAATAAAATGAGGTAAAAATAAAATACAGAAATACACAGTATCTACACAGTGGTGGCTGAAGGAAGTATTGTGATTACATATTTGTGGTATTATGAACTGGTATCTGCCGTATTTCAGATTTTCTCTGTTGTATAAGCACAACAAATAGAAGCTGATTTCTGTGTTGTCTATGTCTATATTTCTATGTCTCTGTTGATGGTGAACATAGAAACAACCGTGTGAATTCATCTTTCGATATAAAGGCCTAATGTTTGTTAGTGACCTCATTTTGAGAGACAATAGACATAAAACCAGCATGTGACAGGGAGGAAGTCCATGGACAGGATATGGAGGCCTTTTATTTTGGAGGGATGTTAAATGAGTCACTTCCTGTCATTAAAGGTCAGTGTTCTATTTCTAATGGAAGATTAAAAAAGATGTGAAGTCATGTTCATATAGTTTAGCTGAGGATGACGAGGACGTCCTGTCCAGATGTCAGTAAATGGTCCTATCAGTGATCCATGTTCCATGTGGTTCCTATTCCTCTCAGTGGTTCCTGTTCTCTCTCTGATTCATGTTCCTGTTCCTCTCAGTGGTTCCTCTTCTCAGTCTGGATCCTAATCCTGTTCTGTGTGTGATTCCTGTTCTGTCAGTGGTTCTTGTTCTCTCTCTGATTCCTGGTCCTGTTCTGTGTTGTTCCTGTTCCTCTCAGTGGTTCCTATTCTCAGTCTGGAT
Organism: Pterois miles; assembly: GCA_947000775.1. Classification (NCBI taxonomy): domain Eukaryota; kingdom Metazoa; phylum Chordata; class Actinopteri; order Perciformes; family Scorpaenidae; genus Pterois; species Pterois miles. The sequence continues at coordinate 467,783 of CAMQGK010000010.1, forward strand.
CCTAATCCTGTTCTGTGTGTGGTTCCTGTTCCTGTTCCTCTCAGTGGTTCCTGTTCTCTCTCTGATTCCTGGTCCTGTTCCGTCTTGTTTCTGTTCCTCTCAGTGGTTCCTATTCTCAGTCTGGATCCTAATCCTGTTCTGTCCGTGGTTCCTGTTCCTGTTCCTCTCAGTGGTTCCTGTTTTCTCTCTGATTCCTGGTCCTGTTCTGTGCGGTTCCTGTTCCTCTCAGTTGTTCCTGTCTCTGATACCTGGTCCTGTTCCGTGTGGTTCCTGTTCCTCTCAGTGGTTCCTGTTCTCTCTCTGATTCCTGTTCCTGTTCCTCTCAGTGGTTCCTGTTCTCTCTCTGATTCCTGGTCCTGTTCCGTGCGGTTCCTGTTCCTCTCAGTGGTTCCTATTCTCAATCTGGATCCTAATCCTGTTCTGTCAGTGGTTCTTGTTCTCTCTCTGATTCCTGGTCCTGTTCTGTGTTGTTCCTGTTCCTCTCTGTGGTTCCTATTCTCAGTCTGGATCCTAATCCTGTTCTGTGTGTGGTTCCTGTTCCTGTTCCTCTCAGTGGTTCCTGTTCTCTCTCTGATTCCTGGTCCTGTTCCGTGTTGTTTCTGTTCCTCTCAGTGGTTCCTATTCTCAGTCTGGATCCTAATCCTGTTCTGTCAGTGGTTCCTGTTCTCAGTCTGAATCCTAATCCTGTTCTGTGTGTGGTTCCTGTTCCTGTTCTGTCAGTGGTTCCTGGTCCTATTCTGTCCGTGGTTCCTGTTCCTGTTCTGTCAGTGGTTCCTGTTCTCAGTCTGGATCCTAATCCTGTTCGGTGTGTGGTTCCTGTTCCTGTCAGTGGTTCCTGTTCTCAGTCTGGATCCTAATCCTGTTCTGTCCGTGGTTCCTGTTCCTGTTCTGTCAATGGTTCCTGTTCCTGTTCTGTCAGTGGTTCCTGTTCTCAGTCTGGATCCTAATCCTGTTCTGTCCATGGTTCCTGTTCCTATTATATCAGTGGTTCCTGTTCTCAGTGGTTCCTGTTCCTGTTCTGTCAGTGGTTCCTGTTCTCAGTGGTTCCTGTTCCTGTTCTGTCAGTGGTTCCTGTTCTCAGTGGTTCCTGTTCCTGTTCTGTCAGTGGTTCCTGTTCTCAGTGGTTCCTGTTCCTGTTCTGTCAGTGGTTCCTGTTCTCAGTCTGGATCCTAATCCTGTTCTGTCCATGGTTCCTGTTCCTATTCTATCAGTGGTTCCTGTTCTCAGCGGTTCCTGTTCCTGTTCTGTCAGTGGTTCCTGTTCCTGTTCTCAGTGGTTCCTGTTCCTGTTCTGTCAGTGGTTCCTGTTCCTGTTCTCAGTGGTTCCTGTTCTCAGTGGTTCCTGTTCCTGTTCTGTCAGTGGTTCCTGTTCCTGTTCTCAGTGGTTCCTGTTCTCAGTGGTTCCTGTTCCTGTTCTCAGTGGTTCCTGTTCCTGTTCTGTCAGTGGTTCCTTCCGTTCCTGTTCTCAGTGGTTCCTGTTCCTGTTCTGTCAGTGGTTCCTGTTCCTGTTCTCAGTGGTTCCTGTTCTCAGTCGGCTCTGCTGTCGCGCTGTGCTGTCTCTCGTCTGTCTGCAGGGTAGGACAGCTTCATTCAAACTTTACTCTTTTTATTCTCTATGAAATGTCAGAAATATTAGACTACCAGAATAATTACACAACAGAGTGTAAAACTGAATTTCCCTACGGGGATTAATAAAGGTTCATCTTATCTTATCTTATCTTAATTTGATAATGATCATATTTCTGTAAATGTAGTAAAATCTCAGAGTTTTTTACATCAGCTGATGGACTAAATGTTTAAGTGCTATTAAATATTATTTTCCGTATTTCAATGTTTGATTTTTACTCCCAGTGAAATGTTGGCTGAATATCACTGATTAATGATATTAATAATGATAATAATAACAACAATAATAATAAGAAGAAATTGATGAAATGTTTAAACACAGACTGACTGACTGTCGTTTTATTTTGAAGGGCTGACCTGCAGCTGATCTCAGTCAGCTCACTCAGTCATGTGATGCAGAGTTATCACGAGATGCTAACACAGCTGACCTCTGACCTCCCACAGCTTACACAGATTTTATGACAAAGGCTGTGGACCGGTGGAAATTTGAACACGGCCCATCCATCCACCCATCCATCCATCCATCCATCCATCCATCCACCCATCCATCCATCCATCCATCCATCCACCCAACCACCCATCCATCCATCCATCCATCCATCCATCCACCCAACCACCCATCCATCCATCCACCCAACCACCCATCCATCCATCCATCCACCCAGCCACCCACCCATCCACCCACCCATCATCCATCCATCCATCCACCCATCCATCCACCCACCCATCCATCCATCCATCCACCCATCCATCCATCCATCCATCCACCCACCCATCCACCCACCCATCCATCCATCCATCCATCCATCCACCCATCCATCCATCCACCCACCCATCCATCCATCCCCACCCATCCATCCATCCATCCACCCATCCATCCATCCATCCATCCACCCACCCACCTGTCCATCCATCCACCCATCCATCCATCCACCACCCATCCATCCATCCATCCATCCATCCACCCATCCATCCATCCACCCATCCATCCATCCATCCACCCATCCATCCATCCATCCAGCCATCCACCTATCCATCCATCCATCCATCCATCCACCCTTCAACCTCTTAGCCCGTTAGGGGTCTCGGGGGTCTGGAGCCGATCCCAGCTGGCGTTGGGTGAAGGTGGGTTCACCTGGACAGGTCTCCAGTCCATCACAGGACACACAGAGACAGACACCATTCACACCTACAGGACATTTAGAGTTAATTCAGTTAACCTGCATGTCTTTAAATTGCGGGAGGAAGCCGGAGTGCCCGGAGAAAACCCACACTGACACGGATTCGAACCTGCGACCCTCTGGTGCTGACCACTGCACCGCCCGGCCGCTATGATGCTCTGTTAAATCTACAAAAATATGAATGGAAGTCAACATCAGCGTTTGTTTAGTTCATTTAGTTTTCTTATTTCAGGCATCAACGTTTAATTTGCTAAGACAAGAAAATAATGTTTAATAAAAACCAAAAATCAATAAATGTACGTGACAACAGAATGTTCTTTCATGTTCTGCTTTCTTTGCTGTTAGAGGTATATGAAAACCAGTTCATTCATTCACTGAATACAGTCCTGAATAAATATCATCTGAACGTTTATATGAGTAGATTTAAAAATGAAATACATAGAAAAATATTATAGTTTTTTTTTAATTTATACCCACCAACCAGTAACCCCTGAGAAAGGAGGACCGTCGAGACCACGAGTGATGGACATGGCATGAAGAGCGTGAGTCCAGTGTAACGTTCCAAGACTGACCTGGCACCTTCTGGTGGGTCCCGTTAGTTCTCAACAATGGGACTCAACAGGTTCTACAGTCATTAATTTTATTATTGTTATTTTTGTATTTTATATTATTTTAATTTCATTTGTCTTACGTTTTTACATTTATAATAATTGTATTGTGGTTAATCTATATATATTTTATATTTTTAGTTTAATTTGTTTTAATTTTTACATGTATTTATTTTATAGTGGTTATTTAGTTTATGTTATTATTAATTTAATTATTTTTCTCATTTTTACTTTAATTCCATTTATTTTTATATTGAGTTGTTATTTTGACCTTCTTCACTTGCCGTAGCCGGTAAAGTCTGTGTCACACATGCGTAGTAGCAGGATCTGTAGCTAGTCGATGCTAACAGGCTAACCTACGTTTGTTGTAACGGTCCGAACCAGCACTGCATCTGTCTGTATCCAGAGGTACAAGTCGTTAATACGGTATCGGTTCTGACCCAGAGTCAGCGCTAACCGGAGAGTGCAAGTACAGTTAGCGCTGTTAGCATTGGCAGCTAGCTTTAGCTCCGCTCTAGCAGCAGAGAATCAAAACAGAGCTAAGAGAAGCTAGCTGAAGCTAACTGAAGCTAACGCTGCTGGACAACATGGCGACAGAAGAGAAGAAACCAGAGACAGAGAACATTAAACAGGCTTCGTCTTCCTCAGGGTCCGGTACTAAGGTAAGCCCGGCGGACTGACGGTGCTCGGACACCGGGACCTGTGCTCCGGTCAGTTCGGTGAGCATGCGACCGGTCAGTCAGCTAACAGCTAGCTAACAGCTAGTACCTCTGTAAACAGCGACAGTGCTGCATCAGCTCTGTAAATGCTCTTTATTAATTATGAACTGTTCATTCAAATATTCATCTGTAGTTCTGTATTCACAGAGAGAATAATATCAACAATAAGAATAATGATTAAAAGCTTAGTATTAAACTTTTTATGGTCAAACGACTCGTTAACAGCGATCTAGTCTTTAAGCAGCAGTCAGGTGTTCATCCTGGACATTAGACCATCAAGGAATGTTACTGGGATTTTACTGGGAGTGATGGGGACAAATCCATCATATGAAAACATACATTCCAAAGTTTAGGAGTTTTTAATGTCTGAGCTGGTGGAGATCTAGTCTCAGGTCTGCCACCGCACATTTACAAGAAAACCTGGTTCAGTTTTGTCGTTCACTAGTTGGACTCACACGCCCCCCACAATGGACGGGTGAAACTCCACTAACGAACTATTGTCTTAGGAGAATAAGGGGCGGACATTTTCTCAGAGGTTAAAAATCTGAGTCTAACTCCACTGTTGGTCTGACTAGTGGGGACTAGTCAGACTAGTGGGGACTAGTCAGACTAGTGGGGACTAGTCAGACTGTAGCGTTGGAACTAATGAAGCCACTTGGATAAGGGGTGAAACGTCTTCAGAGACAAATCCAAGTCCAGTTTCCTTTGATTCAATTTTTGCCTGAATGAATCTGACCTGGATGAATGAGAACCTCCACAGACTTCAGTTTTTTATTATTATTTAATCAGTCACATCCTCATCATCAGTGTATCTTTACTCCAGTACTGAGCATTAGCTGAAAATACCACATTCAACAAAGATAAGATGAGCACATATTAAATATGGAGCAGCTACGTAACACCAGTCAGCAGCAGGACTGGTGAAATCATGTTGTTTGTCACATGTAATTCCAACTACGTGCATGAACCGAACAACAGTGTGGAGGCCAGTTTAACCTCAGTGCTGTTCGCCATCAGTTACATGGTGGTTGGTGTTACCAGTGATACACAGTGGTTGTTGCTACGCAGTGGTTGGTGCTACACAGTGGTTGGTGTTACGTAGTCGTCTGTTACCAGTGTTACACAGTGTTTGATGTTACCGGTGATACACAGTGGTTGTTGCTACGCAGTGGTTGGTGTTACATAGTAGTCTGTTACCAGTGTTACACAGTGTTTGATGTTACTGGTGTTACACCGTGGTCAGTGTTACGGGTGTTACGCGGTGGTTGTGTTACTAGTGTCACGCAGTGGTCGGTGTTATTGATGTTACACTGTAGTCAGTGTGACACGGCGCTACACAGATCTGTTGTGTAGGACTAGGTGTTGCTATCCCTCAATAGAAGCATACTTAAGGCACCGATGAGACTCTGAGTTCAAGTGAGTGGTGGCATCCTTCGGGTTATCAAGTGGGCACCCTCCTTCACAGGTGTTTCGCTGATTGACCCACGACACCTCCAGAGGGTTCAGTAGTGAGTCCCAGCGTCCCAGGTTCACTCCCTAGATGCCATCAGCTCACTTGAAGGCCCAAGTCGGATCCTGTCTCTTCATCCACAGCCACTAGCTCCCCTTCTCAGCAGCTCTGGAGAGGTTCTTGACTGCCTGCCTGTGGGCCTTCCCTCGCACTCCCACTTCTCTGAGTAGCCTGGATGTTGAGGTGGCTACGAAACCTCTGCAGCCTACTTCCACTGGGCGGATCTTGGCTTTCCAGCCTCGTTGTTGAGCATCCGCAGCGAGATCGGCATACCTCATCTTCTTCTGCTCGTATGCCTCCTCCACTGCACCCTCCCAGGGCACCGTGAGCTCTATGATGTAGACGAGCTTGAGTGAGGGTGGCCACAGAACAAGGTCTGGTCGCAGGCTGGTAGATGTGATCTCAGCTGGGAAGCAGAGTTTCTTGCCCAGGTCCGCCAGCAGCTTCCAGTCCTGTGCTCTGCCCAGCTGCCCAGAGCCAGCTCTTACGGTGGCAAGGCCAGCTTGACCCTCCTGGACAAATGGTGTTGGCTGCCAACTGGATGATGGGGAGGAAGGGCGTTAATGCTTGTCCGTCGAGTTTCCAGCACTGCTGCAAGACATTGTAATACCTGGTTGTGCCGCCACGTATAACGGCCTTGGGTGAGGCTGGTCTTGCATCCCACTAAGATGTGCTTCAGTGTTGCTGGACTTGGACATTGAGGGCATGTGGGGTCTTCGCCATACCGCTGGTTTCGGTTTGCAGGAGAGGTAGGACATCATAGGCAGCCCTGATGGTGAAGCTCGCCCTGAACGCCTCCATCTCCCACAGATCTTTCCAGGAGATCTTCCTCTTCTCCACTCCTTCCCATGCCATCCACTGCCCTTGCCTCGCCTGCGACACAGCTTGTGCGCGTCTTTTTTCTTCCTCTTCCCGCAGAACCACCTGGACCACCAGCTTGCGTCTCTGAGCTGGATTGGCCTTGCTCCAGGCCAGTGTCCTGGCCCTGAGACCAAGACCGCTCCTGCCCTCCTGAACTCGGCCCACGATGTCCCTGTGTCTGAGTGCTGCTTTTGCTTGCTCAGTTGCGACCGACGGGGTCCACTTCCTCCCGGTGGCCAGGATGGGGGTCGCTTGGGCTACAAATGGATCGCTCGAGTCCAGCAGCATCATCTCCAGTCTGACTTTGGCGCACTTGTACTCCTCTGCCAGACTGGAAATGGGCAGTTGTAGCATCCCTTTGTCATATATCCCAATACTGCTGAGGCACCTGGGAAGGCCAAGCCACTTCCTTACATATGAGTTGACCAGTCTCTCCAGCTTTTCCACCTTTGACAGCGGGACTTCATAGAGGGTTAGTGGCCACAGGAGACGTGGGAGTAGCCCATACTGCAAGCACCAGAGCTTCAGCTTGCCCGGAAGCAGGGTTCTGTCGATGTTCTCTAGGCCGCTGGCTACCTCCTTCCTGAGCAGCTCTATTTTTTCTTTATCCTTAAGGGAGGCATCATACCAGCGACCTAGGCTCTTCACAGGCTTCTCAGAGACCATTGGAATGGGTTCCTCGCCGATGTGGAGGCGGTGGTCTGACAGCTTCCCCTTGACAATGGAAATGCTCCTGGACTTGCTCGGCTTGATCTTCATGCAGTAGTAAGTGTTACTCAGTGTTCATTGTTACTCAGTGTTACACATGGTCAGTGTTACAAAGTGGTTGTGTTACACCGTAGTTGGTGTTATCGATAAAACACTGTAGTCAGTGTTACACAGCGCTACATGGTAGTCAGTATTACTGGTGTTACTTAGTGTTCAGTGTTACACTGTGGTTGTTGTTACACTGCAGTCAGTGTTGCAGGTGTCACACTGTGGTTGGTGTTACCAGTGTTGCATGATAGTCTATGTTACCAATGTTACGCAGTGGTTGTGTTACCGGTGTTACATAGTGGTTGGTGTTATCGCTGGTACTCTGTGTTACTGGTGTTACCAGTGTTACACAGTGGTTGGTGTTATCAATGTTACACCGTGTTATGTTGTGCTTGGTGTTACTGGTGTTACACAGTGGTCTGTATTCCTGGTGGTACACAGTGGTCGGTGTTAATGGTTTTACACAGTGGGTGATATTACACGGCGATTGGTCTTACTGGTGTTACACAGTGTTACATGGTGGTTTGTGTTACCGGAGTTACATGGTGTTACACGGTAGTCAGTGTTACCGGTGCTACAAGGTGGTATATGGTAGTCAGTGTTATTGCTTTTAGATGGTGGTTGGTGTTACATGGTGGTCTGTGTTATGTGGTGGTTGTATTATCAGTGTTACACGGTGGTCAGTGTTACATGGTAGTAGTATTATCAGTGTGACATAGTGTTTCATGGTGGTGTTATAGTGTTACACAGCGGTGTTGTTACCGGTGTTACACAGTGATCAGTGTTACACAGTAGTGAGTGTTACAAGGTGTTTCGCGATGTTACACGATCGTCAGTGTTAGCATCATTACTGATGTTACACTATGGTCATGCTACTGGTGTTACAAGGTGTTACACGTTGGTTGGTGTTACGATTGTTATACAGTGGTAATGTTACTGGTGTACAGTGGTACACAATAGTGTGTTACTGGTGTTACACAGTGTTAAATGGTGTTACATGGGTAGTCAGTGTTATCACTGTTACACAATGTTATATGATGGTCAGTGTTACACCGTGTTCAGTGTTACCGGTGTTGCACGGTCTTGGTGTTACTGGTGTTACCAGTGTTACACAGCATTGGTGTTACAATGTGTGACACAGTTTTACACAGTGGTTGGTGTTACCGGTGTTACTCGGTGGTTGATGTTACCGGTGTTACATGGTGGTTGATGTTACCGGTGTTACATGGTGGTTGATGTTACTGGTGTTACATGGTGGTCGCTGTTAATGTATTACACAGTGGTCAGTGTTACCGGTGTTACACAGTGGTCAGTGCTACCAGTGTTACACAGTGGTCGGTGTTACCGGTATTACACAGTGGTCGGTGTTACACAGTGGTAGTGTTCCGGTATTAACAGTGGTCAGTGTTACACAGTGGTCAGTGTTACCGGTGTTACAGAGTGGTTGTGTTATTTGTGTTACACAGTGGTCAGTGTTACTGGTGTTACACAGTGGTTGGTGTTACCGGTGTTACATGGTGGTTGATGTTACCGGTGTTACATGGTGGTTGATGTTACTGGTGTTACATGGTGGTCGCTGTTAATGTATTACACAGTGGTCAGTGTTACCGGTGTTACACAGTGGTCAGTGCTACCAGTGTTACACAGTGGTCGGTGTTACCGGTATTACACAGTGGTCGGTGTTACCGGTATTACACAGTGGTCGGTGTTACACAGTGGTCAGTGTTACCGGTGTTACACAGTGGTCAGTGTTACCGGTGTTACAGAGTGGTTCGTGTTATTTGTGTTACACAGTGGTCAGTGTTACAGCTGTTACACAGTGGTCAGCGTTACTGGTGTGACACAGTGGTCAGCGTTAGTGGTTTTACACAGTGGTCAGCATTACTGGTTTTACACAGTGGTCAGCGTTACCGCTGTTACACAGTGGTCAGCGTTACTGTCGGGGGCGGCAGTAGCTCAGTCCGTAAGGACTTGGGTTAGGATGCGGAGGACGCCGGTTCAAGTCCCCCATGGACCAAGACCAACTGGTTGCTGGAGAGGTGCCAGTTTACACTGCCGAGGTGCCCCTGAGCAAGGCACCGAACCCCCAACTGCTCTGGGCGCTTGTCAGGAGCAGCCCCCTCACTCTGACATCTCTCCATTGACACATATACACTCCTGATCAAAATCTTAAGACCAGTTAAAAAATTGCAAGAATTTGCATTTTGCACTGTTGTATCTTAAGAAGGTTCTAAGTAGAGTTTCAAAATGCAAAAAGAAGAAATGAGAGCAAGAGACTAAATGTTTTGAGCAGGCAATTTATTGAAAAGAACAATTTAACTGAAATAGGCTGTTCATCAGCTGATCAAAAGTTTAAGACCACATCCTTTAAAAGCCCAAATCTGTGCAAAAATTTGGATTCCATGTCATTTTCTGTCAAGTAATCACACTGTCAAGACCTCTTGATGGGAAAAGCAAAAAAACTCACTGCCTTGGAACGTGGCAGGATTGTTGAGCTGCATAGACAAGGCCTCTCACAGCGTGCCATCGCTGCTGAGGTTGGACGCAGTAAGACAGTCATTTTGCATTTCTTAAAAGATCCTGAGGTTTATGGAACAAAAAAATCAAGTGGTAGACCCAAAAAAATCTCACCGGCACCGAGCCGGAGGATCCGAACGGCTGTCCGTCAAGACACGGGACGGTCCTCATCCCAAATTAAGGCCATTACTGGTGCTGACTGCAGCCCAATAACCATCAGACGGCATCTGCAAAGGAACGGCTTCAAAAACAAAAAACCTCTTCAAAGGCCACGTCTCCTTCAACGCCACAAAATTGCCCGTTTGGCCTTTGCGAGGGAGCACCAAACATGGGACGTTCAAAGTTGGAAGAAAGTTTTATTCTCTGATGAGGAAAAATGTAACCTTGATGGTCCTGATGGCTTCCAACGCTACTGGCATGACAAGGAGATGCCACCTGAGATGTTTTCAACACGGCACAGCGGAGGGGACGCCATCATGATCTGGGCTGCTTTTTCCTTCAATGGAACAATGGAGCTCCAGGTTGTGCAGGGCGTCAAACAGCAGCTGGCTACGTGGAGATGTTGCAGCGGGCATCCCTCATGACTGAGGGCCCTCGTCTGTGTGCTGATGACTGGGTTTTTCAGCAGGACGATGCTGCGATTCACAATGCCCGTCTGACAAAGGAGTTTTTTCAGGAGAATAACATCACTCTTTTGGATCATCCTGCATGTTCCCCTGATCTAAATCCAATTGAGAACATTTGGTGATGGATGGCAAGGGAAGTTTACAAAAATGGACATCAGTTCCAGACAGTGGATGCCCTTCGTGAAGCCATCTTCACCACTTGGAGCAACATTCCTACAAGCCTTTTGGAAACACTCGCATCAAGCATGCCAACACCAATTTTTGAAGTGATCAACAATAATGGTGGAGCTGCTCATTACTGAGTCTGTTTTTGAGACTTTAATTTCTGTTTTAGGGTTTTTTTTGAGCTATGGTCTTAAACTTTTGATCAGCTGATGAACAGCCTATTTCAGTTAAATTGTTCTTTTCAATAAATTGCCTGCTCAAAACATTTAGTCTCTTGCTCTCATTTCTTCTTTTTGCATTTTGAAACTCTACTTAGAACCTTCTTAAGATACAACAGTGCAAAACGTAAATTCTTGCAATTTTTTAACTGGTCTTAAGATTTTGATCAGGAGTGTATATGTACTGTGTGAACAACAGAGTGTAAAACTGAATTTCCCCACTGTGGGACTAATAAAGGAATATCTTCTTCTTCTTCTTCCACTGCTGTTACACCGTGGTCAGCGTTACTGGTTTTACACAGTGGTCAGCGTTACTGGTTTTACACAGTGGTCAGCGTTACTGGTTTTACTGCTGTTACACCGTGGTCAGCGTTACTGCTGTTACACCGTGGTCAGCGTTACTGGTGTTACACCGTGGTCAGCATTACTGGTTTTACTGGTGTTACACAGTGGTCGGTGTTATTGGTGTTACATGGTGGTTGGTTTTACTGGTGTTACAAAGTGGTCGGTGTTGCTAGTGTTACAGGGTGATTGGTGTCACCGGTGTTACATGGTGGTTGCACACACTGATTACATCACACACCCACTGCCTCCACTGTTGTTTTCTTTTTTTCACAGAAATAAAGCCCATTTTCACGTTTCAGCGCCATGTTATCAATAGATAGTCGGATGACAGACGCTACAAACTGACAGTGAATGCATCTGCTCTGTACAGAGTCTCAGCTTTGAACAGCAGGAGTCAGATTTCACATAGGGGAAGAGAGGCAGTTGACAGACAAGATGATGGCGAAGGATTGGCTGTTGAAGCAAAACGCCTAATTTCAATATGTCAGATGTAAACCCAACGCTGTCAGGGGACCGGAACGTTAATTAGGTATCGCTGTGAGGAGGACGGAACGGTTACAGCCGGTGTTCACGGCGCCGGATGGAAACCTGCAGCTCAGCAGTGGAAGCTGGTCCAGAGAGACCAGACACACCGCGACCCAACGGTACAGATCAGAGTCAGCGCTCTGCACGAACCAGCCGTCATCTTAGAAACTGTCTGGTGTAATCGGTAACACCAGTTCACCAGTCCATTAACCAGAGGGAACTTTTCCTCACCGTCACATCCTAATGGCACTCTGTAAGACGTCCTATCAAGATGGTCCTCCAACACGAAGATCTCAGTGTTGGACTAGGATTGGTGTGATTGATGTAGAGCTGGTTTGATGTGGTCTAGGCAGAGGAAATGTTTCTTTCAAAGTAGGACAGTGATAATGCTAATACAGTAACACCTGATGGAAGTCCGGGTCAGTTACCGTCTGGTTCTGGTTCTGTGTGTCTGCAGTCTAACTCAGCCAAACCCAACTACACGGTGAAGTTCACTCTGGCCGGACACACCAAGGCCGTCTCCTCCGTCAAGTTCAGCCCCAACGGAGAGTGGCTCGCCAGCTCCTGTGAGGACCCACTACAGTACCCACTACAGTTCACTACAGTACCCACTACAGTACCCACTACAGTTCACGGTCCCTGTCCCCTACAGTACCCACTACAGTACCCATTACAGTACCCACTACAGTTCACTACAGTACCCACTACAGTACCCACTACAGTACCCATTACAGTACCCACTACAGTTCACTACAGTACCCACTACAGTACCCACTACAGTACCCACTACAGTTCACTACAGTACCCACTACAGTACCCACTACAGTTCACTACAGTACCCACTACAGTACCCACTACAGTTCACTACAGTACCCACTACAGTACCCACTACAGTACCCACTACAGTTCACTACAGTACCAAACACTACAGTACCCACTACAGTACCCATTACAGTACCCACTACAGTTCACTACAGTACCCACTACAGTACCCATTACAGTACCCATTACAGTACCCACTACAGTTCACTACAGTACCCACTACAGTTCACTACAGTACCCACTACAGTTCACTACAGTACCCACTACAGTACCCATTACAGTACCCACTACATACCCCTACAGTACACTACAGTACCCATTACAGTACCCACTACAGTTCACTACAGTACCCACTACAGTACCCATTACAGTACCCACTACAGTACCACTACAGTACCCATTACAGTACCCACTACAGTTCACTACAGTACCCATTACAGTACCCATTACAGTACCCACTACAGTACACTACAGTACCCATTACAGTACCCACTACAGTTCACTACAGTACCCACTACAGTACCCACTACAGTACACTACAGTACCCACTACAGTACCCACTACAGTACACTACAGTACCCATTACAGTACCCACTACAGTTCACTACAGTACCCATTACAGTACCCACTACAGTTCACTACAGTACCCATTACAGTACCCATTACAGTACCCACTACAGTTCACTACAGTACCCATTACAGTACCCACTACAGTTCACTACAGTACCCACTACAGTACCCACTACAGTACACTACAGTACCCATTACAGTACCCATTACAGTACCCACTACAGTACACTAAAGTACCCACTACAGTACCCATTACAGTACCCATTACAGTACACTACAGTACCCATTACAGTACCCATTACAGTACCCACTACAGTACACTACAGTACCCATTACAGTACCCACTACAGTTCACTACAGTACCCACTACAGTTCACTACAGTACCCACTACAGTACACTACAGTACCCATTACAGTACCCATTACAGTACCCACTACAGTACCCACTACAGTACACTACAGTACACCACAGTACCCACTACAGTACCCACTACAGTTCACTACAGTACACTACAGTACCCACTACAGTTCACTACAGTACCCACTACAGTACCCACTACAGTACCCACTACAGTACACTACAGTACCCATTACAGTACCCACTACAGTACCCACTACAGTTCACTACAGTACCCACTACAGTACCCACTACAGTACACTACAGTACCCACTACAGTACCCACTACAGTACCCACTACATACACTACAGTACACTACAGTACACCACAGTACCCACTACAGTTCACTACAGTACACTACAGTACCCACTACAGTACCCACTACAGTACACTACAGTACCCACTACAGTACCCACTACAGTACCCATTACAGTACCCACTAAAGTACCCACTACAGTTCACTACAGTACCCACTACAGTTCACTACAGTACCCACTACAGTACCCACTACAGTACCAACTACAGTACCCATTACAGTACCCACTACAGTACCCACTACAGTTCACTACAGTATCCACTACAGTACCCACTACAGTACCCACTACAGTTCACTACAGTACCCACTACAGTACCCACTACAGTTCACTACAGTACCCACTACAGTACCCACTACAGTTCACTACAGTACCCACTACATTACTAATACCCACTACCACACTACCCATAATACCCACACACACCACTACAGTACCCACTACAGTACCAACTACAGTACCCACTACAGTTCACTACAGTACCCACTACAGTTCACTACAGTACCCACTACAGTACACTGCAGTACCCACTACAGTACCCACTACAGTACCCACTACAGTTCACTATAGTACCCACTACAGTTCACTGCAGTACCCACTACAGTACCCACTACAGTACCCACTACAGTACACCACAGTACCCACTACAGTTCACTACAGTACCCACTACAGTTCACTACAGTACACTACAGTACCCACTACAGTACACTACAGTACCCACTACAGTACCCACTACAGTACCCACTACAGTTCACTACAGTACACTACAGTACCCACTACAGTACCCACTACAGTACACCACAGTACCGACCACAGTACCCACTACAGTACCCACTACAGTTCACTACAGTTCACTACAGTACACTACAGTACCCACTACAGTACACAACAGTACCCACTACAGTTCACTACAGTACCCACTACAGTTCACTACAGTACACTACAGTACCCACTACAGTACACTACAGTACCCACTACAGTACCCACTACAGTTCACTACAGTATCACTACAGTACCCACTACAGTACCCACTACAGTACACCACAGTACTCGTACACCACAGTTCAACCCACTACAACACCACATACCCACACTACCCACTACAGTACCCACTACAGTACCCACTACAGTTCACTACAGTACACTACAGTACCCACTACAGTACACAACAGTACCCACTACAGTACACTACAGTACACTACAGTACCCACTACAGTTCCTACGTACTCACTACAGTACCCACTACAGTACACTACAGTACCGACTACAGTACACTACAGTACTCACTACAGTACCCACTACAGTACACTACAGTACCGACTACAGTACCCACTACAGTACCCACTACAGTTCACTACAGTACCCACTACAGTACACTACAGTACACTGCAGTACCCACTACAGTACCCACTACAGTTCACTACAGTACACTACAGTACCCACTACAGTACACTACAGTACCCACTACAGTACCCACTACAGTTCACTACAGTACCCACTACAGTTCACTACAGTACCCACTACAGTACACCACAGTACCCACTACAGTTCACTACAGTACACTACAGTACCCACTAGAGTTCACTACAGTACACTAAAGTACACTACAGTACCCACCACAGTACCCACTACAGTACACCACAGTACCCACTACAGTACCCACTACAGTTCACTACAGTACACTACAGTACACTACAGTACCCACTACAGTACACAACAGTACCCACTACAGTACACTCCAGTACCCACTACAGTTCACTAGAGTACCCACTACAGTACCCACTACAGTACACTACAGTACCCACTACAGTACCCACTACAGTACACAACAGTACCCACTACAGTACCCACTACAGTTCACTACAGTACCCACTACAGTTCACTACAGTACCCACTACAGTACACTACAGTACCCACTACAGTACCCACTACAGTACCCACTACAGTACCCACTACAGTACACTACAGTACCACCACAGTACCCACTACAGTACCCACTACAGTTCACTACAGTACCCACTACAGTACCCACTACAGTTCACTACAGTACCCACTACAGTACCCACTACAGTACCCACTACAGTACACTACAGTACCCATTACAGTACCCACTACAGTACCCACTACAGTTCACTACAGTACCCACTACAGTACCCACTACAGTACACTACAGTACCCACTACAGTACCCACTACAGTACACTACAGTACACTACAGTACCACCACAGTACCCACTACAGTTCACTACAGTACACTACAGTACCCACTACAGTACCCACTACAGTACCCACTACAGTACCCACTACAGTACCCACTACAGTACCCACTACAGTACACTACAGTACCCACTACAGTACCCACTACAGTACACTACAGTACCCACTACAGTACCCACTACAGTACCCACAACAGTACCCACTACAGTACCCACTACAGTACACTACAGTACCCACTACAGTACACAACAGTACCCACTACAGTTCACTACAGTACCACTACAGTTCACTACAGTTCACTACAGTACACTACAGTACCCACTACAGTACACAACAGTACCCACTACAGTTCACTACAGTACCCACTACAGTTCACTACAGTACACTACAGTACCCACTACAGTACACTACAGTACCCACTACAGTACCCACTACAGTACCCACTACAGTTCACTACAGTACACTACAGTACCCACTACAGTACACCACAGTACCCACCACAGTACCCACTACAGTACCCACTACAGTACCCACTACAGTTCACTACAGTACACTACAGTACCCACTACAGTACACAACAGTACCCACTACAGTACACTACAGTACACTACAGTACCCACTACAGTTCACTACAGTACTCACTACAGTACCCACTACAGTACACTACAGTACCCACTACAGTACACTACAGTACTCACTACAGTACCCACTACAGTACACAACAGTACCCACTACAGTACACTACAGTACACTACAGTACCCACTACAGTTCACTACAGTACTCACTACAGTACCCACTACAGTACACTACAGTACCGACTACAGTACACTACAGTACTCACTACAGTACCCACTACAGTACACTACAGTACCGACTACAGTACCCACTACAGTTCACTACAGTACCCACTACAGTACACTACAGTACACTGCAGTACCCACTACAGTACCCACTACAGTTCACTACAGTACACTACAGTACCCACTACAGTACACTACAGTACCCACTACAGTACCCACTACAGCACCCACTACAGTTCACTACAGTACCCACTACAGTACACCACAGTACCCACTACAGTTCACTACAGTACACTACAGTACCCACTACAGTACACTACAGTACCCACTACAGTACCCACTACAGTTCACTACAGTACCCACTACAGTACCCACTACAGTACCCACTACAGTACACCACAGTACCCACTACAGTACACCACAGTACCCACTACAGTACCCACTACAGTACCCACTACAGTACCCACTACAGTACACCACAGTACCCACTACAGTACACCACAGTACCCACTACAGTACCCACTACAGTACCCACTACAGTTCACTACAGTTCACTACAGTACCAACTACAGTACCCACTACAGTACCCACTACAGTTCACTACAGTACACTAAAGTACCCACTACAGTTCACTACAGTACACTACAGTACACTACAGTACCCACTACAGTACCCACTACAGTACCCACTACAGTACACCACAGTACCCACTACAGTACCCACTACAGTTCACTACAGTACACTACAGTACACTACAGTACCCACTACAGTACACAACAGTACCCACTACAGTACACTACAGTACCCACTACAGTTCACTAGAGTACCCACTACAGTACCCACTACAGTACACTACAGTACCCACTACAGTACCCACTACAGTACACAACAGTACCCACTACAGTACACAACAGTACCCACTACAGTACACTACAGTACACTACAGTACCCACTACAGTACACTACAGTACCCACTACAGTACACTACAGTACCCACTACAGTACCCACTACAGTACCCACTACAGTTCACTACAGTACCCACTACAGTACACTACAGTACACTGCAGTACACACTACAGTACCCACTACAGTTCCCACTACAGTACACTACAATACCCACTACAGTACCCACTACAGTTCACTACAGTTCACTGCAGTACCCACTACAGTACCCACTACAGTACCCACTACAGTACACCACAGTACCCACTACAGTACCCACTACAGTACCCACTACAGTACCCACTACAGCACACTACAGTACCCACTACAGTACACTACAGTACCCACTACAGTACACTACAGTACTCACTACAGTACCCACTACAGTTCACTACAGTACCCACTACAGTACCCACTACAGTACCCACTACAGTACACTACAGTTCACTACAGCACACTACAGTACCCACTACAGTACACTACAGTACCTACTACAGTACACTACAGTACTCACTACAGTACCCACTACAGTACCCACTACAGTACACTACAGTACCCACTACAGTACACTACAGTACTCACTACAGTACCCACTACAGTTCACTACAGTACCCACTACAGTACCCACTACAGTACCCACTACAGTACACTACAGTACAATCTACAGTACACACTACAGTACATACTAGAATAGAATAGAATAGAATAGACCTTTATTAATCCCACAGTGGGGAAATACTACTGCTACTACTACTAATACTACTACTACTACTACAACTCAGTTTGGATGCTTGATTGGCAGCCCTAGTTTTCATGTAATTTTGTCAGATGTAGTTTTTGGTGAAAGAATTGATGATCAGAGACTATTGATAATCAGTCAGAAATGAGCTGTAAACAGTCAGAAAGGAAGCAGATGATTTACCAGTTGGTCTGGAGAACCACCGATACTGCTGTCATGGTATCCCTATCATTTCATCTTTATGATTATTATTATTATTACGGTCAGTCTTATTATTAGATGATTAGGTTATCTCCATGGACTTCCTCTGAGACCAGCTGAACTGTTGGTGCTGCGTTCAAGGATACTCTGAAAACTGACAGCTGGTTATATTTTACATGAACAGACAGACTAGACTGCTGACAGGTCAGAGGACCTGATTATATTAATGTCGGTCAATGAGGTCCCTGAACGCACCGTTGCAATGCTGCGATGCTGCAGTAACCATGGTAACCACGGTGATGTCTTCTTGCAGCTGCTGATAAGCTGATCAAGATTTGGGGAGCGTTCGATGGGAAGTTTGAAAAATCCATCGTCGGACACAAACTGGTGAGATGCCACGGCCCTGATCCAGCTCTGAACCCAGTTCTGGATCTAGACTGGTTATGGTTCTGATGATGGATTTGTTCTGTTCTATATGTAGGGGATCTCAGACGTGTCCTGGTCTTCAGACTCCAACCTGCTGGTTTCTGCCTCCGATGACAAAACGCTCAAGATCTGGGACAACAACTCTGTAAGAGACACACACTGACTGGTTCCGGCTAGCGGGCCAGTTCCTGCTTTTTGGGGGCCCATATGTAAAATATTGTTTTTTGACCAAATGCTACTTTTACAAATACCGTAGAAAATATGGATGGAGGACTTGTGTTTTAGGACGGGGACGTTGGTGTGTCTGCTTGCACTGGTAGACTCTGAGACAGAAGACGAACTGAACAGATGTTTCACTGCTGCAGCACTTTAGTATTTATTCTGACAAGTTCACGAGAGACCTGCTGTCTCACTGAAGCTGTCTGTCTGTCTCTACCTGTCTGTCTGTCCAGGGGAAGTGTCTGAAGACTCTGAAGGGTCACTCTAACTACGTCTTCTGCTGTAACTTCAACCCTCAGTCCAACCTGGTGGTGTCTGGATCGGTACGCTGCTCCACATCAGCTCTGAGAGGACACTTCCTAGCTCTGTGATCATCAACCAGGGTGTTCTTCAGTTCCCTCCACAGACCACCGCTGTGGTTCTACTGGTGGATGTTCTTCAGTTCCCTCCACAGACCACCGCTGTGGTTCTACTGGTGGATGTTCTTCAGTTCCCTCCACAGACCACCGCTGTGGTTCTACTGGTGGATGTTCTTCAGTTCCCTCCACAGACCACCGCTGTGGTTCTACTGGTGGATGTTCTTCAGTTCCCTCCACAGACCACCGCTGTGGTTCTACTGGTGGATGTTCTTCAGTTCCCTCCACAGACCACCGCTGTGGTTCTACTGGTGGATGTTCTTCAGTTCCCTCCACAGACCACCGCTGTGGTTCTACTGGTGGATGTTCTTCAGTTCCCTCCACAGACCACCGCTGTGGTTCTACTGGTGGATGTTCTTCAGTTCCCTCCACAGACTACCGCTGTGGTTCTACTGGTGGATGTTCTTCAGTTCCCTCCACAGACCACCGCTGTGGTTCTACTGGTGGATGTTCTTCAGTTCCCTCCACAGACCACCGCTGTGGTTCTACTGATGGATGTTCTTCAGTTCCCGCCACAGACCACCACTGTGGTTCTACTGGTGGATGTTCTTCAGCTCCCTCCACAGACCATTGCCATAGTTCTCACCACAGACCACCACTGTGGTTCTACTGGTGGGTGTTTTTCAGTTCCCTCCACAGACCACCGCTGTAGTTCTAATGATGGATGTTCCTCAGTTCCCACCACAGACCACCACTGTGGTTCTAAAGATGGACGTTCTTCAGTTCCCACCACAGACCACCACTGTGGTTCTAAATGTGGATGTTCTTCAGTTCCCACCACAGACCACCGCTGTAGTTCTACTGATGGATGTTCCTCAGTTCCCACCACAGACCACAACTGTGGTTCTACTGATGGATGTTCCTCAGTTCCCACCACATACCACAACTGTGGTTCTACTGAAGGATGTTCCTCAGTTCCCACCACAGACCACAACTGTGGTTCTAAAGGTGGATGTTCTTCGGTTCCCACCACAGACCAGGGTCTGCTGGTCAGAGCTGTTGTTTTACCCTAGACTACAGCCTCTAGAACCTTGAACACAAACATCCAATTGACCAACGACTTTGTTTATATAAGAACTTTAGTTTTCATGTATTATCGGAAATGACATGAAGGAAACTATTCATTTATTTTAATGATACCACTGTCTGTCTCTCTCTGTCTCTCTCTCTCTGTCTGTCTGTCTCTCTCGCTCTCCCTCTCTCCCCCTCTCCCTCCCTCTCTGTCTGTCTCTCTCTCTGTCTCTCTCTCTCTCTGTCTGTCTCTCTCTCTCTGTCTCTCCCTCTCTCTCCCTCTCCCTCCCTCCCTCTCTCTCTCTCTCCCTCCCTCTCTCTCTGTCTCTCTCTGCCTTCCTCTCTCTCCCTCTCTCTCTCTCCCTCTCTCCCCCTCTCCTTCCCTCTCTCTCTCTCCCTCTCCCTCCCTCTCTCTCTCTCCCTCTCCCTCCCTCCCTCTCTCTCCCTCTCTCTCTCTCCCTCCCTCCCCCTCTCCTTCCCTCGCTCTCTCTCTCCCTCCCTCCCTCTCTCTCTCTCTCTCTCTCTCTCTCTCTCCCCCCCCTCTCCTTCCCTCTCTCTCTCTCTCCCTCCCTCCCTCCCTCTCTCTCTCTCTCTCTCTCTCTCTCCCTCTCCCCCTCTCCTTCCCTCTCTCTCTCTCTCTCCCTCTCTCCCTCTCTCTCTCTCTCTCTCTCTCTCTCTCTGTAGTTTGATGAGAGTGTTCGTATCTGGGATGTTAAAACAGGAAAATGTCTGAAGACTCTTCCAGCTCACTCTGACCCCGTCTCTGCTGTAAGTCCTGTCGTCTGTCCTCTGACCTCTCACCTCTGTCCTCTGAACTCTGACCTCTGTCCTCTGAACTTTGTCCTCTGACCTTTGTCCTCTGACCTCTGTCCTCTGAACTCTGTCCTCTCACCTCTGACCTCTGAACTCTGACCTCTGAACTTTGTCCTCTGTCCTCTGAACTCTGTCCTCTCACCTCTGACCTCTGTCCTCTGACCTTTGTCCTCTGACCTCTGTCCTCTCACCTCTGTCCTCTATCCTTTGTCCTCTCATCCTCTGTCCTCTCACCTCTGTCCTCTGACCTCTGTCCTCTGACCTCTGTCCTCTGACCTCTGTCCTCTGACCTCTGTCCTCTGAACTCTGTCCTCTCACCTCTGACCTCTGAACTCTGACCTCTGTCCTCTGAACTTTGTCCTCTGTCCTCTGAACTCTGTCCTCTCACCTCTGACCTCTGACCTCTGTCCTCTGACCTCTGTCCTCTCACCTCTGTCCTCTATCCTTTGTCCTCTGACCTCTGTCCTCTCACCTCTGTCCTCTGACCTCTGTCTTCTCTCCGCTGTCCTCTGACCTCTGAACTCTGTCCTCTGACCTCTGTCCTCTGAACTTTGTCCTCTGACCTCTGTCCTCTGAACTCTGTCCTCTCACCTCTGTCCTCTGACCTCTGTCCTCTGACCTCTGTCCTCTCACCTCTGTCCTCTGACCTCTGTCCTCTGAACTCTGACCTCTGTCCTCTGAACTCTGTCCTCTCACCTCTGACCTCTGAACTCTGACCTCTGTCCTCTGAACTTTGTCCTCTGTCCTCTGAACTCTGTCCTCTCACCTCTGACCTCTGACCTCTGTCCTCTGACCTCTGTCCTCTCACCTCTGTCCTCTATCCTTTGTCCTCTGACCTCTGTCCTCTCACCTCTGTCCTCTGACCTCTGTCTTCTCTCCGCTGTCCTCTGACCTCTGAACTCTGTCCTCTGACCTCTGTCCTCTGAACTTTGTCCTCTGACCTCTGTCCTCTGAACTCTGTCCTCTCACCTCTGTCCTCTGACCTCTGTCCTCTGACCTCTGTCCTCTCACCTCTGTCCTCTGACCTCTGACCTCTGTCCTCTGTACTTTGTCCTCTCACCTCTGTCCTCTGATCTTCCTACCTCTGTCCTCTCACCTCTGTCCTCTCACCTCTGTCCTCTCACCTCTGTCCTCTATCCTTTGTCCTCTGACCTCTGTCCTCTGACCTCTATCCTCTGACCTCTGTCCTCTGACCTCTGTCCTCTCACCTCTGTCCTCTCACCTCTGTCCTCTGACCTCTGAACTCTCACCTCAGTCCTCTCACCTCTGACCTCTGAACTCTGTCCTCTCACCTCTGACCTCTCACGTCTGACCTCTGAACTCTGTCCTCTCACCTCTGACCTCTGAACTCTGTCCTCTCACCTCTGTCCTCTGACCTCTGTCCTCTCACCTCTGTCCTCTGACCTCTGTCCTCTGACCTCTGTCCTCTGTCCTCTGACCTCTGACCTCTGTCCTCTCTCCTCTGTCCTCTGTCCTCTGACCTCTGTCCTCTCACCTCTGACCTCTGTCCTCTCTTCTCTGACCTCTGTCCTCTCTCCTCTGTCCTCTGACCTCTGTCCTCTCACCTCTGACCTCTGTCCTCTCTTCTCTGACCTCTGTCCTCTCACCTCTGACCTCTGAACTCTGTCCTCTCACCTCTGACCTCTGTCCTCTCTTCTCTGACCTCTGTCCTCTGACCTCTGAACTCTGTCCTCTCACCTCTGACCTCTGTCCTCTCACCTCTGACCTCTGTCCTCTGACCTCTGAACTCTGTCCTCTCACCTCTGACCTCTGTCCTCTCACCTCTGTTCTCTGACCTCTGTCCTCTGACCTCTGAACTCTGTCCTCTCTTCTCTGACCTCTGTCCTCTCTTCTCTGACCTCTGTCCTCTCACCTCTGACCTCTGTCCTCTCTTCTCTGTCCTCTCTCCTCTGACCTCTGACCTCTCTTCTCTGACCTCTGTCCTCTGTCCTCTGTCCTCTGAACTCTGTCCTCTCACCTCTGACCTCTGTCCTCTCTTCTCTGACCTCTGTCCTCTGACCTCTGAACTCTGTCCTCTCACCTCTGACCTCTGTCCTCTCACCTCTGACCTCTGTCCTCTGACCTCTGAACTCTGTCCTCTCACCTCTGACCTCTGTCCTCTCACCTCTGTCCTCTGACCTCTGTCCTCTGACCTCTGAACTCTGTCCTCTCACCTCTGACCTCTGTCCTCTGACCTCTTTCCTCTCACCTCTGTCCTCTGACCTCTGACCTCTGTCCTCTCACCTCTGTCCTCTCACCTCTGTCCTCTCACCTCTGTCCTCTGACCTCTTTCCTCTGACCTGGTCTTTGTGTTTTTCAGGTTCACTTCAACAGAGATGGCTCGCTCATTGTGTCCAGCAGCTACGACGGCCTCTGGTACATCTACAGTAATATAATATATAATATACATAATATACGTGATATGCATAATATACTTAATGTACACATAGTATACCCATAATATGTGATATACCTAATATTCATAATATACACATAATACACAAACAGTATAATACACACAATAAGGGATAATGTATAGCTAGCAGATCATTGTTGCATGTCAACGTCATTGTGTTACATAGCAACGATCTACTATACGTAGCAGCGGTCTGCTATACGTAGCAACGACCTGCTATACGTAGCAACGACCTGCTATACGTAGCAACGGTCTGCTATATGTAGCAGCGGTCTGCTATACGTAGCAGCGGTCTGCTATATGTAGCAGCGGTCTGTTATACGTAGCAGCGGTCTGTTATACGTAGCAACGACCTGCTATACGTAGCAACGACCTGCTATATGTAGCAACGACCTGCTATATGTAGCAGCGGTCTGCTATACGTAGCAACGACCTGCTATACGTAGCAACGACCTGCTATATGTAGCAGCGGTCTGCTATACGTAGCAGCGGTCTGCTATATGTAGCAGCGGTCTGTTATACGTAGCAGCGGTCTGTTATACGTAGCAGCGGTCTCCTATACATAGCAACGGTCTGCTATACGTAGCAACGGTCTGCTATATGTAGCAGCGGTCTGTTATACGTAGCAGCGGTCTGTTATACGTAGCAGCGGTCTGCTATACGTAGCAACGCTGTATGTAGAACGACCTGTATATGTAGAGCGGTTGCTATGTGCAACGACCTGTATACGTAGCAACGACCTGTATATGTAGCAGCGGTCTGCTATACGTAGAGCGGTCTGCTATATGTAGAGGGTTGTTATACGTGCAGCGGTCTGTTATACGTAGCAGCGGTCTGTTATACGTAGCAGCGGTCTCCTATACATAGCAACGGTCTGCTATACGTAGCAACGGTCTGCTATACGTAGCAGCGGTCTGTTATACGTAGCAGCGGTCTGTTATACGTAGCAGCGGTCTGCTATACGTAGCAGCGGTCTGCTATACGTAGCAGCGGTCTGCTATACGTAGCAGCGGTCTGTTATACGTAGCAGCGGTCTGGTATACGTAGCAGCGGTCTCCTATACATAGCAACGATCTACTATACGTAGCAGCGGTCTGCTATACGTAGCAGCGGTCTCCTATACATAGCAACGGTCTGCTATACGTAGCAACGGTCTGCTATATGTAGCAGCGGTCTGTTATACGTAGCAGCGGTCTGTTATACGTAGCAGCGGTCTGTTATACGTAGCAGCGGTCTGCTATACGTGGGGTGTTATGTGAGCGGTCTGTTATACGTAGCAGCGGTCTGTTATCGTAGCAGCGGCTCTATACATAGACGGTCTGCTATACGTAGCACGGTCTGCTATATGTAGCAGGGCTGTTATACGTAGCAGGGCTGTTATACGTAGCAGCGGTCTGTTATACGTGAGCGGTGCTATCGGCGCGGCTGCTATACGTAGCAGGGTCTGCTATCGTGGGGTCTGTTATACGTAGCAGCGGTCTCCTATACATAGCAACGCTACTATACGTGCAGCGGCTGCTATACGTAGCAACGACCTGCTATACGTAGCAGCGGTCTGCTGTACGTAGCAGCGGTCTGCTGTACGTAGCAGCGGTCTGCTGTACGTAGCAGCGGTCTGCTGTACGTAGCAGCGGTCTGCTATACATAGCATTGGTCTGTTATGAAGAAACAACAGATTGTAGAACTCTACGTTTGACTAATCAGAACTGAGTATTCAGTGCAGCCGTGTAATAATACACATACAATATAATACATATAATCCACACAAACTGCGCATAAAACATATAATACACATAATACACACAGAGCAGCGGGAACACGTCACACTGGAGAATGAAGGCTAATTGTCTGTCTGTCTACAGTCGTATCTGGGACACAGCATCAGGACAGTGTCTGAAGACTCTAATTGGTGAGTAATCTATAACAGTAATAACCCTAACCCTCTTTGTCTACCTCTGTATGGTGTAACATTGGTGTTCTCGAGCTCTGTACGGTGTAACGCTGGCGTTCTGTAGCTCTGTATGGTGTAACGCTGGCGTTCTGTAGCTCTGTATGGTGTAACGCTGGCGTTCTGTAACTCTGTACGGTGTAACGCTGGTGTTCTGTAGCTCTGTACGGTGTAAAGCTGGCGTTCTCTAGCTCACTTCTGTAGCTCTGTATGATGTAACGCTGGCGTTCTGTAGCTCTGTATGGTGTAACGCTGACGTTCTGTAGCTCTGTATGGTGTAACGCTGACGTTCTGTAGCTCTGTACGGTGTAACGCTGGTGTTCTGTAACTCTGTACGGTGTAACGCTGGCGTTCTGTAGCTCTGTACAGTGTAACGCTGGCATTCTCTAGCTCTGTACGGTGTAACGCTGGTGTTCTGTAACTCTGTACGGTGTAATGCTGGTGTTCTGTAACTCTGTATGGAGTAACCCTGGCGTACTCTAGCTCTGTACAGTGTAACAGTGGCGTTCTCTAGCTCTGTACAGTGTAACAGTGGCATTCTCTAGCTCTGTACAGTGTAACGGTGGCGTTCTCTAGCTCTGTATGGGGTAACCCTGGCGTACTCTAGCTCTGTACAGTGTAACAGTGGCGTTCTCTAGCTCTGTACAGTGTAACAGAGGCGTTCTCTAGCTCTGTACGGTGTAACCCTGGCGTTCTCTAGCTCTGTACAGTGTAACAGGGTTTTGCTCTTAGGTGTAAGCTGGATTTTAGTCTTAGAAGAAACGCTGGGTTCTCTGTCTGGGACCTGGCGTTCTCTAGCTCTGTACGGAGTAACGCTGGCGTTCTCTAGCTCTGTACGGAGTAATGCTGGCGTTCTCTTGCTCTCTGCGGTGTAACGCTGGCGTTCTCTAGCTCTGTACGGAGTAACGCTGGCGTTCTCTAGCTCTCTGCGGGGTAACGCTGGCGTTCTCTAGCTCTGTACGGAGTAACGTTGGCGTTTTGTAGCTCTGTACGAAGAAACGCTGGCGTTCTCTAGCTCTGTACGGAGTAACGCTGGCGTTCTCTAGCTCTGTACGGAGTAACACTGGCGTTCTCTAGCTCTCTGCGGTGTAACGCTGGCGTTCTCTAGCTCTGTACGGAGTAACGCTGGCGTTCTCTAGCTCTCTGCGGTGTAACGCTGGCGTTCTCTAGCTCTGTACGGAGTAACGCTGGCGTTCTCTAGCTCTGTACGGAGTAACGCTGGCGTTCTCTAGCTCTCTGCGGAGTAACGCTGGCGTTCTCTAGCTCTGTACGGAGTAACGCTGGCGTTCTCTAGCTCTCTGCGGTGTAACGCTGGCATTCTCTAGCTCTGTACGGAGTAACGCTGGCGTTCTCTAGCTCTCTGCGGTGTAACGCTGGCGTTCTCTAGCTCTCTGCGGTGTAACGCTGGCGTTCTCTAGCTCTGTACGGAGTAACGCTGGCGTTCTCTAGCTCTGTACGGAGTAACGCTGGCGTTCTCTAGCTCTGTACGGAGTAACGTTGGCGTTCTGTAGCTCTGTACGGAGAAACGCTGGCGTTCTGTTGCTCTGTACGGAGTAATGCTGGCGTTCTCTTGCTCTGTGCGGTGTAACGCTGGCGTTCTCTTGCTCTGTACGGTGTAACGCTGGCGTTCTCTAGCTCTGTGCGGGGTAACGCTGGCGTTCTCTAGCTCTCTGCGGGGTAACGCTGGCGTTCTCTAGCTCTGTACGGAGTAACGCTGGTGTTCTCTAGCTCTCTGCGGTGTAACGCTGGCGTTCTCTAGCTCTCTGCGGTGTAACGCTGGCGTTCTCTAGCTCTGTACGGAGTAACGCTGGCGTTCTCTAGCTCTCTGCAGTGTAACGCTGGCGTTCTCTAGCTCTGTACGGAGTAACGCTGGCGTTCTCTAGCTCTCTGCGGTGTAACGCTGGCGTTCTCTAGCTCTCTGCGGTGTAACGCTGGCGTTCTCTAGCTCTGTACGGAGTAACGCTGGCGTTCTCTAGCTCTGTGTGGAGTAACGCTGGCGTTCTCTAGCTCTGTACGGAGTAACACTGGCGTTCTCTAGCTCTCTGCGGTGTAACGCTGGCGTTCTCTAGCTCTGTACGGTGTAACGCTGGTGTTCTCTAGCTCTGTACGGAGTAACGCTGGCGTTCTCTAGCTCTGTACGGAGTATGGCTGGCGTTCTCTAGCTCTGTACGGAGTAACACTGGCGTTCTCTAGCTCTCTGCGGTGTAACGCTGGCGTTCTCTAGCTCTGTACGGAGTAACGCTGGTGTTCTCTAGCTCTGTACGGAGTAACGCTGGCGTTCTCTAGCTCTGTACGGAGTATGGCTGGCGTTCTCTAGCTCTCTGCGGTGTAACGCTGGCGTTCTCTAGCTCTGTACGGAGTAACACTGGCGTTCTCTAGCTCTGTACGGAGTAACACTGGCGTTCTCTAGCTCTCTGCGGTGTAACGCTGGCGTTCTCTAGCTCTGTACGGAGTAACGCTGGTGTTCTCTAGCTCTGTACGGAGTATGGCTGGCGTTCTCTAGCTCTCTGCGGTGTAACGCTGGCATTCTCTAGCTCTGTACGGAGTAACGCTGGCGTTCTCTAGCTCTCTGCGGTGTAACGCTGGCGTTCTCTAGCTCTCTGCGGTGTAACGCTGGCGTTCTCTAGCTCTGTACGGAGTAACGCTGGCGTTCTCTAGCTCTGTACGGAGTAACGCTGGCGTTCTCTAGCTCTGTACGGAGTAACGCTGGCGTTCTCTAGCTCTGTACGGAGTAACGTTGGCGTTCTGTAGCTCTGTACGAAGAAACGCTGGCGTTCTCTTGCTCTGTACGGAGTAATGCTGGCGTTCTCTTGCTCTCTGCGGTGTAACGCTGGCGTTCTCTAGCTCTGTACGGAGTAACGCTGGCGTTCTCTAGCTCTCTGCGGGGTAACGCTGGCGTTCTCTAGCTCTGTACGGAGTAACGCTGGTGTTCTCTAGCTCTCTGCGGTGTAACGCTGGCGTTCTCTAGCTCTCTGCGGTGTAACGCTGGCGTTCTCTAGCTCTGTACGGAGTAACGTGGCGTTCTCTAGCTCTCTGCAGTGTAACGCTGGCGTTCTCTAGCTCTGTACGGAGTAACGCTGGCGTTCTCTAGCTCTGTACGGAGTATGGCTGGCGTTCTCTAGCTCTCTGCGGTGTAACGCTGGCGTTCTCTAGCTCTGTACGGAGTAACACTGGCGTTCTCTAGCTCTGTACGGAGTAACACTGGCGTTCTCTAGCTCTCTGCGGTGTAACGCTGGCGTTCTCTAGCTCTGTACGGAGTAACGCTGGTGTTCTCTAGCTCTGTACGGAGTATGGCTGGCGTTCTCTAGCTCTGTACGGAGTAACACTGGCGTTCTCTAGCTCTCTGCGGTGTAACGCTGGCGTTCTCTAGCTCTGTACGGAGTAACGCTGGTGTTCTCTAGTTCTGTACGGAGTAACGCTGGCGTTCTCTAGCTCTGTACGGAGTAACGCTGGTGTTCTCTAGCTCTCTGCGAGCTCTGTACGGAGTAACACTGGCGTTCTCTAGCTCTGTACGGAGTAACACTGGCGTTCTCTAGCTCTCTGCGGTGTAACGCTGGCGTTCTCTAGCTCTGTACGGAGTAACGCTGGTGTTCTCTAGCTCTGTACGGAGTATGGCTGGCGTTCTCTAGCTCTCTGCGGGGTAACGCTGGCGTTCTCTAGTAAGTAGGAGTAGGAGTAATGCCATTTACATTACATTGCATTTCAGAGACACATTGTCATTATGTCTGACCACCATGAACAGAATGAGTGATTTTAGGTGGACTTGAAGGCATTGCTGCTGTGGAAAGGAACAAATAGATCTCTGATATCTCTGACAGTAATCTGTCTCTCTCCTCAGATGATGACAATCCTCCAGTGTCTTTTGTAAAGTTTTCTCCGAACGGAAAATACATCCTCGCTGCTACGCTAGACAAGTCAGTATCACAACCTGAGCAGCAGGAGGACATTTACTCTGTTAGCAGAGATCAGAATGTTCACAGTGTGAAGCTTGTGCTTGGTGTTTTAGTCTGCTGGTGCAGAGGCTGGGGTTCATGGTGTTTAAAGTCACAGTACAGCAGAAATATATGTGTCCTGGATTTTCACACTCAATGTCATTAACTGTGAAGCTAGCTAAATGTTAGTAAGATAAGACACACAAGCTCAGTGTTAGTACGATGAAAGTTAGATCAGCTAAAATGATAGTAGTTACCACAACAGCTGAGATGTTAAAGTCCAGGTAAAGTCAAATCAGAGAATTGTTTCCATAGCTACGATTGGCAGAGCACACACACCAGAGTCTTCCACCAGCTGAGCCAGCTAACTTCCTGTTAGCCCTATGCTAATCCTAGCTTTCTGTTAGCACTATACTATCCTTGAATGGAGATAAAGGGTACTAGTGTACATAGTTCAGTCTACTAGCTAGCGAGCTACCCTCGCATTATTTTACTAACACTTAGCTTGGGTGTTTTTACCTAACTAACTTTTAGCTAGCTTCATGTAAGTCTTATATACATTTAGCTAGCTCTGTGTTAGCCTTCTATACATTTAGCTAGCTTCATGTAAATCTTATATACATTTAGCTAGCTCTGTGTTAGCCTTCTATACATTTAGCTAGCTTCATGTAAATCTTATATACATTTAGCTAGCTCTGTGTTAGCCTTCTATACATTTAGCGAGCTTCATGTAAGTCTTGTATACATTTAGCTAGCTCTGTGTTAGCCTTCTATACATTTAGCTAGCTTCATGTAAGCCTTATATACATTTAGCTAGCTTCATTTAAGCCTTGTATACATTTAGCTAGCTCTGTGTTAGCCTTCTATACATTTAGCTAGCTTCATGTAAGCCTTATATACATTTAGCTAGCTCTGCGTTAGCCTTATATACATTTAGCTAGCTCTGCGTTAGCCTTATATACATTTAGCTAGCTTCATGTAAGCCTTATATACATTTAGCTAGCTTCATTTAAGCCTTATTTACATTTAGCTAGCTCTGCGTTAGCCTTACATACATTTAGCTAGCTTCATGTAAGCCTTATATACATTTAGCTAGCTTCATTTAAGCCTTATATACATTTAGCTAGCTTCATGTAAGCCTTCTATACATTTAGCTGGCTTCATGTAAATCTTATATACATTTAGCTAGCTCTGTGTTAGCCTTCTATACATTTAGCTAGCTTCATGTCAGCCTTCTATACATTTAGCTAGCTTCATGTAAATCTTATATACATTTAGCTAGCTCTGTGTTAGCCTTCTATACATTTAGCGAGCTTCATGTAAGTCTTGTATACATTTAGCTAGCTCTTGTTAGCCTTCTATACATTTAGCTAGCTTTATGTAAGCCTTATATACATTTAGCTAGCTCTGTGTTAGTCCTCTATACATTTAGCTAGCTTCATTTAAGCCTTATATACATTTAGCTAGCTCTGTGTTAGCCTTTTATACATTTTGCTAGCTCTGTGTTAGCCTTCCATACATTTAGCTAGCTTCATGTAAATCTTTATACATTTGCTGCTCTGTGTTAGCCTTCTTCATTTGCGAGCTTCATGTAGTCTTGTATACATTTAGCTAGCTTTGTTGCCTTCTATACATTTAGCTAGCTTCATGTAAGCCTTTTCATTTGCTGCTCTGTTTTAGTCCTCTTCATTTAGTGCTTATTTAAGCCTTATTACATTTGCTAGCTCTGTGTTAGCCTTTTATACATTTAGCTAGCTCTGTTTTACCTTCTATACATTTAGCTAGCTTCATGTAAGCCTTATATACATTTAGCTAGCTTCATGTAAGCCTCATATACATTTAGCTAGCTCTGCGTTAGCCTTATATACATTTAGCTAGCTTCATGTAAGCCTTATATACATTTAGCTAGCTTCATTTAAGCCTTATTTACATTTAGCTAGCTCTGCGTTAGCCTTACATACATTTAGCTAGCTTCATGTAAGCCTTATATACATTTAGCTAGCTTCATTTAAGCCTTATATACATTTAGCTAGCTTCATGTAAGTCTTGTATACATTTAGCTAGCTCTGTGTTAGCCTTCTATACATTTAGCTAGCTTCATGTAAGCCTTATATACATTTAGCTAGCTCTGTGTTAGTCCTCTATACATTTAGCTAGCTTCATTTAAGCCTTATATACATTTAGCTAGCTCTGTTAGCCTTTTATACATTTAGCTAGCTCTGTTTTAGCCTTCTATACATTTAGCTAGCTTCATGTAAGCCTTATATACATTTAGCTAGCTCTGTGTTAGCCTTCCATACATTTAGCTAGCTTCATTTAAGCCTTATATACATTTAGCTAGCTTCATTTAAGCCTTATATACATTTAGATAGCTTCATTTAAGCCTTATATACATTTAGCTAGCTTCATTTAAGCCTTATATACATTTAGCTAGCTTCATGTAAGCCTTATATACATTTAGCTAGCTCTGTGTTAGCCTTCCATACATTTAGCTAGCTTCATGTAAGCCTTATGTACATTTAGCTAGCTTCATTTAAGCCTTATTTACATGTAGCTAGCTCTGCGTTAGCCTTACATACATTTAGCTAGCTTCATGTAAGCCTTATATACATTTAGCTAGCTTCATGTAAGCCTTATATACATTTAGTTAGCTTCATTTAAGCCTTATATACATTTAGCTAGCTTCATGTAAGCCTTATATACATTTAGCTAGCTCTGTGTTAGCCTCCCGTACACTCGATTACTACGTATTCTCTGGTTTACAGCACATTGAAGCTCTGGGACTACAGCAAGGGAAAGGTACTGCCTGTCTCTCTCTGTCTGTCTGTCCATCTCTCTCTCTGTCTGTCTGTTCATCTCTCTCTCTCTCTCTGTCTCTCTCTGTCTGTCTGTCTGTCCGTCTGTCTGTCTGTTTGTCCGTCCATCCGTCCGTCTGTCCGTCCGTCCGTCTGTCTGTTTGTCAGTCTGTCTGTCTGTCTGTTCGTCTGTCTGTCTGTTTGTTCGTCTGTCCGTCTGTCCGCCTGTCCGTCTGTTTGTCCGTCCGTTTGTCCGTCTGTCAGTCTGTTTGTCCGTCCATCTGTCCGTTTGTCTGTCCGTCTGTCTGTTTGTCCGTCTGTCTGTTTGTCCGTCTGTCCGTCTGTTTGTCCGTCTGTCTGTCTGCCTGTCTAACTTGGTGTCTGTCCTCTCTGTTTCAGTGTTTGAAGACATACTCTGGTCATAAGAATGAGAAATATTGCATCTTTGCTAACTTCTCAGTCACAGGAGGGAAGGTGAGATCCCTGTGTAGGTTAACTAGTGATTAACCCCTGTGTAGGTTAACTGGTGATTAACCCCTGTTTGGGATAACTGGTGATTAACCCCAGTGTAGGTTAACTAGTGATTAACCCCTGTGTAGGTTAACTGGTGATTAACCCCTGTGTAGGTTAACTGGTGATTAACCCCTGTGTAGGTTAACTGGTGATTAACCCCTGTGTAGGTTAACTAGTGATTAACCCCTGTGTAGGTTAACTGGTGATTAACCCCTGTTTGGGATAACTGGTGATTAACCCCAGTGTAGGTTAACTAGTGATTAACCCCTGTGTAGGTTAACTGGTGATTAACCCCTGTGTAGGTTAACTGGTGATTAACCCCTGTGTAGGTTAACTGGTGATTAACCCCTGTTAGGATAACTGGTGATTAACCCCTGGTTAGGATAACTGGTGATTAACCCGAGGAAAAGAATAACGGAAATTAATACGGGATAATAATAACAAAAAATAACCGGTTAGGTTAACTAGTGATTAACCCCTGTGTAGGTTAACTGGTGATTAACCCCTGTGTAGGTTAACTGGTGATTAACCCCTGTGTAGGTTAACTGGTGATTAACCCCTGTGTAGGTTAACTGGTGATTAACCCCTGTTTAGGTTAACTGGTGATCAATCCCTGTGTAGGTTAACTGGTGATTAACCCCTGGTTAGGATAACTGGTGATTAACCCCTGGTTAGGATAACTGGTGATTAACCCCTGTTTGGGATAACTGGTGATTAACCCCTGTGTGGGATAACTGGTGATTAACCCCTGTGTGGGATAACTGGTGATTAACCCCTGTGTAGGTTAACTGGTGATTAACCCCTGTGTAGGTTAACTGGTGATTAACCCCTGTTTAGGTTACATGGTGATTAACCCCTGTTTAGGTTAACTGGTGATTAACCCCTGTTTGGGATAACTGGCGATTAACCCCTGTTTGGGATAACTGGCAATTAACCCCTGTTTGGGATAACTGGCGATTAACCCCTGTTTGGCATAACTGGCGATTAACCCCTGTTTAGGTTAACTGGCGATTAACCCCTTTTTATAACTGGTGATTAACCCCTTTTTATGATAACTGGTGATTAACCCCTGTTTAGGTTAACTGGTGATTAACCCCTTTTTATGATAACTGGTGATTAACCCCTGTTTGGGATAACTGGTGATTAACCCCTTTTTAGGATAACTGGTGATTAACCCCTGTTTGGGTTAACTGGTGATTAACCCCTTTTTAGGATAACTGGTGATTAACCCCTGTTTAGGTTAACTGGTGATTAACCCCTGTTTGGGTTAACTGGTGATTAACCCCTTTTTATGATAACTGGTGATTAACCCCTGTTTGGGATAACTGGTGATTAACCCCTTTTTAGGATAACTGGTGATTAACCCCTGTTTAGGTTAACTGGTGATTAACCCCTTTTTATGATAACTGGTGATTAACCCCTGTTTGGGAT
This sequence comes from Pterois miles, assembly GCA_947000775.1. NCBI lineage: Eukaryota > Metazoa > Chordata > Actinopteri > Perciformes > Scorpaenidae > Pterois > Pterois miles. The sequence continues at coordinate 502,363 of CAMQGK010000010.1, forward strand.
AACTGGTGATTAACCCCTGTTTGGGAGAACTGGTGATTAACCCCTGTTTGGGAGAACTGGTGATTAACCCCTGTTTGGGAGAACTGGTGATTAACCCCTGTTTAGGTTAACTGGTGATTAACCCCTGTTTGGGTTAACTGGTTATTACTGGGGAGGGACATGTGGTTTAACCCTTGACCTCTGTGTTTCAGTGGATCGTGTCGGGTTCTGAGGACAACATGGTTTACATCTGGAACCTCCAGACCAAAGAGATCGTCCAGAAACTACAAGGACATACAGGTTGGACCTCACCTACAACGTCTCCTCGTCCCTGCGTCCTTTTCCCTGTCTCCTAGTCCCTGTCTCCTAGTCCCTGTCTCCTTGTCCCTGTCTCCTAGTCCCTGGCTCTTAGTCCCTGGCTCCTAGCACCTGACTCCAACTCCCTGTCTCCCAGTCCCTGTCTTCTAGTCCCTGACTCCTAGTTCCTGATTTTATTTCCTGATTTAAGTCCCTGTTTCCCAGTTTCTGACTTTATATCCTAGTCCCTGACTTTATCCTCTAGTTTCTGACTTTGTCTCCTCGTCCTGTACTTTATGTCCTTGTCTCTGACTTTGTCTCATAGTCTCTAAAGCAGTCTCTTGTAGTCCCTGGTCTCTGTTCTATGTGTTGTTATACCTGGTGTCCACCAGATCCCAGGGAGGTTTTGGGGGTTTACCAGTCTGGTTCTGGTCTCAGGTCTCTGCTGGATTTGTGAGACTTGTTGATATCTGGAAGTAGGAGAAGAAGAAGTGGTTGTAACGACGTGTCTTTGTGTCTCTTTGTAGACGTGGTGATCTCGACCGCCTGTCATCCAACAGAAAACGTCATCGCTTCAGCTGCACTGGAAAACGACAAAACCATCAAACTGTGGAGGAGTGACTGTTAGACTGAAGGAGACCCGACCTGGTCCACCTCCTGGACTGTCCTGGACTGTGCTGGTTTAACACAGATCATTACTGATAGCCAAATGAACACAGAGTCAGACCAGATCTCAGTGTCCTGGTTTCACACTGACACACCAGACTGTTGACACATCCAGACTAAAATCACTCGATTTCTGAGTGAAGTTTGGTTGGAGCCAAAATCCCAAATTACAAAACAAGTTTGTTTACAGCGGTGTCTGCCGGTTTAAAGGACCAGGTCTGTGTTTTCTGACTCAGACCTCATTATATGAAGTCTGGAGCAGAGGTGAGTTTAAACACAGATCACTCTGTTTTACTGACATCAGGAAGGCTTTGATTTTGAAATTTTATTTTTTTTTAGATTTGATGTTCATTTGACCATTTAAGAGACTTCATGTGATTAAAACATTGTAACCTCATCTGGGTTGAAAACCACTGAATTAACCTTTAATTAAAGTATATAATTAAACTCTTTGTCATGTTGCTAGGCAACTGTGCTTAGTGACTGGGACGCCCATTGTCCTCTGATTCATCGGTTGCTATAGCAACCATGTGTTTGTGGCTCTGCTGCGTTCACTGACTCTACAGGAGATCTTCATCATCATCATCTTCATTTTCATCATCATCATCATCATCATCAACTTCATCATCAGTCAGCTGAATCTCTTGGTAATGTCTGAAGGATTCGTTCTTGTAAATAAAGATTTGGACTACAAGCTGTGTGTTGATGAAAATGTTTTTTATTCTTTATGAACTCTGGTTTCTTCTTTCTTCTTCTGTGGTTTCCGTCAGTCTCCTGAGTCCTCCCCGTCCAGCTCTGGATCCAGGTCTCTGTGTTCATCCTTGAGATGAACGAGGCCCTTTTTCACTCAACAACAGGAGACAAAGTTTTAAATGTTGAGAACTTTACAACTTTATCTGAATGGAAGACAAAACTAGCAGACTAACTATAATCCAGAGCTGATGGACCTCAGGCAGCGAAGACTGGACGCCCCACGTTAGCTAACATGTAGCTAACGTTAGCTACAGCTTTGGATGTCTATTTTATTAGAGACAGAAGGAGACAGCAGAGGAGGAGAGAAGTGATAGAGAGAGGAAGGAGAGGAGAGGAGAAGGTGTGAGAGAGGAGGAGACAGGTGATCAGAGAGAGGACAGGAGATGGAGAGGCAGACAGGTGATCAGAGAGAGGACAGGAGATGGAGAGACAGACAGGTGATCAGAGAGAGGACAGGAGATGGAGAGACAGACAGGTGATCAGAGAGAGGATAGGAGATGGAGAGACAGACAGGTGATCAGAGAGAGGACAGGAGATGGAGAGACAGACTGGTGATCAGAGAGAGGACAGTTAAATGTCCAAGCATCATCTGAGTGATTCATGATGGACCAATAATAATTCATCTGTCTTCATTGATCACATCCATGGTTTTCTGAAATCGAGTCCCGTGGCGGTCACAGAAAGGGGCAGGGCTTAGCCTCTTTCATATTATTGTTTGGTTTTTATTTGTTGATGAAAACGAACAAAAAAATCTCATTCTAGTTTCCTCTAAAACCACCTGGTACCTTGAACCAAACCCCACCAGGTGGTCTCTGATGTGAACCACATCAACCAGACCACACTCTGAAGCAGCCAGGTCCAGTTCCTGACTCCGTCCACTCAGGTGGAGGCTTCGGTCTTAACTGTCTGTCAGCTAACAGAATCCAGCAGGACCGGTCTAAACCAGTCCAAACTGGTCTAAACAAAAAGGGTCCAGCATGTGTCAGCGGAGTTCAGACAGACAAGTCCAAACCAGTGTAAAAAGACATGTCCAGTATAAGTGAGCATCTGGTGGACAGCAGAGTCCAGACAGACTAGTCTTACTTCCAGTTGAACCAGTCCAGGTCAGTTCAGACCAGTGGAGTCCAGCGTAGCATGCCGATGGAGATGAGGGTCTGGCAGGTGGCCGAGTCCAGCCAGACGGACTCCACCAAACTGAAGTGCAGGAAGCCGAGAGCGAATCCACAGCCGACGTCTGATAGGTGATGTTTACCCAGCAGCACCCGGGACACCCCCACCAGGAGTGCCCACAGGTAGAGCAGGATCCTGAGGGGCACCTGGAGGACGGGAACATTGTATTACTACAACGAGTCCAGTCTGGAGGGTCCTGGTCCTCTGACCTGGTTCACCTGATCCAGACTGAGGTAGTTTACTTCACAGGTTTGATTTGTTGAAGATGACAAGCTCTTATTTTGAAATAATCAAAGTTGCTAGAATTGAAACCAGCTTCTGATTGGCTGACAGCTCATCACATGAGGCTACTCCCGATTGGCTGATGATAACATCATTGTGTCTCAAACATACTGCTTTTATTTTTCTGGTTATTTCTCCATGTTTCAGTATTTTACCTCTTATTGTGAAAAAGCAAACAGCAGCACATTCAGTTTATCAATCAGCAGCCAGACAGAAACAGGAAGGTGCTGTGAATGTGCTGTAATGACCAATCAGCGCTCTCCATTGTCTCTGTTAAAGGTTAGTGGTTACAGATGTAATGAGGAGGAATCCACTGACCGCCAGCACCAGGTGGGTCAGCAGGAACTTGGACACCATGACGGCTCTGCTGGCGTGGGCTGCTGGGAAAGAATATGTATCCATGGCGATGTAGTCCAAAAACCCCGGAGGGAAGTCCCATGGTCCTCGGCGTTTGACCAACTTCTGCACACCAGCGACCGTCATCAGATCCAGGATCAGAGCTGTTGGAGAGACAGACAGGTAGCAGAGAGAGACAGATAACGTGTTGGACAACAGAGAGAGACAGGTAAGGTGTTGGACAGTAGAGGGAGAGACAGGTAAGGTGTTGGACAGTAGAGGGAGAGAGGGGTAGGGGTTGGACAGTAGAGGGAGAGACAGGTAAGGTGTTGGACAGTAGAGGGAGAGACAGACAGACAGGTAGTGTCTCACCCAGCAGCAGGTTGACCAGGACTTCCTGTCCTGCCAGCGTGTTGCTCCTCCAGAGACAGACCAGCGTCCCTCCAATCCAGGGGACAGCGTGTCCACTGAGAGCCAGCAGCGTCACCATGGAGCGCAGCGGCGCCGTGGAGCCACGTGTCCCCACACAGACCCCCAGACGCTTGGACAGACTGATGTCGATGGCGAGCAGCGAGTTGATGGCGATGCCTCGAAAGGACGGGTTCAGCTGCATGCAGTCCTGCTCCGGCCAGCGGGACGTGTCCTTCGACCCCCCATCAGCTGCTGAGCCCCCCTCCGATGAGTCTCTGGACCCTCTGAGGACAGAGAGACCAGCACCGTGAGTCCAGGACAGAGACCAGGACAGTCTGTGAGTCCAGGACAGAGACCGGGACAGGCTGTGAGTCCGGGAAAGTCCAGGACAGACTGTGAGTCCAGGACAGACTGTGAGTCTAGGACAGACTGTGAGTCCAGGACAGAGACCAGGACAGACTGTGAATCCAGGACAGAGTCCAGGACAGAGACCAGGACAGACTGTGAGTCCAGGAAAGTCCAGGACAGACTGTGAGTCCAGGACAGAGACCAGGACAGACTTTGAGTCCAGGACAGACTGTGAGTCCAGGACAGAGACCAGGACAGACTGTGAGTCCAGGACAGACTGTGAGTCCAGGACAGACTGTGAGTCCAGGACAGAGACCAGGACAGACTGTGAGTCCAGGACAGACTGTGACTGCAGGACAGAGACCAGGACAGACTGTGAGTCCAGGACAGACTGTGACTCCAGGACAGAGACCAGGACAGACTGTGAGTCCAGGACAGAATGTGAGTCCAGGACAGAGACCGGGACAGACTGTGAGTCCAGGAAAGTCCAGGACAGACTGTGAGTCCAGGACAGACTGTGAGTCTAGGACAGACTGTGAGTCCAGGACAGAGACCAGGACAGACTGTGAGTCCAGGAAAGTCCAGGACAGACTGTGAGTCCAGGACAGAGACCAGGACAGACTGTGAATCCAGGACAGAGTCCAAGGACAGACTGTGAGTCCAGGACAGAGACCAGGACAGACTTTGAGTCCAGGATAGACTGTGAGTCCAGGACAGAGACCAGGACAGATTGTGAGTCCAGGAAAGAGACCGGGACAGACTGTGAGTCTAGGAAAGTCCAGGACAGACTGTGAATCCATGACAGAGACCAGGACAGACTGAGAGTCCAGGAAAGTCCAGGACAGAGACCAGGACAGACTGAGAGTCCAGGAAAGTCCAGGACAGAGACCAGGACAGACTTTGAGTCCAGGACAGACTGAGAGTCCAGGAAAGTCCAGGACAGAGACCAGGACATACTGTGAGTCCAGGACAGACCAGGACAGACTGTGAGTCTAGGACAGACTGTGAGTCCAGGACAGAGACCAGGACAGACTGTGAGTCCAGGACAGAGACCAGGACAGACTGTGAGTCCAGGACAGACTGAGAGTCCAGGAAAGTCCAGGACAGAGACCAGGACAGACTGTGAGTCCAGGACAGACCAGGACAGACTGTGAGTCTAGGACAGACTGTGAGTCCAGGACAGAGACCAGGACAGACTGTGAGTCCAGGACAGACCAGGACAGACTGTGAATCCAGGACAGATAAAGACTGACTGTGAGTCCAGGACAGAGACCTGGACGCACACAGACCAGAACATGTTGAGACTAGGACATGTAGGGACCAGGGCACAGGGACCTCCTGGACCAGGACACAGGTACGTTTACACAATAAATAAGTGTCTTGTGTTAAAACAATCTGTGATCTTGACTTCGTCTCCAGACCAGCATGACTTCACTAAAAAGTTCAAATGGACTCCGGACTCAGGTTTCAAGACATAGTACTAAAGATTCTGGATTCTGCACACAGGATTCTGGACTCAGCATTCCCTGCAGCAGTTCTCTGGGTTTTATTGAGACCAGCAGCAACTGGAGATTCAAACCATTGTCTCTAAAGTGCTGGACAGTAGCCTTTACTGGACCTTTAAATTGAGTGCTCTGGGTCCTGGTCCTAGTCCTGGTTCAGGTTCATGTTGGACTCTAAATGTCAGCAGTGATGTCATTGGGCGGAGCCTCTTACCTCCCTCCCGCGTCCTCCTGCTGACTCTGCTGTCTGCTGGCTCTCCTCGGGCCGCTGCCCCCTCGCCCCCTCCCCCGGCCCCTGCTCCCTGCGGGGGGGCTGGTTCAGGGACATGAATTCGGGCCGGTTCAAAATGTTGTTCCGTTCTCTGGCCCGGGACCGGGTCTGGCTGCTGGGCATGACGGACGGAGGATGGAGGCGCTGGCGGTGAGGCAGCGTGCAGCGCTACAGGACTGTGACGGATCAGGCCTGAGACTCTGAGGGACTGGATATAAATAGACCGACTGGCCTCCTTCCTCCACCGTCAGCTGTTCACACACTCAGCCGGTGGGTGTTGTATTAAAGGAGCATCCACCAGTTTCACAGGTCAAAGGTCAGCTGACGGGTCTGGGTCACGATGTGTTCAGGGCACATCACAGTTATTGTAATCACCACTGTCCCATAGAGACCGGTGGAGGTGGTTACCTCTGGACAGACGCAGGCTAGCTGTTTCTCTCTTTCCAATCTTTATGCTAAGCTAGGCTAACCAGCTGCTGGCTGCGGTCTCATGAACACAGGGACAACAACAAAGATATTTGCTCTGTAAAATATGAGGCGTACAGGTTTACCTGAAACGTCTCCTGTTAGCATCACGGTAAATACCATGCCCGTCAATGAGAACGCTTGTTTTTCTGTTAGCATCACACCGTACCGTCCAATGAGAACGCTTGTTTTTCTGTTAGCATCACACCGTACCGTCCAATGAGAACGCTTGTTTTTATGTTAGCATCACACTGTACCGTCCAATGAGAACGCTTGTTTTTCTGTTAGCATCACACCGTACCGTCCAATGAGAACGCTTGTTTTTCTGTTAGCATCACACCGTACCGTCCAATGAGAACGCTTGTTTTTCTGTTAGCATCACACCGTACCGTCCAATGAGAACGCTTGTTTTTCTGTTAGCATCACACGTCCTCGAAAGGCTTCAAATCAACAGACACGATAACCGTTAAACTGGATGGACTGGAAACAAGCTGGAGCATCAGCTATAAACTGGTGCTGGAGTCCTGAGACTGGGGTCTGGTGCTGGAGTGTGGTGCTGGGGTCTGGTGCTGGGGTCTGGTGCTGGAGTCCTGAGACTGGGGTCTGGTGCTGGAGTCTAGTGCTGGAGTCTGGTGCTGGGGTCTGGTGCTGGAGTCTGGTGCTGGAGTCCTGAGACTGGGGTCTGGTGCTGGAGTCCGCTGCTGGAGTCCTGAGACTGGGGTCTGGTGCTGGGGTCTGGTGCTGGAGTCCTGAGACTGGGGTCTGGTGCTGGAGTCTGGTGCTGGGGTCTGGTGCTGGGGTCTGGTGCTGGAGTCTGGTGCTGGAGTCCTGAGACTGGGGTCTGGTGCTGGAGTCTGGTGCTGGGGTCTGGTGCTGGAGTCCGGTGCTGGAGTCCTGAGACTGGGGTCTGGTGCTGGGGTCTGGTGCTGGGGTCTGGTGCTGGAGTCCTGAGACTGGGGTCTGGTGCTGGAGTCTGGTGCTGGGGTCTGGTGCTGGAGTCCTGAGACTGGGGTCTGGTGCTGGAGTCTGGTGCTGGAGTCTGGTGCTGGAGTCCTGAGACTGGGGTCTGGTGCTGGAGTCTGGTGCTGGAGTCTGGTGCTGGAGTCCTGAGACTGGGGTCTGGTGCTGGAGTCTGGTGCTGGAGTCCTGAGACTGGGGTCTGGTGCTGGAGTCTGGTGCTGGGGTCTGGTGCTGGGGTCTGGTGCTGGGGTCTGGTGCTGGAGTCCTGAGACTGGGGTCTGGTGCTGGAGTCTAGTGCTGGAGTCTGGTGCTGGGGTCTGGTGCTGGAGTCTGGTGCTGGAGTCCTGAGACTGGGGTCTGGTGCTGGAGTCCGCTGCTGGAGTCCTGAGACTGGGGTCTGGTGCTGGGGTCTGGTGCTGGAGTCCTGAGACTGGGGTCTGGTGCTGGAGTCTGGTGCTGGGGTCTGGTGCTGGGGTCTGGTGCTGGAGTCTGGTGCTGGAGTCCTGAGACTGGGGTCTGGTGCTGGAGTCTGGTGCTGGGGTCTGGTGCTGGAGTCCGGTGCTGGAGTCCTGAGACTGGGGTCTGGTGCTGGGGTCTGGTGCTGGGGTCTGGTGCTGGAGTCCTGAGACTGGGGTCTGGTGCTGGAGTCTGGTGCTGGGGTCTGGTGCTGGAGTCCTGAGACTGGGGTCTGGTGCTGGAGTCTGGTGCTGGAGTCTGGTGCTGGAGTCCTGAGACTGGGGTCTGGTGCTGGAGTCTGGTGCTGGAGTCTGGTGCTGGAGTCCTGAGACTGGGGTCTGGTGCTGGAGTCTGGTGCTGGAGTCCTGAGACTGGGGTCTGGTGCTGGAGTCTGGTGCTGGGGTCTGGTGCTGGGGTCTGGTGCTGGAGTCTGATGCTGGAGTCCTGAGACTGGGGTCTGGTGCTGGAGTCTGGTGCTGGAGTCCTGAGACTGGGGTCTGGTGCTGGGGTCTGGTGCTGGGGTCTGGTGCTGGAGTCCTGAGACTGGGGTCTGGTGCTGGAGTCTGGTGCTGGGGTCTGGTGCTGGAGTCCTGAGACTGGGGTCTGGTGCTGGAGTCTGGTGCTGGAGTCCTGAGACTGGGGTCTGGTGCTGGAGTCTGGTGCTGGAGTCTGGTGCTGGAGTCCTGAGACTGGGGTCTGGTGCTGGAGTCTGGTGCTGGAGTCTGGTGCTGGAGTCCTGAGACTGGGGTCTGGTGCTGGAGTCTGGTGCTGGGGTCTGGTGCTGGGGTCTGGTGCTGGAGTCTGATGCTGGAGTCCTGAGACTGGGGTCTGGTGCTGGAGTCCTGAGACTGGGGTCTGGTGCTGGAGTCTGGTGCTGGGGTCTGGTGCTGGAGTCCTGAGACTGGGGTCTGGTGCTGGAGTCTGGTGCTGGGGTCTGGTGCTGGAGTCCTGAGACTGGGGTCTGGTGCTGGAGTCTGGTGCTGGAGTCTGGTGCTGGAGTCCTGAGACTGGAGTCTGATGCAGGGCTGCTGCAGTGCGCGGAGCCGCCATCGGGGGCGCAGCGGAGCAGCTGGAGCCGGTAACAGACCGTCAGAGACCGCAGCCCCCGAGGAAGAACAGCTGCTTATGTATTCGTCGTTTTTCCGGTAGAAACGAGCTCAGTCCTCATGGCTCCCCGCCGGCCGGTGGAGGTGTACCTCGACCTGCTGTCGCAGCCCTGCCGGGCGGTGCACATCCTGCTCGACTGCACCAACATCCCGCACACGGTCCGCAGCGTAGCTCTGCGGAAAGGTGAGCAGCTAACCGGTTAGCGGTTAACGAACCGACCGATGAGGAGCTCCCTCACGGTCAGTCCCTGAACGGCCGGACCGTGTAACCGATCTGTGGTCAGTCTGCTGACCGCGACCTTCGCCCTGAACAGCTGGGACCCACATCACAGCTCCTATCGCGGCTAACAAAACCCCGCTAATAATCTGACGCCGTTTAACGCTTCATCGGGAGATTTGCCGGTACATGTAGTTTTAATGAGGGGCAGAGAGGTGCTGTCGGTCCGGATCTCCTGCTGACACGTTCGGCTCGATCCACGCACTTCCCTCGACCTCGATCTGGTCTGAGTGCAGTAAACTGGTCTGGGACCAGTAAACTGATCTGAGTACAGTAAACTGGTCTAGGACCAGTAAACTGGTCTGGGACCAGTAAACTGGTCTGAGTGCAGTGAACTGGTCTGAGTGTAGTTAACCGGTCTGAGTGCAGTGAACCGGACTGAGTGCAGTAAACTGGTCTGAGTACAATAAACTGGTCTGGGACCAGTAAACTGGTCTGAGTGCAGTGAACTGGTCTGAGTGCAGTAAACTGGTCTGAGTACAGTAAACTGGTCTGAGTACAGTGAACTGGTCTGAGTACAGTGAACTGGTCTGGGCCAGTGAACTGGTCTGAGTGCAGTAAACTGGTCTGACTGTAGTAAACTGGTCTGACTGTAGTAAACTGGTCTGAGTACAGTAAACTGGTCTGGGACCAGTAAACTGGTCTGAGTGCAGTGAACTGGTCTGAGTGCAGTGAACTGGTCTGAGTACAGTGAACTGGTCTGGGACCAGTAAACTGGTCTGGGAGCTGTGAACTGGTCTGAATACAGTGAACTGGTCTGGGAGCTGTGAACTGGTCTGAGTGCAGTAAACTGGTTTGACTGTAGTAAACTGGTCTGAGTACAGTAAACTGGTCTGAGTGCAGTGAACTGGTATGAGTGCAGTGAACTGGTCTCAGTGTAGTGAACTAGTCTGAGTGCAGTGAACTGGTATGAGTGCAGTAAACTGGTCTGAGTGCAGTGAACTGGTCTGACTGTAGTAAACTGGTCTGACTGTAGTAAACTGGTCTGAGTACAGTAAACTGGTCTGGGACCAGTAAACTGGTCTGAGTGCAGTGAACTGGTCTGAGTACAGTGAACTGGTCTGAGTACAGTGAACTGGTCTGGGAGTAGTGAACTGGTCTGAGTACAGTGAACTGGTCTGGGAGCAGTGAACTGGTCTTGGAGCTTTGAACTGGTCTGGGAGCAGTGAACTGGTCTGAGTACAGTGAACTGGTCTGGGAGCAGTGAACTGGTCTGGGAGCTGTGAACTGGTCTGGGAGCTTTGAACTGGTCTGGGAGCAGTGAACTGGTCTGGGTGCAGTGAACTGGTCTGAGTACAGTGAACTGGTCTGGGAGCAGTGAACTGGTCTGAGTACAGTGAACTGGTCTTGGAGCTTTGAACTGGTCTGGGAGCAGTGAACTGGTCTGAGTACAGTGAACTGGTCTGGGAGCAGTGAACTGGTCTGGGAGCTTTGAACTGGTCTGGGAGCAGTGAACTGGTCTGAGTGCAGTGAACTGGTCTGAATGCAGTGAACTGGTCTGGGGAAAGTGAATGGTTGGGAGTAGGGAAGGGAGGGTGAACTGGTCTTGGAGCTTTAAACTGGTCTGGAACCAGTGAACTGGTCTGAGTACAGTGAACTGGTCTGAGTACAGTAAACTGGTCTGAGTACAGTGAACTGGTCTGGGACCAGTAAACTGGTCTGAGTGCAGTGAACTGGTTGAATGAGTGAAATGGTTGGGGGTAGTAAATTGGTTTGGGAAAAAGAAAATGGTTTGGAGAAAAGTCTGGTTGGACAGTGACTGGTGGTAAACTGGTCTGAGTGAACTGGTTGGGAGGTGACTGGTGAGTACAGTGAACTGGTCTGGGAGCTGTGAACTGGTCTGAGTGCAGTAAACTGGTTTGACTGTAGTAAACTGGTCTGAGTACAGTAAACTGGTCTGAGTGCAGTGAACTGGTATGAGTGCAGTAAACTGGTCTCAGTGTAGTGAACTAGTCTGAGTGCAGTGAACTGGTCTGACTGTAGTAAACTGGTCTGACTGTAGTAAACTGGTCTGAGTACAGTAAACTGGTCTGGGACCAGTAAACTGGTCTGAGTGCAGTGAACTGGTCTGAGTGCAGTGAACTGGTCTGAGTGCAGTGAACTGGTCTGAGTACAGTGAACTGGTCTGGGACCAGTAAACTGGTCTGGGAGCTGTGAACTGGTCTGAATACAGTGAACTGGTCTGGGAGCTGTGAACTGGTCTGAGTGCAGTAAACTGGTTTGACTGTAGTAAACTGGTCTGAGTGCAGTGAACTGGTATGAGTGCAGTAAACTGGTCTGAGTGCAGTGAACTGGTCTGAGTACAGTGAACTGGTCTGGGAGCAGTGAACTGGTCTGAGTACAGTGAACTGGTCTGAGTACAGTGAACTGGTCTGGGAGCAGTGAACTGGTCTGAGTACAGTGAACCGGTCTGAGTGCAGTAAACTGGTCTGAGTGTAGTTAACCGGTCTGAGTGCAGTGAACTGGTCTGAGTGCAGTGAACTGGTCTGAGTGCAGTGAACTGGTCTGAGTGCAGTAAACTGGTCTGAGTGCAGTAAACTGGTCTGAGTGCAGTAAACTGGTCTGAGTGTAGTTAACCGGTCTGAGTGCAGTAAACCGGTCTGAGTACAGTAAACTGGTCTGGGACCAGTAAACTGATCTGAGTGCAGTGAACTGGTCTGAGTGCAGTGAACTGGTCTGAGTGCAGTAAACTGGTCTGACTGTAGTTAACTGGTCTGACTGTAGTAAACTGGTCTGAGTACAGTAAACTGGTCTGGGACCAGTAAACTGGTCTGAGTGCAGTGAACTGGTCTGGGACCAGTAAACTGGTCTGGGTACAGTAAACTGGTCTGAGTGCAGTGAACTGGTCTGAGTGCAGTGAACTGGTCTTAGTGCAGTGAACTGGTCTGAGTGCAGTGAACTGGTCTGGGAGCTGTGAACTGGTCTGGGAGCTGTGAACTGGTCTGAGTGCAGTGAACTGGTCTGGGAGCAGTGAACTGGTCTGGGAGCAGTGAACTGGTCTGGGAGCTTTGAACTGGTCTGGGAGCAGTGAACTGGTCTGGGAGCAGTGAACTGGTCTTGGAGCTTTGAACTGGTCTGGGAGCAGTGAACTGGTCTGAGTACAGTGAACTGGTCTGAGTACAGTGAACTGGTCTGGGAGCAGTGAACTGGTCTGGGAGATATCAGTGAACTGGTCTGGGAGCAGTGAACTGGTCTGGGAGCAGTGAACTGGTCTGAGTACAGTGAACTGGTCTGGGAGCAGTGAACTGGTCTGGGAGCAGTGAACTGGTCTGCTGTGTGCAGGAGAGAATAGGACGCCGGACTTCACCAAGCTGAACCCGATGCAGAAGGTTCCCGTCCTGGTGGACAACGGCTTCGTCCTCACGGAGAGGTGAGGACTCGCAGAACAGGAGGTCTGAAAGGAAGTTTATTCCGCTCTTATTTTGGTAGTTTGTTGCAGCATTTGTATGTGTTGCAGTGATGCCATCATGAAGTACCTGGTTACCAGGTATGATGTCCCGGACCACTGGTATCCACGGCAACCAGACGAGAGACGAGCCAGAGTGGACGAATACACGGCCTGGCATCACACCAACACACGACCCCACACCGCTAAAGTCTTCATCCTAGAGGTAGAGAGAGAGAGAGAGAGAGAGAGAGAGAGGGAGAGAGAGAGAGGGGAGAGGGGAGAGAGAGAGAGAGGGAGGGGGAGAGAGAGCAAGAGAGGGAGGGGGAGAGAGAGCAAGAGAGGGAGGGGGAGAGAGAGCAAGAGAGGGAGGGGGAGAGAGAGCAAGAGGGAGGGAGGGAGGGAGAGAGAGAGAGAGAGGGAGGGGGAGAGAGAGCAAGAGAGGGAGGGGGAGAGAGAGCAAGAGAGCAAGAGAGAGGGAGGGAGGGAGAGAGAGAGAGAAGGAGGGGGAGAGAGAGAGAGGAGGGAGGGAGGGAAGGTGGGAGAGAGCGAGAGGGAGGGAGGGGAGAGAGAGGGGGAGAGAGAGAGAGAGAGGGAGGCAGGGGGGGGGGGGGGAGGGAGGGAGAGAGAGAGAGGGAGAGGTCTATACATGTGTGTGTATATATATATATATATATATATATGTGTGTGTGTGTGTGTGTGTGTGTGTGTGTGTGTGTGTGTTTTTTGTGTGTGTGTTTGTTTGTGTGTGTGTGTTTGTTGTGTGTGTTTGTTTTGTGTGTGTGTTTTTGTTTGTGTGTGTGTTTGTTTGTGTGTGTGTGTTTGTGTGTGTGTGTGTGTGTTTGTGTGTGTGTGTGTGTGTGTGTTGTTGTGTGTGTGTGTGTGTGTGTGTGTGTGTGTGTGTGTTTGTGTGTGTGTTTGTTTGTGTGTGTGTGTTTGTGTGTTTGTGTGTGTGTGTGTGTGTGTGTGTGTTTGTTTGTGTGTGTGTGTGTGTGTGTGTTTGGGGGGGTGTTTGTGTGTGTTTGTTTGTGTGTGTGTGTGTGTGTTTGTTTGTGTGTGTGTTTGTGTGTGTGTTTGTTTTGTGTTTGTGTGTGTGTTTGTTTGTGTGTGTGTGTTTGTTTGTGTGTGTGTTTGTTTGTGTGTGTGTGTGTTTGTTTGTGTGTGTGTGTTTGTGTGTGTGTGTGTTTGTTTGTGTGTGTGTGTGTGTGTGTTGTGTGTGTGTGTGTGTTTGTGTGTGTGTGTTTGTGTGTGTGTGTGTTTGTGTGTGTGTTTGTTTGTGTGTGTGTGTTTGTGTGTGTGTGTTTGTTTGTGTGTGTGTGTTTGTGTGTGTGTGTGTAGCATATAAAGTATAGATCTATAAAAACATTCATATTTCATGTTTCAGGACGACTTCATTGACCTTTGACCCCTCAGCTGTGTAACAGGGCTCACATAGAAAGACTCTGGACTCGACCTGCTGAAGGTCTCTGAGGTTCAGATCAATTCTGTCTCCACCCGTCTGTCTGTCTCCACCCGTCTCAGGTACTCCTCCCGACTCAGACCGGCTCTCAGGTGGACGAGGAGCGTTTGATTCGTGCTCTGTCTCAGCTCGAGGACACTCTGGACAAACTGGAGTCCATGTTTCTCCGCAGACAGCCCTTCCTGTGCGGTGATGACATCACTGTGGCCGACCTGCTCGCTGTCTGTGAGCTCATGCAGGTCAGAGGCTGTGATTGGTTTAGACGTGGATCAGGGTGGTGTTTGGTGGCTGGTTCTGAGCGTGCTCGGTGCGTCTCCCTGCAGCCTTTAGGGGGGGGCAGAGACGTCCTCCAGCGGCGTCCGGAGCTGCAGCGCTGGAGGAGCAGAGTCCAGGCAGCCGTCGGCGAGTCCTTCGACCGAGCCCACGCCGTGCTGTACGCCCTCAGAGACCGCCGTAAGGCCAAGCTGTGACGTCACACAGAGGGGCGGGGCCAAGACCCACCTGACTGAAGGAGCCAATCATCATCCAGCATCCAGAGATGATGGAGCACTGATGATGATGCTGACGACAGGTGTGTTTGATTGTTGCTCCTCTGGTGGAGTCCTCCTGTTTTTGTTTTTTTTTTTATTATAAAACTTTAAATCAATAATGTGAAATTGATCGATTTGATTGATTGGATTAAAAACACATCTGATATGTTGTTTTAACTTTAATAACTTAATGAACACTTTATTAACATTAACTGTCAAACAGCTGATGTCACAGCCTCTCCTTCAATCAGCTCTTACATCAGTGATCACATGACCTCAATGTTTCAGTGTTAAATAATCTGATTTTAAATGAAGAGAAATAAATTTTTGAAATTTCAGTTTTTTATTTATTCATTTATTTATAGTCATCTGTCTCATCGTTGCCATGACAACACCGTAACAGTCATAACAGTCCACTTTAACTGAAGACCCACTACAACTTTCAGCAGCGTCAGAGTCCACAGTGTTAAACATGGCCGTGTCGCAGACACCCCGGCCGTGTCCCAGACACCCCGGCCGTGTCCCAGACACCCCGGCCGTGTCCCAGTCACCCCGGCCGTGTCCCAGACACCCCGGCCGTGTCCCAGTCACCCCGGCCGTGTCCCAGACACCCCGGCCGTGTCCCAGACACCCCGGCCGTGTCGCAGACACCCCGGCCGTGTCGCAGATACCCCGGCCGTGTCCCAGTCACCCCGGCCGTGTCGCAGACACCCCGGCCGTGTCGCAGACACCCCGGCCGTGTCGTCCCAGACACCCCGGCCGTGTCCCTGATACCCCGGCCGTGTCCCTGATACCCCGGCCGTGTCCCAGACACCCCGGCCGTGTGAACTTTTTGCAGTACAGGCCTCATTACGGAATGTTCTGGAGGAATCAGTTGCTGTTTTAAATTTTCTTTGTTGACATCTTTAAATAATAAAAGTAGATTTTAAAACTGAAGAAAATAAAACCACAAAATGAAAGTGAAAATATGAAGTCCTTTATTCAAAAACAAACTTTATTTACAGTGTTTAAGTAGTGAATGTGGTTAGGTCATGTGACCTGAGGAATGGCTGAATCTGATTGGTTGTCTACACAGGGGCAGGGGGCGGGGCTTGGTTCCGTTTGGCCGGATGGTCCTCCTCCTCTTCTTCATCTCGTCCTCGTTTCCTCCCAGAGGCTGACTCCACCTCCTGTTGGGGGGGCGGAGTCAGTTTTAGTATCAGAGTGTGTCAGTAAATGTGAATGTGTGTGTGTGTGTGGTTACCATGGCAACAGCAGCAGCGTCATCAGAGGAGAACATGAGTCTGTGAGCTGTTTGCACCATCTCATGGTCCTGAGCACAGAAAACACCGGAGCCTACATTTCCCACCATGCACCTGGACAGTGTCTCATGACATCACCATGTATCAGTTTTAAATGAGTGACTGGGACTAACCAAGGCTGCAACCTGGTCGTATAACTTAGTGACCCAACAAGAAAAAACTCCCCTTTAAGGGGTAGAAACCTCAGCCAGGACCAGGACCAGGACCAGGACCAGGATGGTTAAAAGGGCGTTTTTTTTTTTCACTGTGGATCAAACACCAGCTAGTGAGCCTTTCAGCCAGACAGAACAGATTTTACTGTTGTCCCCCAATGGCATGAAGCTGTGATTTCTCATCTTTCAACTCTCCTTGGTATAACAGTACTGCAATAACAGTTGTACTGCAGTTGTACTGCAGTATTACTGCAGTATTACTGCAGTTACCTGTAGCCAGGGGTGCTGCAGGGCCTCCTCTATAGTCATCCTCCTACTGGGATCAACGACCAGCAGCTTCCTCACCACATCCTTTGCTGTAAACAGACACACAGTGAGTACTGCTGCTGCAGTAGTACTGTAGTACAGCCATAGTATTACAGTAGTACCTTGGTCAGAGATGTGTTTCCACTTAGACGGCACCATGGTGAACTCTCCACGGATGATCTGCTCTGTGATCGACTGACAACCAAAGTTTTCATGGAAAGGTGGATAACCACACAGACTGAGAGACAGGTAGAGAGACAGGTAGAGTGACAGGCAGACAGGTAGAGAGACAGGGAGACAGGCAGACAGGTAGAGAGACAGGTAGAGCAGTAGAGAGACAGGTAGAGAGACAGGTAGAGCAGTAGAGAGACAGGTAGAGAGACAGGTAGAGAGACAGGTAGACAGGTAGAGAGACAGGTAGAGAGACAGGTAGAGAGACAGGCAGACAGGTAGAGAGACAGGGAGACAGGCAGACAGGTAGAGAGACAGGTAGAGCGGTAGAGAGACAGGTAGAGAGACAGGTAGAGAGACAGGTAGACAGGTAGACAGGTAGAGAGACAGGCAGACAGGTAGAGAGACAGGTAGAGAGACAGGCAGACAGGTAGAGAGACAGGCAGACAGATAGAGAGACAGGTAGAGAGACAGGTAGAGCGGTAGAGAGACAGGTAGAGAGACAGGTAGAGAGACAGGCAGACA
The DNA here is from genome assembly GCA_947000775.1 of Pterois miles. Lineage (NCBI taxonomy): Eukaryota > Metazoa > Chordata > Actinopteri > Perciformes > Scorpaenidae > Pterois > Pterois miles. Next base: position 519,471 of record CAMQGK010000010.1, read on the forward strand.
GGTAGAGAGACAGGTAGAGAGACAGGTAGAGCGGCAGAGACAGACGGGTTAACACCTGAGGAAGACCTAGCAGGTAAACAGATGTCCATGTCACGGTGTCTCACCGATAGGTGAGACAGGAGCCTACCAGACGAAGAGCAGGACTCCGAGGCTCCAGGCGTCCACAGCGAGGCTGTACCCGGTGGTGGAGGCGTGAGTGAAGACCTCAGGAGCCAGGTAGGAAGGAGTCCCACACAGAGTCCGCATCAACAGGGTCTCCTCCAGGATCCTGGACTGGTTGAAGTCCGTCACCTGGGAGAGACAGATGAAGATGATTATGATGATGAAGATGATGATGAAGATGATGATGATAATGTATGTACCTTGATGAGACAGACGTCCTCCTGTGAGGACAGCAGGATGTTCTCTGGTTTCAGGTCTCTGTGGATGATCCCCTTACTGTGGAGATACTGTCAAGACACCCAGTTACAGAGTGGACCTGGACCCACTGTCCCTCTGAGTCTACGTGAACCTGGACCCACTGTCCCTCTGAGCCTACGTGAACCTGAACCCCCTGTCCCTCTGAGCCTACGTGAACCTGGACCCCCTGTCCCTCTGAGCCTACGTGAACCTGGACCCCCTGTCCCTCTGAGCCTACGTGAACTTGGACCCATTGTCCCTCTGAGTCTACATGAACTTGGACCCCCTGTCCCTCTGAGTTTACGTGAACCTGGACCCCCTGTCCCTCTGAGCCTACGTGAACCTGGACCCACTGTCCCTCTGAGCCTCTGGTCTCACCTGGACCCACTGTCCCTCTGAGCCTACGTGAACCTGGACCCACCGTCCCTCTGAGCCTACGTGAACCTGGACCCACTGTCCCTCTGAGTCTACGTGAACCTGGACCCACTGTCCCTCTGAGCCTACGTGAACCTGGACCCACTGTCCCTCTGAGTCTACGTGAACCTGGACCCACTGTCCCTCTGAGCCTACGTGAACCTGGACCCACTGTCCCTCTGAGCCTACGTGAACCTGGACCCACCGTCCCTCTGAGTCTACGTGAACCTGGACCCACTGTCCCTCTGAGCCTCTGGTCTCACCTGGACCCACTGTCCCTCTGAGTCTACGTGAACCTGGACCCACCGTCCCTCTGAGCCTCTGGTCTCACCTGGACCCACTGTCCCTCTGGGCCTACGTGAACCTGGACCCACCGTCCCTCTGAGCCTACGTGAACCTGGACCCACCGTCCCTCTGAGCCTACGTGAACCTGGACCCACTGTCCCTCTGAGCCTATGTGAACCTGGACCCACTGTCCCTCTGAGCCTCTGGTCTCACCTGGACCCACTGTCCCTCTGAGCCTCTGTTCTCACCTGGACCCACTGTCCCTCTGAGCCTCTGTTCTCACCTGGACCCACTGTCCCTCTGAGCCTCTGTTCTCACCTGGACCCCCTGTCCCTCTGAGTCTACGTGAACCTGGACCCACCGTCCCTCTGAGCCTACGTGAACCTGGACCCACCGTCCCTCTGAGCCTACGAGAACCTCGACCCACCGTCCCTCTGAGTCTACGTGAACCTGGACCCACTGTCCCTCTGAGCCTACGTGAACCTGGACCCACCGTCCCTCTGAGCCTATGTGAACCTGGACCCACCGTCCCTCTGAGTCTTTGGTCTCACCTGGACCCACTGTCCCTCTGAGCCTCTGTTCTCACCTGGACCCCCTGTCCCTCTGAGCCTCTGTTCTCACCTGGACCCCCTGTCCCTCTGAGCCTCTGTTCTCACCTGGACCCCCTGTCCCTCTGAGCCTACGTGAACCTGGACCCACTGTCCCTCTGAGCCTCTGGTCTCACCTGGACCCACTGTCCCTCTGAGCCTCTGGTCTCACCTGGATCCACTGTCCCTCTGAGCCTACGTGAACCTGGACCCACTGTCCCTCTGAGCCTCTGGTCTCACCTGGACCCACTGTCCCTCTGGGCCTACGTGAACCTGGACCCACTGTCCCTCTGGGCCTACGTGAACCTGGACCCACTGTCCCTCTGGGCCTACGTGAACCTGGACCCACCGTCCCTCTGAGCCTACGTGAACCTGGACCCACTGTCCCTCTGAGCCTACGTGAACCTGGACCCACTGTCCCTCTGAGCCTACGTGAACCTGGACCCACCGTCCCTCTGAGCCTACGTGAACTTGGACCCACCGTCCCTCTGAGCCTACATGAACTTGGACCCCCTGTCCCTCTGAGCCTACGTGAACCTGGACCCCCTGTCCCTCTGAGCCTACGTGAACCTGGACCCACCGTCCCTCTGAGCCTTTGGTCTCACCTGGACCCCCTGTCCCTCTGAACCTACGTGAACCTGGACCCACCGTCCCTCTGACCCTACGTGAACCTGGACCCACTGTCCCTCTGAGCCTCTGGTCTCACCTGGACCCACTGTCCCTCTGAGCCTACGTGAACCTGGACCCACCGTCCCTCTGAGCCTACGTGAACCTGGACCCACTGTCCCTCTGAGTCTACGTGAACCTGGACCCACTGTCCCTCTGAGCCTACGTGAACCTGGACCCACCGTCCCTCTGAGCCTCTGGTCTCACCTGGACCCACTGTCCCTCTGGGCCTACGTGAACCTGGACCCACCGTCCCTCTGAGCCTACGTGAACCTGGACCCACCGTCCCTCTGAGCCTACGTGAACCTCGACCCACCTCCCTCGGCCCGGCGGGGGGCCTGTCCCTCTGAGCCTACGTGAACCTGGACCCACTGTCCCTCTGAGCCTATGTGAACCTGGACCCACTGTCCCTCTGAGCCTACGTGAACCTGGACCCACTGTCCCTCTGAGCCTCTGGTCTCACCTGGACCCACTGTCCCTCTGAGTCTACGTGAACCTGGACCCACTGTCCCTCTGAGCCTCTGGTCTCACCTGGACCCCCTGTCCCTCTGAGTCTACGTGAACCTGGACCCACTGTCCCTCTGAGCCTACGTGAACCTGGACCCACTGTCCCTCTGAGCCTCTGGTCTCACCTGGACCCACTGTCCCTCTGAGCCTCTGGTCTCACCTGGACCCCCTGTCCCTCTGAGCTCTACGTGAACCTGGACCCACTGTCCCTCTGAGCCTACGTGAACCTGGACCCACTGTCCCTCTGAGCCTCTGGTCTCACCTGGACCCACTGTCCCTCTGAGCCTCTGGTCTCACCTGGACTGCTCTCAGCATCTGATAGAAATACAGTTTGGCGACGGACTCATTGAGCTGCTGCTGAGATTTTACTTTGTGGAACAGTTCTCCTCCCTCCATCCTGAGAGACAGACAGACAGAGAGACAGACAGACAGAAAGAGAGAGAGAGAGAGAGAGAGAGAGAGAGAGAGAGAGACAGACAGACAGAGAGAGAGAGAGAGAGAGACAGACAGACAGAGAGAGAGAGAGAGAGAGAGAGAGAGAGAGAGAGAGAGAGAGAGAGAGAGAGAGAGAGAGACAGAGGCAGACAGACAGAGAGACAGACAGACAGAGAGAGAGAGAGAGAGAGACAGACAGAGTGAGAGACAGAGGCAGACAGAGAGAGAGAGAGAGAGACAGACAGAGTGACAGACAGAGGCAGACAGACAGAGAGACAGACAGACAGATGTAAATGTAATGTAATAAAATGACAGAAATGTGTTTACAGCAGCTTGGACTCACAGCTCCAACACAATGTAATAACTGTCCTCCGTCTGATAGAAGTCCTCTGTCTTTATGAGACAAGGCTGCAGGAGACAAGGACAGGAGGGAAGGAGATGAGGAGAGGAGGGAAGGATAAAACTGATTCAGTTACTATTGTTAATTATTAATAATTAGTAAAGGGGGAATCTATGTAATCATCTCTCTTCTTCGCTGGTGTCAGACTCACGTGGTCGACTCTCTGCAGAATCTCGATCTCTGTCTGTGCATTTCGTGTCGCCGTCTGTGATTGGACCAAAACAAACAGATCACATGATCACCACTCTAACCTGCCATTGGTCTAGAGGACCAACAGTGAGTCTGACATGTTCAGACGCCATGTGTGTAGTTTTTTGTTGTTTTTTGCCTTCTAACTTTTGCTGCATCCCTCAAAGAAGGAAAGGAGACTAGAGAAGGAAACAAGGGAAGGAAGAAGTAGGACTCTCAGCCAATCAGAGACAGAGAGCAGCTGACATGACTCACCCCTTCAGCCAATCAGACAGCAGCTGACATGACTCACCCTTTCAGCCAATCAGACAGCAGCTGACATGACTCACCCCTTCAGCCAATCAGACAGCAGCTGACATGACTTACCCCTTCAGCCAATCAGACAGCAGCTGACATGACTCACCCCTTCAGCCAATCAGACAGCAGCTGACATGACTCACCCCTTCAGCCAATCAGACAGCAGCTGACATGACTTACCCCTTCAGCCAATCAGACAGCAGCTGACATGACTTACCCCTTCAGCCAATCAGACAGCAGCTGACATGACTCACCCCTTCAGACTGAAAGTTCTTCTTGTTGATTATTTTCACAGCAAACTTCCTGCAGGAGGATCTCTCAAAGGCCAATCTGACTTCACCACACACTCCTCTGAAACACACACAGTGTTCAGTGTTCCAGGGAACAGGAAGTGACATCACAGCGGTGTGAACAGTGTCAGACTCACGTGCCGATGCGTCGGGTCAGCAGATATTTCTCCTGAAGCTCTTTAGGTAAACTGGACTGGTCGTCTGACATTAGGTCGATGAAGACAAAGACTGCCGAGAGACAGACAGGTAGACAGACAGCAGGAGGTGAGACCTGGTGCTAACAGCTGTACAGGTGTTGAGTGTTTCTCACCTTTGTTTCGTTGTTCTGCCAGAGCGATCACAGCGTTATTGACCAGAGGAAGCTTTGCGTCTTTACCGATCCGTTGACCGTCAATAAACGTCCCATTGTTACTGTAGTCCACCACAAAGACCTCGCTGCCCTCCTGACAGACAGACAGACAGACAGACAGACAGACAGACAGACAGACAGACAGACAGGCAGGCAGGCAGGCAGACAGACAGACAGGGAGGCAGGCAGGCAGGCAGGCAGGCAGGCAGGCAGACAGACAGACAGGCAGACAGACAGGTAGTCAGTCAGGGAGGCAGGCAGGCAGGCAGACAGACAGGTAGTCAGGCAGACAGACAGGCAGGCAGGCAGGCAGGCAGGCAGACAGGCAGACAGACAGACAGGTAGTCAGTCAGGCAGACAGACAGACAGGCAGGCAGGCAGACAGGCAGACAGACAGTCAGACAGACAGGCAGGCAGGCAGGCAGACAGACAGGTAGTCAGTCAGGCAGACAGACAGACAGGTAGTCAGGCAGACAGGCAGACAGACAGACAGACAGTCAGACAGGCAGGCAGGCAGACAGATAGACAGGCAGGCAGACAGACAGGTAGTCAGTCAGGCAGACAGGTAGTCAGACAGACAGGCAGACAGACAGACAGGCAGGCAGACAGGTAGTCAGGCAGACAGACAGTCAGACAGCTTCCTGTCAGGGTTTCAGATATTCATAGTCATTAGAGGTAAGATCTTTAGCCCGAGCCCAAAATGTCAATTACTACGTTCGGGTCGGGTCGGGTCGGGTCGGGCCGGGCTTCTCTCTCACTAACTTTTTTTAATAAATATATATTTATATATTATGTATACTAAAACGATGTATGGATATTAAACTAAGGAATACTTGTTATAAAATAAATAATCTGGATAAAACAGAGAAGGCGCTGTATGGAAAGATATAAATGTTTATTGAATATGTATCTTACAGTCTTGTTTAACTGGGAGAATTCGTTACAAAGACAGGCTTTAATTTGTTATCATGATGCTCAGGCATCGTCACAAATGTGATCACACAAATCTCAACCAGTCGCTTTTCCCGGAGCAGAGCTCTGTCCGGGTCTGACTGACGCATCCCCTCCCTTTCCTCCTCCTCCTGAGTCCTCACTAATAAAATAGAAAGGCTCAGGCCTGCAAATCAAGTTAATTGATTGGGCTCGGGTCGGGCTTTAATACCCGCGGGCCTGGGTCGGGTCGGGCTGGATTTTTTAGGCCCGATCTTACCTCTAATAGTCATTAATGAATAAACAGGAAGTGATCTCACTCTGTAGATCCTGAAGTGTCTCTTGCTGTAGATCCTGAACTTCTTGGATTGGGTTTTGTCTGGAACGTTCAGAATGTAGTTACACCTCGAGTCCCGTCCAAACAGGTACTGGTCCTCGAAACAGTCTGGACACAAACCAGTCAGTCCACCATTACAACTGGTATCAGAACTAGGACTATCTGAAGGAGGACACCACTTTAATATCAGGACTAGTGTAAGAATTACGACTAGTATTAGAACTAGCACGAGTTCTAACACCAGCACTAACACTAGCACTAGCTCTAACACTAGTGCTAGTTTTAGAACTAGCGCTAGTTCTAACATTAGTGCTAGCTCTAACACTAGTACTAGCTCTAACACCAGCACTAACACTAGCACTAGCTCTAACACTAGTACTAGCTCTAACACCAGCACTAACACTAGCTCTAACACTAGTGCTAGTGTTAGTGCTAGTTTTAGAACTAGCGCTAGTTCTAACATTAGTGCTAGCTCTAACACTAGTACTAGCTCTAACACCAGCACTAACACTAGCACTAGCTCTAACACTAGTACTAGCTCTAACACCAGCACTAACACTAGCACTAGCTCTAACACTAGTACTAGCTCTAACACCAGCACTAACATACACTAGCTCTAACACTAACTAGCTCTAACACTAGTGCTAGTGTTAGTGCTAGTTTTAGAACTAGTGCTAGCTCTAACAGTAGTATTAGCACTAACACCAGTATTAGCACTAACACTAGTTCTAACGCTAGCACTAGTTGTAAGTCCAGGGCACAGGTTTAGCTTTAGTGCTAGCCTCGGTGTTAGCATGGTAGCATGTGATGTTGTGAACTCACCGTGGCTCCTGAAGCCTGGGGCCATGGGCAGCAGGCGGCCCCAGGGTTGTGGTTCAGGCTCCTCTGGGACAGATGACAGAGTGACAGGGATGGTGTCCACACTGCTCAGTGTCCCCGAGCCACTGGACGACTGACTGGCTGAGGTTGGTCCGCTGGATGAACTGGAACCAGGCTGGGACTGAGACTTGGATGGGGGCTGGGATGGGGACTGGGTGGACTGGGTGGACTGGGGCTGGGATGGGGACTGGGTGGACTGGGTGGACTGGGGCTGGGATGGGGACTGGGTGGACTGGGTGGACTGGGATGGGGACTGGGTGGACTGGGGCTGGTCCCCCTCATGTGGAATCTCTTCAGACATTTTGTGGCGCTGTTGATTGGATACATGAGATCATCAAGTCACATGCGAGTCTGTAGACATGCCCCCTCATGCTCACAGGTCTGTGCCAAACTACTTTTAGAAAATGTACATTTTAAATAAATTCGTCCATTGACTCACAACACTAATGTAACAAACAAGAGTTCAGTTCTTATCAAACATCTTATAAACGTTTCTTCAATTCGGCTCAATCTCAACCGGAAGTAATGAAAAACTCTTCAATAATGGACCTCATAGAGCCAGAACAGGCTCCAGTCACGTCCAACACTCTGAGTGTTTGCATGCGGACGTGGCGACGTAAAATTAGATGGTTTTTAAATGTAGTTCGTTGTTACTTGTTTTCACTCCGAACTGACGGAGTTGCAACCCAAGACTAGTCTGGGACCAGCACCAGTCCGGCACCGTGCTGATTCACTAACCCCGCCCACCAGCTGTCAATCACAGCTGGATGAGGAGACCCATATAAGATCTGAATAGAAATCAGAACATGCGGTTCGTCATCCGGCTCCCAAACCGCCGAGCTGCCTTCTGTTACCGCTAGCACGAGGCGGGCTGAGCCGGGCTGAGCCGAGCCGTACTAAAGCGGGCTGCTATACTATCATCAGTGACTCACCGGGCAGACTGTCTCCTCCGGGTCTCTGCAGGTAAACAAACGGGACCGCAGCACTGGACACGGACCCGTGGAGACAACGTGTTTTTTTTTTTTTAACAGGAACCGTGTTTCCTTCTACCGTCTTCTCCTCTTGT
>CAMQGK010000010.1:535000-630000 GCA_947000775.1 Pterois miles
ACCGTGTCCGTATATACATCACCGTGTCCGCGTGTCCGTATATACATCACCGTGTCCGTATATACATCACCGTGTCCGCGTGTCCGTATATACATCACCGTGTCCGTATATACATCACCGTGTCCGTATATACATCACCGTGTCCGCGTGTCCGTATATACATCACCGTGTCCGCGTGTCCGTATATACATCACCGTGTCCGTATATACATCACCGTGTCCGTATATACATCACCGTGTCCGCGTGTCCATCACCGTGTCCGCGTGTCCGTATATACATCACCGTGTCCGTATATACATCACCGTGTCTGTATATACATCACCGTGTCCGCGTGTCCGTATATACATCACCGTGTCCGTATATACATCACCGTGTCCGCGTGTCCGTATATACATCACCGTGTCCGTATATACATCACCGTGTCCGTATATACATCACCGTGTCCGCGTGTCCGTATATACATCACCGTGTCCGCGTGTCCGTATATACATCACCGTGTCCGTATATACATCACCGTGTCCGTATATACATCACCGTGTCCGCGTGTCCATCACCGTGTCCGCGTGTCCGTATATACATCACCGTGTCCGTATACGTCAACATGAGTCCTCCCCTCATGTGCGAGTCCTTGACTTTTGTTCTAGTGTCTTCTCATGTTTCAATGTGCAGAGGTGTTTTTTCCAGATCCCACACTGGGCCCCCTACAGGAGCCTAGTCTGGAGTTGCTTTTTTTCTTTTCTTTTCTTTTCTTTTCTTTTCTTTTCTTTTCTTTTCTTTTCTTTTCTTTTCTTTTCTTCTCTTCTCTTCTCTTCTCTTCTCTTATCTTAATATTCTGGAACCACTGTGTTTAGTGTTCACAATAAAAGTTTTTTTTGTCAACATTTCTGAATGAATCAGGTTCTCCTCCAAACCTGAAGTCCAGCAGGTAGGAGGAGGAGGAGGAGGAGGAGGAGGAGGAGGAGGAGGAGATGATGAGACCTCCATGGCTGATGCAGTCACCTCCTGCAGGAGGAGGAGCAGCAGGAGCAGCCAGATCCAGCAGGTATGGATGTGTCAGCATTTCTCTCGTTTGTTTGCTGCTGTTTGCTGAGCTGGATTCTTGTTTCTTCGTCTTCTTCTTGGTGGAAACTGTCCGTCTCAGAGACGCCATGTTGGATCTGCTGCTGCAGCAGCTTCTGTTCGTGATCACTGACTGCAGGTCAGTTTTAGAGGCTGAATGTGAGTCTTCAGGCAGTGTGCTGGACATCAGTGTGAACGTTGTGATGAAAACCTGTAAATGTTCGTTCTATCTATGAAACATCTCTGCGGTTCCATTTTGATCACATGAACCTCGGCTGATTCCACTCTTCTGTATTGATGAATATCACGTCAGTCTGACAGCGAGTGAGAAGCTGACATTAATAGAGATAATACAGATGTGTTTAGGTGTCTAACATCTGTCCACAATGATAGAGTTTCCTCATGAGCATGTTTTATTATGACATAATGCAATGTGTGTAGTTTAGGGAACTTGGGAGAACACACAGCCTTCAGAGACAAAACAGGAACTTCCTGTTTTCACCCTCCAAAATAAAATAAGTTTGTGTTTCTCTGAATGTCTCAGCTGAAGGAGGAGAACATGTCTCTGAGGAGATCCATTAGGGAGCTGCAGAGGAGATCAGAGGCTAACGAATCCAGGTTAGCGTCAGCCAATCACGTCAGCACCAACCCCACCGATGACAGACACTGCCAGCGTTTACCCATCATGCCTCTGTCCTCCCTGTCAGGGTAGCACAACTGTCGGAGGAGCTGCTCCAGAGGAGGCGTCAGGAGGAGAAGGAGGCTCAGGATCTGGAGAGCATGGTTCACTCGGTGGAGCAGAACCTGCACCTGATGACAGTGAGTAACCCTGGTCATATACAGCTCTGGATCAGGGAGTAACCCTGGTCATATACAGCTCTGGATCAGGGAGTAACCCTGGTCATGTACGGCTCTGGATCAGGGAGTGACCCTGGTCATATACAGCTCTGGATCAGGGAGTGACCCTGGTCATGTACGGCTCTGGATCAGGGAGTAACCCTGGTCATGTACGGCTCTGGATCAGGGAGTAACCCTGGTCATATACGGCTCTGGATCAGGGAGTGACCCTGGTCATATACAGCTCTGGATCAGGGAGTAACCCTGGTCATGTACGGCTCTGGATCAGGGAGTGACCCTGGTCATATACAGCTCTGGATCAGGGAGTAACCCTGGTCATGTACAGCTCTGGATCAGGGAGTAACCCTGGTCATATACAGCTCTGGATCAGGGAGTGACCCTGGTCATATACAGCTCTGGATCAGGGAGTAACCCTGGTCATATACAGCTCTGGATCAGGGAGTGACCCTGGTCATATACAGCTCTGGATCAGGGAGTAACCCTGGTCATATACAGCTCTGGATCAGGGAGTAACCCTGGTCATATACAGCTCTGGATCAGGGAGTAACCCTGGTCATATACAGCTCTGGATCAGGGAGTAACCCTGGTCATATACAGCTCTGGATCAGGGAGTAACCCTGGTCATATACAGCTCTGGATCAGGGAGTAACCCTGGTCATATACAGCTCTGGATCAGGGAGTAACCCTGGTCATATACAGCTCTGGATCAGGGAGTAACCCTGGTCATATACAGCTCTGGATCAGGGAGTAACCCTGGTCATATACAGCTCTGGATCAGGGAGTAACCCTGGTCATGTACGGCTCTGGATCAGGGAGTAACCCTGGTCATATACAGCTCTGGATCAGGGAGTAACCCTGGTCATATACGGCTCTGGATCAGGGAGTAACCCTGGTCATATACAGCTCTGGATCAGGGAGTAACCCTGGTCATGTACGGCTCTGGATCAGGGAGTGACCCTGGTCATATACAGCTCTGGATCAGGGAGTAACCCTGGTCATGTACGGCTCTGGATCAGGGAGTAACCCTGGTCATGTACGGCTCTGGATCAGGGAGTAACCCTGGTCATGTACGGCTCTGGATCAGGGAGTGACCCTGGTCATATACAGCTCTGGATCAGGGAGTAACCCTGGTCATGTACGGCTCTGGATCAGGGAGTAACCCTGGTCATGTACGGCTCTGGATCAGGGAGTAACCCTGGTCATATACAGCTCTGGATCAGGGAGTAACCCTGGTCATGTACGGCTCTGGATCAGGGAGTAACCCTGGTCATATACAGCTCTGGATCAGGGAGTAACCCTGGTCATATACAGCTCTGGATCAGGGAGTAACCCTGGTCATGTACGGCTCTGGATCAGGGAGTAACCCTGGTCATATACAGCTCTGGATCAGGGAGTAACCCTGGTCATATACAGCTCTGGATCAGGGAGTGACCCTGGTCATGTACGGCTCTGGATCAGGGAGTAACCCTGGTCATATACAGCTCTGGATCAGGGAGTAACCCTGGTCATATACAGCTCTGGATCAGCTCAACAGATCTGAGTCACTCTTCCATTTAACAGTGTCCACTTTATTAGGAACACCCAAACTCTCATTACTTCCTGTTTCATCATCACAATATAAAAGAACAGTGATATGAATGTAATGTCTATCCCCCCTCTCTCTCTCTCTCCATCCCCCCTCTCTCTCTCTCCCCCCTCTCTCCCCCTCTCTCTCTCCATCCCCCCTCCCTCTCTCTCCCCCTCTCTCTCTCCATCCCCCCTCCCTCTCTCCCCCCACCTCTCTCTCTCTCTCCCCCCTCTCTCCCCCCTCTCTCCCTCCATCTCTCTCTCTCCCCTCCTCTCTCCCCCCCACCTCTCTCTCTCCCCCTCTCTCTCTCTCCATCCCCCACCTCCCCCCCTCTCTCCCCTCTCTCTCTCTCCATCCCCCTCCCTCTCTCCCCCCTCTCTCTCTCCATCCCCCCTCTCTCTCTCCCCCTCTCTCTCTCCATCCCCCCTGGGGGCCCCCTTGGGGGCGGCAGTAGCTCAGTCTGTAGGGAGTTGGCTTGGGAACCGGAGGGTCACCGGTTCAAGTCCCGACATGGACCAAGAACTGAGCGTGAACTGGTAGCTGGAGAGGTGCCAGTTTACCTCTTGGGCACTGCCGAGGTGCCCCTGAGCAAGGCACCAAACCCCCAACTGCTCAGGGCGCTTGTCAGGAGCAGCCCCCTCACTCTGACACCTCTCCAATCGTTGCATGTATATGGACTTGTTTGTGCATGTGTGTGTATTAGTTAACAGAGTGAAAAAATTGAATTTCCCCTAGCGGGACTAATAAAGGAATATCTTCTCTCTCTCTCTCCCCTCTCCCCCTCTCTCTCTCCCCCTCTCTCTCTCTCCATCCCCCCTCCCTCTCTCCCCCCTCTCTCTCGATAGAGGCGAGCAGTGAAAGCAGAGTCCAGTGTCTCCAGACTGAAGGTGGAGTTGCAGCAGCTGCAGGTCAGACTGACCTTTTTGTATAAACTTAATTTCCAGGTGATTCACTTAACAACCAGTTAACTCTAACACGAATGTATAAATATATAAATTTGTTCATACATGAACACAAATATACATCTGACTACTATACTATACTCTGTGCTACGAGCATGGTGAAAAAAAAAAAGTCACAGTATAGTATGTCGATAAATCCATCCATCCATCGTCAACCGCTTATCCCGTTAGGGGTCGCGGGGGGGCTGGAGCCGATCCCAGCTGGCATAGGGCGAAGGCAGGGTACACCCTGGACAGGTCGCCAGTCCATCGCAGGGCACATAGAGACAGACAACATATAGACAGACAACCATTCACACTCACATTCACACCTACGGGCAATTTAGAGTCATCAATTAACCTAAACAGCATGTCTTTGGACGGTGGGAGGAAGCCGGAGTACCCGGAGAGAACCCACGCTTACACGGGGAGAACATGCAAACTCCACACAGAAGAGCCGCAAGCTGGAATCGAACCTGCGACCCTCTTGCTGTGAGGCGACAGCGCTAACCACTACACCACCGTGCAGCCCATGTCGATAAATTTTACTAAAAAAAAAAGTCATAGTATAGTATGTCAATAAATTTTACTAAAAAAAGTCATAGTATAGTATGTCGATAAATTTTACTAAAAAAAAGTCATAGTATAGTATGTCGATAAATTTTCCGTAAAAAAAGTCATAGTATAGTATGTCGATAAATTTTCCATAAAAAAAGTCATAGTATAGTTTGTCGATAAATTTTACTAAAAAAAGTCATAGTATAGTATGTCGATAAATTTTCCATAAAAAAAGTCATAGTGTAGTTTGTCAATAAATTTTACTAAAAAAAGTCATAGTATAGTATGTCGATAAACTTTCTGTTAAAAAAGTCATAGTATAGTATGTCGATAAATTTTACTAAAAAAAGTTATAGTATAGTATGTCGATAAATTTTACGAAAAAAAAGTCATCGTATAGTGTGTTGATAAATTTTACTAAAAAAAGTCATAGTATAGTATGTCGATAAATTGTACTAAAAAAAGTCATAGTATAGTATGTCGATAAATTTTACTAAAAAAAGTCAAAGTATAGTATGTCGATAAATTTTATTTTAAAAAGTCATAGTATAGTATGTCGATAAATTTTACTAAAAAAAGTCATAGTATAGTATGTCGATAAATTTTACTAAAAAAAGTCATAGTATAGTATGTCGATAAATTTTACTAAAAAAAGTCATAGTATAGTATGTCGATAAATTTTACTAAAAAAAGTCATAGTATAGTATGTCGATAAATTTTCAATAAAAAAAGTCATAGTACAGTATGTCGATAAATTTTACTAAAAAAAGTCATAGTATAGTATGTTGATAAACTTTCTGTTAAAAAAGTCATAGTATAGTATGTCGATAAATTTAATTTAAAAAAATTCATCGTGTAGTATGTCGATAAATTGTACTAAAAAAAGTCATAGTATAGTATGTCGATAAATTTTACTAAAAAACGTCATAGTATAGTATGTCGATAAATTTTACTAAAAAAGTCATAGTATAGTATGTCGATAAATTTTACTGAAAAAAGTCATAGTATAGTATGTCGATAAATTTTCTGCAAAAAAGTAATAGTATAGTATGTCGATAAATTTTACTAAAAAAAGTCATAGTATAGTATGTCGATAAATTTTCCGTAAAAAAAGTCATAGTATAGTATGTCGATAAATTTTCCATAAAAAAAGTCATAGTATAGTTTGTCGATAAATTTTACTAAAAAAAGTCATAGTATAGTATGTCGATAAATTTTCCATAAAAAAAGTCATAGTGTAGTTTGTCAATAAATTTTACTAAAAAAAGTCATAGTATAGTATGTCGATAAACTTTCTGTTAAAAAAGTCATAGTATAGTATGTCGATAAATTTTACTAAAAAAAGTTATAGTATAGTATGTCGATAAATTTTACGAAAAAAAGTCATCGTATAGTGTGTTGATAAATTTTACTAAAAAAAGTCATAGTATAGTATGTCGATAAATTGTACTAAAAAAAAGTCATAGTATAGTATGTCGATAAATTTTACTAAAAAAAGTCAAAGTATAGTATGTCGATAAATTTTATTTTAAAAAGTCATAGTATAGTATGTCGATAAATTTTACTAAAAAAAGTCATAGTATAGTATGTCGATAAATTTTACTAAAAAAAGTCATAGTATAGTATGTCGATAAATTTTACTAAAAAAAGTCATAGTATAGTATGTCGATAAATTTTACTAAAAAAAGTCATAGTATAGTATGTCGATAAATTTTCAATAAAAAAAGTCATAGTACAGTATGTCGATAAATTTTACTAAAAAAAGTCATAGTATAGTATGTTGATAAACTTTCTGTTAAAAAAGTCATAGTATAGTATGTCGATAAATTTAATTTAAAAAATTCATCGTGTAGTATGTCGATAAATTGTACTAAAAAAAAGTCATAGTATAGTATGTCGATAAATTTTACTAAAAAACGTCATAGTATAGTATGTCGATAAATTTTACTAAAAAAGTCATAGTATAGTATGTCGATAAATTTTACTGAAAAAAGTCATAGTATAGTATGTCGATAAATTTTCTGCAAAAAAGTAATAGTATAGTATGTCGATAAATTTTACTAAAAAAAGTCATAGTATAGTATGTCGATAAATTTTACTAAAAAAAGTCATAGTATAGTATGTCGATGAATTTTACTAAAAAAAAGTCATAGTATAGTTTGTCGATAAATTTTACTAAAAAAGTAATAGTATAGTATGTCGATAAATTTTACTTAAAAAAGTCATAGTATAGTTTGTCGATAAATTTTACTAAAAAAAAAGTCATAGTATAGTATGTCGATAAATTTTACTTAAAAAAGTCATAGTATAGTTTGTCGATAAATTTTACTAAAAAAGTAATAGTATAGTATGTCGATAAATTTTACTTAAAAAAGTCATAGTATAGTATGTCGATAAATTTCACTAAAAAAGTCATAGTATAGTTTGTCGATAAATTTTACTAAAAAAGTAATAGTATAGTATGTCGATAAATTTTACTTAAAAAAGTCATAGTATAGTATGTCGATAAATTTCACTAAAAAAAGTCATAGTATAGTATGTCGATAAATTTTACTAAAAAAAGTCATAGTATAGTATGTCAATGAATTTTACTAAAAAAAGTCATGGTATAGTATGTCGATAAATTTTACTAAAAAACGTCATAGTATAGTATGTCAATAAATTTTATGAAAAAAAGTCATAGTATAGTTTGTCGATAAATTTTACTAAAAAAAGTCATAGTATAGCTTGTCGATAAATTTTACTAAAAAAAGTCATAGTATAGTTTGTCGATAAATTTTACTAAAAAAAGTCACAGTATAGTATGTCGATAAATTTTCTGTTAAAAAAGTAATAGTATAGAATGTCGATAAATTTTACTAAAAAACGTCATAGTATAGTATGTCGATAAATTTCACTAAAAAAGTCATAGTATAGTATGTCGATAAATTTCACTAAAAAAGTCATAGTATAGTATGTCGATAAATTTCATTTAAAAAAGTCATAGTATAGTATGTCGATAAATTTTACTAAAAAACGTCATAGTATAGTATGTCGATAAATTTTACTAAAAAACGTCATAGTATAGTATGTCGATAAATTTTACGAAAAAAATTCATAGTATAGTTTGTCGATAAATTTTACGAAAAAAAGTCATAGTATAGTTTGTCGATAAATTTTACGAAAAAAAGTCATAGTATAGTTTGTCGATAAATTTTACGAAAAAAAGTCATAGTATAGTTTGTCGATAAATTTTACGAAAAAAAGTCATAGTATAGTTTGTCGATAAATTTTGTGATAAAAAGTCATGATATAGTATGTCAATAAATTTTACTAACAAAAGTCATAGTATAGTATGTCGATAAATTTTATTTTAAAAAGTCATAGTATAGTATGTCGATAAATTTTACCAACAAAAGTCATAGTATAGTATGTCGATAAATTTTACGAAAAAAAGTCATAGTATAGTATGTCGATAAAATTTTACTAAAAAAAGTCATAGTATAGTATGTCGATAAATTTTCTGTTAAAAAGTCATAGTATAGTATGTTGATAAAATTTACGTAAAGGAAGTCAAAGTATAGTATGTAAATAAATTTTACTAACAAAAGCCATAGTATAGTATGTCAATAAATTTTCTGTAAAAAAAGTCATAGTATAGTATGTCGATAAATTTTATTTTAAAAAGTCATAGTATAGTATGTCGATAAATTTTATTTTTAAAAGTCATAGTATAGTATGTCGATAAATTTTCCATAAAAAAAGTCATAGTATAGTATGTCGATAAATTTTACTAAAAAACGTCATAGTATAGTATGTCGATAAATTTTACTAAAAAACGTCATAGTATAGTATGTCGATAAATTTTACTAAAAAACGTCATAGTATAGTATGTCGATAAATTTTACTAAAAAAAGTCATAGTATAGTATGTCGATAAATTTCATTTTAAAAAAGTCATAGTATAGTATGTCAATAAATTTTCTGTAAAAAAAGTGATAGTATAGTATGTCGATAAATTTTACTAAAAAACGTCATAGTATAGTATGTCGATAAATTTTACGAAAAAAAGTCATAGTATAGTTTGTCGATAAATTTTCTGTTAAAAAATTCATAGTATAGTATGTCGATAAATTTCACTAAAAAAGTCATAGTATAGTATGTCGATAAATTTCATTTAAAAAAGTCATAGTATAGTATGTCGATAAATTTTACTAAAAAACGTCATAGTATAGTATGTCGATAAATTTTACTAAAAAAAGTCATAGTATAGTATGTCGATAAATTTTACGAAAAAAATTCATAGTATAGTTTGTCGATAAATTTTACTAAAAAAAGTCATAGTACAGTTTGTCGATAAATTTTACTAAAAAAAGTCATAGTATAGTTTGTCGATAAATTTTACTAAAAAAAGTCATAGTATAGTTTGTCGATAAATTTTACGAAAAAAAGTCATAGTATAGTTTGTCGATAAATTTTACTAAAAAAAGTCATAGTATAGTTTGTCGATAAATTTTACGAAAAAAAAGTCATAGTATAGTATGTCAATAAATTTTACTAACAAAAGTCATAGTATAGTATGTCGATAAATTTTATTTTAAAAAGTCATAGTATAGTATGTCGATAAATTTTACCAACAAAAGTCATAGTATAGTATGTCGATAAATTTTACGAAAAAAAGTCATAGTATAGTATGTCGATAAAATTTTACTAAAAAAAGTCATAGTATAGTATGTCGATAAATTTTCTGTTAAAAAGTCATAGTATAGTATGTTGATAAAATTTACGTAAAGGAAGTCAAAGTATAGTATGTAAATAAATTTTACTAACAAAAGCCATAGTATAGTATGTCAATAAATTTTCTGTAAAAAAAGTCATAGTATAGTATGTCGATAAATTTTATTTTAAAAAGTCATAGTATAGTATGTCGATAAATTTTATTTTTAAAAGTCATAGTATAGTATGTCGATAAATTTTCCATAAAAAAGTCATAGTATAGTATGTCGATTAATTTTACTAAAAAAAGTCATAGTATAGTATGTCGATAAATTTTATATTTAAAAGTCATAGTATAGTATGTCGATAAATTTTACTAACAAAAGTCATAGTATAGTATGTCGATAAGTTTTACTAAAAAAAGTCATAGTATTGTATGTCAATAAATTTTCTGTAAAAAAGTCATAGTATAGTATGTCGATAAATTTTGTTTTAAAAAGTCATAGTATAGTATGTCGATAAATTTTACTAACAAAAGTCATAGTATAGTATGTCGATTAATTTTTCTAAAAAAAGCCAAAGCATAGTATGTCGATAAATTTTATTTTAAAAAGTCATAGTATAGTATGTCGATAAATTTTCTGTAAAAAAAGTCATAGTATAGTATGTCGATAAATTTTCCGCAAAAAAGTAATAGTATAGTATGTCGATAAATTTCACTAAAATAAGTCATACTATAGTATGTTGATAAATTTTACTAAAAAAAGTCATAGTATAGTATGTCAATAAATTTTCCGTAAAAAACGTCATAGTATAGTATGTCGATAAATTTTACTAAAAAACGTCATAGTATAGTATGTCGATAAATTTTACTAAAAAAATTCATAGTATAGTATGTCGATAAATTTCATTTAAAAAAGTCATAGTATAGTATGTCGATAAATTTTACGAAAAAAAGTCATAGTATAGTTTGTCGATAAATTTTCTGTTAAAAAATTCATAGTATAGTATGTCGATAAATTTTATGAAAAAAAGTCACACAATAAAATTTTTTCGATAAATTTTACTAAAAAAAGTCATAGTATAGTTTGTCGATAAATTTTACGAAAAAAAGTCACAGTATAGTATATCGATAAATTTTGTTAAAAAAAGTTATGATATAGTATGTCAATAAATTTTACTAACAAAAGTCATGGTATAGTATGTCGATAAATTTTATTTTAAAAAGTCATAGTATAGTATGTCGATTAATTTTCTGTAAAAAAAGTCATAGTATAGTATGTCGATTAATTTTCCGCAAAAAAGTAATAGTATAGTATGTCGATAAATTTCACTAAAAAAAGTCATAGTATAGTATGTCGATAAATTTTACTAAAAATAGTCATAGTATAGTATGTCGATAAATTTTACTAAAAAACGTCATAGTATAGTATGTCGATAAATTTTACTAAAAAACGTCCTAGTATAGTATGTCGATAAATTTTACTAAAAAAAGTCATAGTATAGTATGTCGATAAATTTTACTAAAAAAGTCATAGTATAGTATGTCGATAAATTTTACGTAAAGAAAGTCAAAGTATAGTATGTCAATAAATTTTACTAACAAAAGTCATAGTATAGTATGTCGATAAATTTTACTAAAAAAAGTCATAGTATAGTATGTCGATGAATTTTACTTAAAAAAGTCATAGTATAGTATGTCGATAAAATTTACGTAAAGGAAGTCAAAGTATAGTATGTCAATAAATTTTACTAACAAAAGTCATAATATAGTATGTCGATAAATTTTACTAACAAAAGTCATAGTATAGTATGTCGATAAATTTTACTAACAAAAGTCATAGTATAGTATGTCGATAAATTTTACTAACAAAAGTCATAGTATAGTATGTCGATAAATTTTATTTTAAAAAGTCATAGGATAGTATGTCGATAAATTTCACTAAAAAAAGTCATAGTATAGTATGTCGATGAATTTTACTAAAAAAAGTCATAGTATAGTATGTCGATAAATTTTCCGTTAAAAAAAAGTCATAGTATAGTATGTCAATAAATTTTACTGAAAAAAAGTCATAGTATAGTATGTCAATAAATTTTACTAAAAAAGTCATAGTATAGTATGTCGATAAATTTTCCGTTAAAAAAAAGTCATAGTATAGTATGTCGATAAATTTTCTGCAAAAAAGTAATAGTATAGTATGTTTGATAAATTTTCCGCAAAAAAGTAATAGTATAGTATGTCCATAAATTTTACTAAAAAAAGTCATAGTATAGTATGTCGATAAATTTCACTAAAAAAAGTCATAGTATAGTATGTCGATAAATTTTACTAAAAAAAGTCATAGTATAGTATGTCGATAAATTTTACTAAAAAAGTCATAGTATAGTATGTCGATAAATTTTCCACAAAAAAGTAATAGTATAGTATGTCGATAAATTTTACTAAAAAACTCATAGTATAGTATGTCGATAAATTTTCCGCAAAAAAGTCATAGTATAGTATGTCGATAAATTTTCCATAAAAAAAGTCATAGTATAGTATGTCGATAAATTTTACTAAAAAAAGTCATAGTATAGTATATCGATACATTTTCTGTTAAAAAGTTATAGTGTATTATGTCGATAAATTTTATTAAAAAACGTCATAGTATAGTATATCGATAAATTTTACTAAAAAAAGTCAAAGTATAGTATGTCGATAAATTTTACTAAAAAAAGTCATAGTATTGTATGTTGATAAATTTGACAAAAAAAAGTCAAAGTATAGTATGTCGATAAATTTTATTTAAAAAAGTCATAGTATTGTATATCGATAAATTTTACTAAAAAAAGTCATAGTATAGTATGTCGATAAATTTTATTTAAAAAAGTCATAGTATAGTATGTTGATAAATTTTCCGTTAAAAAAAGTCATAGTATAGTATGTCGATAAATTTTACTAAAAAAAGTAATAGTACAGTATGTCGATAAATTTTACTAAAAAAAGTCATAGTATAGTATGTCGATAAATTTTCCGCAAAAAAGTCATAGTATAATATGTCGATAAATTTTACTTAAAAAAGTCATAGTATAGTATGTCACTAAATTTTCTGCAAAGAAGTAATAGTGTAGTATGTCGATAAATTTTACTAAAAAAACCCATAGTATAGTATGTCGATAAATTTTACTAAAAAAAGTCATAGTATAGTATGTCGATAAATTTTACTAAAAAAAGTCATAGTATAGTATGTCAATAAATTTTACTAAAAAAAGTCAAAGTATAGTATGTCGATAAATTTTACTAAAAAAAGTCATAGTATAGTATGTCGATAAATTTTATTTAAAAAAGTCATAGTATAGTATGTTGATAAATTTTCCGTTAAAAAAAGTCATATTATAGTATGTCGATAAATTTTCAATAAAAAAAGTCATAGTATAGTATGTCGATAAATTTTACTAAAAAAGTCATAGTATAGTATGTCGATAAATTTTCCGCAAAAAAGTAATAGTATAGTATGTTGATAAATTTTACTAAAAAAGTCATAGTATAGTATGTCGATAAATTTTACTAAAAAAGTCATAGTATAGTATGTCGATAAATTTTACTTAAAAAAAGTCATAGTATAGTATGTCGATAAAATTTACGTAAAGGAAGTCAAAGTATAGTATGTCAATAAATTTTACTAACAAAAGTCATAGTATAGTATGTCGATAAATTTTACTAACAAAAGTCATAGTATAGTATGTCGATGAATTTTACTTAAAAAAAGTCATAGTATAGTATGTCGATAAAATTTACGTAAAGGAAGTCAAAGTATAGTATGTCAATAAATTTTACTAACAAAAGTCATAATATAGTATGTCGATAAATTTTACTAACAAAAGTCATAGTATAGTATGTCGATAAATTTTACTAACAAAAGTCATAGTATAGTATGTCGATAAATTTTACTAACAAAAGTCATAGTATAGTATGTCGATAAATTTTATTTTAAAAAGTCATAGTATAGTATGTCGATAAATTTCACTAAAAAAGTCATAGTATAGTATGTCGATGAATTTTACTAAAAAAAGTCATAGTATAGTATGTCGATAAATTTTCCGTTAAAAAAAAGTCATAGTATAGTATGTCAATAAATTTTACTAAAAAAGTCATAGTATAGTATGTCAATAAATTTTACTAAAAAAAGTCATAGTATAGTATGTCGATAAATTTTCCGTTAAAAAAAAGTCATAGTATAGTATGTCGATAAATTTTCTGCAAAAAAGTAATAGTATAGTATGTTTGATAAATTTTCCGCAAAAAAGTAATAGTATAGTATGTCCATAAATTTTACTAAAAAAAGTCATAGTATAGTATGTCGATAAATTTCACTAAAAAAAGTCATAGTATAGTATGTCGATAAATTTTACTAAAAAAGTCATAGTATAGTATGTCGATAAATTTTCCACAAAAAAGTAATAGTATAGTATGTCGATAAATTTTACTTAAAAAAGTCATAGTATAGTATGTCGATAAATTTTCCGTAAAAAAAGTAATAGTATAGTATGTCGATAAATTTCACTAAAAAAGTCATAGTATAGTATGTCGATAAATTTTACTAAAAAAGTTATAGTATAGTATGTCGATAAATGTTACTAAAAAAAGTCATAGTATAGTATGTCGATAAATTTTCCATAAAAAAAGTCACAGTATAGTATGTCGATAAATTTTATTAAAAAAAGTCATAGTATAGTATGTCACAAAATTTTACTAAAAAAACTCATAGTATAGTATGTCGATAAATTTTCCATAAAAAAAGTCATAGTATAGTATGTCGATAAATTTTACTAAAAAACTCATAGTGTAGTATGTCGATAAATTTTCCGCAAAAAAGTCATAGTATAGTATATCGATACATTTTCTGTTAAAAAGTTATAGTGTATTATGTCGATAAATTTTATTAAAAAACGTCATAGTATAGTATATCGATAAATTTTACTAAAAAAAGTCAAAGTATAGTATGTCGATAAATTTTACTAAAAAAAGTCATAGTATTGTATGTCGATAAATTTTACAAAAAAAAGTCAAAGTATAGTATGTCGATAAATTTTATTCAAAAAAGTCATAGTATTGTATATCGATAAATTTTACTAAAAAAAGTCATAGTATAGTATGTCGATAAATTTTATTTAAAAAAGTCATAGTATAGTATGTTGATAAATTTTCCGTTAAAAAAAGTCATAGTATAGTATGTCGATAAATTTTACTAAAAAAAGTCATAGTATAGTATGTCGATAAATTTTCCATAAAAAAATCATAGTATAGTATGTCGATAAATTTTACTAACAAAATTCATAGTATAGTATGTCGATAAGTTTTACTAAAAAAAGTCATAGTATAGTATGTCGATAAATTTTATTTTAAAAAGTCATAGTATAGTATGTCGATAAATTTCATTTAAAAAAGTCATAGTATAGTATGTCGATAAATTTCACTAAAAAAGTCATAGTATAATATGTAGGTAAATTTTATGAAAAAAAGTCATAGTATAGTTTGTCGATAAATTTTCTGTTAAAAAATTCATAGTATAGTATGTCGATAAATTTCATTTAAAAAAGTCATAGTATAGTATGTCGATAAATTTTACTAAAAAAAGTCATAGTATAGTATGTCGATAAATTTCACTAAAAAAGTCATAGTATAGTATGTCGATAAATTTTACTAAAAAAGTCATAGTATAGTATGTCGATAAATTTTCTGTTAAAAAAGTCATAGTATAGTTTGTCGATAAATTTTCCGAAAAAAAGTAATAGTATAGTATGTCGATAAATTTCACTAAAAAAGTCATAGTATAGTATGTCTATAAATTTTACTAAAAAAAGTTATAGTATAGTATGTCGATAAATTTTCAATAAAAAAAGTCATAGTATAGTATGTCGATAAATTTTACTAAAAAAAGTCATAGTATAGTATGTCGATAAATTTTACTAAAAAAAGTCAAAGTATAGTATGTCGATAAATTTTACTAAAAAAAGTCATAGTATAGTATGTCGATAAATTTTACTAAAAAAAGTCATAGTATAGTATGTCGATAAATTTTACTAACAAAATTCATAGTATAGTATGTCGATAAGTTTTACTAAAAAAAGTCATAGTATAGTATGTCGATAAATTTTATTTTAAAAAGTCATAGTATAGTATGTCGATAAATTTTCCGCAAAAAAGTAATAGTATAGTATGTCGATAAATTTCACTAAAAAACGTCATAGTATAGTATGTCGATAAATTTTACTAAAAAACGTCATAGTATAGTATGTCGATAAATTTTACTAAAAAACGTCATAGTATAGTATGTCGATAAATTTTACTAAAAAACGTCATAGTATAGTATGTCGATAAATTTTACTAAAAAAAGTCATAGTATAGTTTGTCGATAAATTTTACTAAAAAAAGTCATAGTATAGTATGTCGATAAATTTTACTAAAAAAAGTCATAGTATAGTATGTCGATAAATTTTACTAAAAAAAGTCATAGTATAGTATGTCAATAAATTTTACTAAAAAAAGTCATAGTGTAGTTTGTCGATAAATTTTCTGTTAAAAAATTCATAGTATAGTATGTCGATAAATTTCATTTAAAAAAGTCATAGTATAGTATGTCGATAAATTTTACTAAAAAAAGTCATAGTATAGTTTGTCGATAAATTTTACGAAAAAAAGTCATAGTATAGTATGTCGATGAATTTTACTAAAAAAAGTAATAGTACAGTATGTCGATAAATTTTACTAAAAAAGTCATACTATAGTATGTCGATAAATTTTCCGCAAAAAAGTCATAGTATAGTATGTCGATAAATTTTACTTAAAAAAGTCATAGTATAGTATGTCACTAAATTTTCTGCGAAGAAGTAATAGTATAGTATGTCGATAAATTTTACTAAAAAAAGTCATAGTATAGTATGTCGATAAATTTTACTAAAAAAAGTCATAGTATAGTATCTCAATAAATTTTACTAAAAAAAGTCATAGTATAGTATGTCGATAAAATTTACGTAAAGGAAGTCAAAGTATAGTATGTCAATAAATTTTACTAACAAAAGTCATAGTATAGTATGTCGATAAATTTTAGTAACAAAAGTCATAGTATAGTATGTCGATAAATTTTACTAACAAAAGTCATAGTATAGTATGTCGATAAATTTTACTAACAAAAGTCATAGTATAGTATGTCGATAAATTTTACTAACAAAAGTCATAGGATAGTATGTCGATAAATTTCACTAAAAAAGTCATAGTATAGTATGTTGATAAATTTTTCGTTAAAAAAAAGTCATAGTATAGTATGTCGATAAATTTTACTAAAAAAGTCATAGTATAGTATGTCGATAAATTTTACTAAAAAAGTCATAGTATAGTATGTCGATAAATTTTACTAAAAAAAGTCATAGTATAGTATGTCGATAAATTTTTCGTTAAAAAAAAGTCATAGTATAGTATGTCGATAAATTTTTCGTTAAAAAAAGTCATAGTATAGTATGTCGATAAATTTTACTAAAAAAGTCATAGCATAGTATGTCGATAAATTTTACTAAAAAAGTCATAGTATAGTATGTCGATAAATTTTCCGCAAAAAAGTAATAGTATAATATGTCGATAAATTTTCCGCAAAAAAGTAATAGTATAGTATGTCGATAAATTTTACTAAAAAAAGTCATAGTATAGTATGTCGATAAATTTTTCGTTAAAAAAAAGTCAAAGTATAGTATGTCGATAAATTTTACTAAAAAAGTCATAGTATAGTATGTCGATAAATTTTACTAAAAAAGTCATAGTATAGTATGTCGACAAATTTTCCGCAAAAAAGTAATAGTATAGTATGTCTATAAATTTTACTAAAAAAAGTCATAGTATAGTATGTCGATAAATTTTACTAAAAAAAGTCATAGTATAGTATGTCGATAAATTTTCCACAAAAAAGTAATAGTATAGTATGTCGATAAATTTTACTTAAAAAAGTCATAGTATAGTATGTCGATAAATTTTCTGTTAAAAAAGTCATAGTATAGTTTGTCGATAAGTTTTCCGCAAAAAAGTAATAGTATAGTATGTCGATAAATTTTACTTAAAAAAGTCATAGTATAGTATGTCGATAAATTTTCTGTTAAAAAAGTCATAGTATAGTATGTCGATAAATTTTCTGTTAAAAAAGTCATAGTATAGTATGTCGATAAATTTCACTAAAAAAGTCATAGTATAGTATGTCTTTAAATTTTACTAAAAAAAGTTATAGTATAGTATGTCGATAAATTTTACTAAAAAAAGTCATAGTATAGTATGTCGATAAATTTTACTAAAAAAAGTCATAGTATAGTATGTCGATAAATTTTACTAAAAAAAGTCATAGTATAGTATGTCGATAAATTTTCCATAAAAAAAGTCATAGTATAGTATGTCGATAAATTTTACTAAAAAAGTCATAGTATAGTATGTCGATAAATTTTACTAAAAAAGTCATAGTATAGTATGTCGATAAATTTTACTAAAAAAAGTCATAGTATAGTATGTCGATAAATTTTACTAAAAAAAGTCATAGTATAGTATGTCGATAAATTTTCCATAAAAAAAGTCATAGTATAGTATGTCGATAAATTTTACTAAAAAAGTCATAGTATAGTATGTCGATAAATTTTCCATAAAAAAAGTCATAGTATATTATGTCGATAAATTTTATTAAAAAACGTCATAGTATAGTATATCGATACATTTTCTGTTAAAAAGTCATAGTATAGTATGTCGATAAATTTTCCATAAAAAAAGTCATAGTATATTATGTCGATAAATTTTATTAAAAAACGTCATAGTATAGTATATCGATACATTTTCTGTTAAAAAGTCATAGTATAGTATGTCGATAAATTTTACTAAAACAGTCATAGTATAGTATGTCGATAAATTTCACTAAAAAAGTCATAGTATAGTATGTCGATAAATGTTACGAAAAAAAAGTCATAGTATAGTTTGTCGATAAATTTTCTGTTAAAAAAATTCATAGTATAGTATGTCGATAAATTTTACTAAAAAAAGTCATAGTATAGTATGTCGACAAATTTTATTTAAAAAAGTCATAGTATAGTATGTCAATAAATTTTATTTAAAAAAGTCATAGTATAGTATGTCGATAAATTTTACTAAAAAAAGTCATAGTATAATATGTCGATAAATTTCATTTAAAAAAGTCATAGTATAGTATGTCGATGAATTTTACTTAAAAAAGTCATAGTATAGTATGTCGATAAATTTTACTAAAAAAAGTCAAAGTATAGTATGTCGATAAATTTTACTAAAAAAGTCAAAGTATAGTATGTCGATAAATTTTACTAAAAAAAGTCATAGTATAGTATGTCGATAAATTTTCCGTTAAAAAAAGTCATATTATAGTATGTCGATAAATTTTCAATAAAAAAAGTCATAGTATAGTATGTCGATAAATTTTACTAAAAAAGTCATAGTATAGTATGTCGATAAATTTTCCGCAAAAAAGTAATAGTATAGTATGTCGATAAATTTTACTAAAAAAGTCATAGTATAGTATGTCGATAAATTTTACTTAAAAAAGTCATAGTATAGTATGTCACTAAATTTTCTGCAAAGAAGTCATAGTATAGTATGTCGATGAATTTTACTAAAAAAAGTCATAGTATAGTATGTCGATGAATTTTACTAAAAAAAGTCATAGTGTAGTATGTCGATGAATTTTACTTAAAAAAGTCATAGTATAGTATGTCAATAAATTTTACTAAAAAAAGTCATAGTATAGTATGTCAATAAATTTTCCGTTAAAAAAAGTCATATTATAGTATGTCGATAAATTTTCAATAAAAAAAGTCATAGTATAGTATGTCGATAAATTTTACTAAAAAAGTCATAGTATAGTATGTCGATAAATTTTCTGCAAAAAAGTAATAGTATAGTATGTCGATAAATTTCACTAAAAAAGTCATAGTATAGTATGTCGATGAATTTTACTAAAAAAAGTCATAGTATAGTATGTCGATAAATTTTCCGTTAAAAAAAAAAGTCATAGTATAGTATGTCGATAAATTTTACTAAA
The DNA here is from genome assembly GCA_947000775.1 of Pterois miles. Taxonomy (NCBI): domain Eukaryota; kingdom Metazoa; phylum Chordata; class Actinopteri; order Perciformes; family Scorpaenidae; genus Pterois; species Pterois miles. The sequence continues at coordinate 554,751 of CAMQGK010000010.1, forward strand.
AAAAGTCATAGTATAGTATGTCGAGAAATTTTCCGTTAAAAAAAAAGTCATAGTATAGTATGTCGATGAATTTTACTAAAAAAAGTCATAGTATAGTATGTCGATAAATTTTACTAAAAAAGTCATAGTATAGTATGTCGATAAATTTTCCGCAAAAAAGTAATAGTATAGTATGTCGATAAATTTTCCGCAAAAAAGTAATAGTATAGTATGTCGATAAATTTTACTAAAAAAAGTCATGGTATAGTATGTCGATAAATTTTCCACAAAAAAGTAATAGTATAGTATGTCGATAAATTTTACTTAAAAAAGTCATAGTATAGTATGTCGATAAATTTTCTGTTAAAAAAGTCATAGTATAGTTTGTCGATAAGTTTTCCGCAAAAAAGTAATAGTATAGTATGTCGATAAATTTTACTTAAAAAAGTCATAGTATAGTATGTCGATAAATTTTCTGTTAAAAAAGTCATAGTATAGTATGTCGATACATTTTCTGTTAAAAAAGTCATAGTATAGTATGTCGATAAATTTCACTAAAAAAAGTTATAGTATAGTATGTCGATAAATTTTACTAAAAAAAGTCATAGTATAGTATGTCGATAAATTTTACTAAAAAAAGTCATAGTATAGTATGTCGATAAATTTTACTAAAAAAAGTCATAGTATAGTATGTCGATAAATTTTCCATAAAAAAAGTCACAGTATAGTATGTCGATAAATTTTTACTAAAAAAAGTGATAGTATAGTATGTCAATAAATTTTACTAAAAAAAGTCATAGTATAGTATGTCGATAAATTTTCCATAAAAAAAGTCATAGTATAGTATGTCGATAAATTTTACTAAAAAAAGTCATAGTGTAGTATGTCGATAAATTTTACTAAAAAAAGTCATAGTATAGTATATCGATACATTTTCTGTTAAAAAGTTACAGTATATTATGTCGATAAATTTTATTAAAAAACGTCATAGTATAGTGTATCGATACATTTTCTGTTAAAAAGTCATAGTATAGTATGTCGATAAATTTCATTTAAAAAAGTCATAGTATAGTATGTCGATAAATTTTACTAAAAAAGTCATAGTATAGTATGTCGATAAATTTCACTAAAAAAGTCATAGTATAGTATGTCGATAAATGTTACGAAAAAAAAGTCATAGTATAGTTTGTCGATAAATTTTCTGTTAAAAAATTCATAGTATAGTATGTCGATAAATTTCATTTAAAAAAGTCATAGTATAGTATGTCGATGAATTTCACTAAAAGAGTCATAGTGTAGTATGTCGATAAATTTCATTTAAAAAAGTCATAGTATAGTATGTCGATAAATTTTACTAAAAAAAGTCATAGTATAGTTTGTCGATAAATTTTACGAAAAAAACTCATAGTATAGTATGTCGATGAATTTTACTAAAAAACGTCATAGTATAGTATGTCGATAAATTTTACTAAAAAAAGTCATAGTATAGTATGTCGATAAATTTCATTTAAAAAAGTCATAGTATAGTATGTCAATAAATTTTCCGTAAAAAAAGTCATAGTATAGTATGTCGATAAATTTTACTAAAAAACGTCATAGTATAGTATGTCGATAAATTTTACGAAAAAAAGTCATAGTATAGTTTGTCGATAAATTTTCTGTTAAAAAATTCATAGTATAGTATGTCGATAAATTTCATTTAAAAAAGTCATAGTATAGTATGTCGATAAATTTCACTAAAAAAGTCACAGTATAGTATGTCGATAAATTTCATTTAAAAAAGTCATAGTATAGTATGTCGATAAATTTCATTTAAAAAAGTAATAGTATAGTATGTCGATAAATTTTACTAAAAAAAGTCATAGTATAGTATGTCGATAAATTTTACTAAAAAAAGTCATAGTTTAGTATGTCGATTAATTTTACTAAAAAAAGTCAAAGTATAGTATGTCGATTAATTTTACTAAAAAAAGTCATAGTATAGTATGTCGATAAATTTCACTAAAAAAGTCATAGTATAGTATGTCGATAAATTTCGCTAAAAAAGTCATAGTATAGTATGTCGATAAATTTTCCGCAAAAAAGTAATAGTATAGTATGTCGATAAATTTTCCGCAAAAAAGTAATAGTATAGTATGTCGATAAATTTTACTAAAAAAAGTCATAGTAGAGTATGTCGATAAATTTTACTAAAAAAAGTCATAGTATAGTATGTCGATGAATTTTACTAAAAAAAGTCATAGTATAGTATGTCGATAAATTTTACTAAAAAAAGTCATAGTATAGTATGTCGATAAATTTTCCGCAAAAAAGTAATAGTATAGTATGTCAATAAATTTTCCATAAAAAAGTCATAGTATAGTATGTCGATAAATTTTATTAAAAAAAGTCATAGTATAGTATGTCGATGAATTTTACTAAAAAAAGTCATAGTATAGTATGTCGATAAATTTTACTAAAAAAAGTCATAGTATAGTATGTCGATAAATTTTTCTAAAAAAAGTCAAAGTATAGTATGTCGATAAATTTTACTAAAAAAGTCATAGTACAGTATGTCGATAAATTTCAATTAAAAAAGTCATAGTATAGTATGTCGATAAATTTTACTAAAAAAGTCATAGTATAGTATGTCGATAAATTTTACTAAAAATAGTCAAAGTATAGTATGTCGATAAATTTTACTAAAAAAAGTCATAGTATAGTATGTCGATAAATTTTACTAAAAAAAGTCATAGTATAGTATGTCGATAAATTTTACTAAAAAACGTCATAGTATAGTATGTCGATAAATTTTACTAAAAAACGTCATAGTATAGTATGTCGATAAATTTTATAAAAAAGTCATAGTATAGTATGTCGATAAAATTTTAATAAAAAAGTCATAGTATAGTATGTCGATAAATTTCATTTAAAAAACGTCATAGTACAGTATGTCAATAAATTTCCCGTAAAAAAAGTCATAGTATAGTATGTCGATAAATTTTACTAAAAAACGTCATAGTATAGTATGTCGATAAAATTTACTAAAAAAAGTCATAGTATAGTATGTCAATAAATTTTCCGTAAAAAAAGTCATAGTATAGTATGTCGATAAATTTTACGAAAAAAAGTCATAGTATAGTTTGTCGATAAATTTTCCGGTAAAAAAATTCATAGTATAGTATGTCGATAAATTTCATTTAAAAAAGTCATAGTATAGTATGTCGATAAATTTCACTAAAAAAGTCACAGTACAGTATGTCGATAAATTTCAATTAAAAAAAGTCATAGTATAGTATGTCGATAAATTGTACTAAAAAAAGTCATAGTATAGTATGTCGATGAATTTTACTAAAAAAAGTAATAGTATAGTATGTCGATAAATTTTACTAAAAATAGTCAAAGTATAGTATGTCGATAAATTTTACTGAAAAACGTCATAGTATAGTATGTCGATAAATTTTACTAAAAAAAGTCATAGTATAGTATGTCGATAAATTTCATTTAAAAAATGTCATAGTACAGTATGTCAATAAATTTCCCGTAAAAAAAGTCATAGTATAGTATGTCGATAAATTTTACTAAAAAACGTCATAGTATAATATGTCGATAAATTTTACTAAAAAACGTCATAGTATAGTATGTCGATAAATTTCATTTAAAAAAAGTCATAGTATAGTATGTCAATAAATTTTCCGTAAAAAAAGTCATAGTATAGTATGTCGATAAATTTTACTAAAAAACGTCATAGTATAGTATGTCGATAAATTTTACGAAAAAAAGTCATAGTATAGTTTGTCGATAAATTTTCTGTTAAAAAATTCATAGTATAGTATGTCGATAAATTTTACAAAAAAAAGTCATAGTATAGTATGTCGATAAATTTCATTTAAAAAACGTCATAGTACAGTATGTCAATAAATTCCCCGTAAAAAAAGTCATAGTATAGTATGTCGATAAATTTTACTAAAAAACGTCATGGTATAGTATGTCGATAAATTTTACTAAAAAAACGTCATAGTATAGTATGTCGATAAATTTCTTTTAAAAAAAGTCATAGTATAGTATGTCAATAAATTTTACTAAAAAACGTCATAGTATAGTATGTCGATAAATTTTACTAAAAAACGTCATAGTATAGTATGTCGATAAATTTTACTAAAAAAAGTCATAGTATAGTATGTCGATAAATTTTACTAAAAAACGTCATAGTATAGTATGTCGATAAATTTTACGAAAAAAAGTCATAGTATAGTTTGTCGATAAATTTTCTGTTAAAAAATTCATAGTATAGTATGTCGATAAATTTCATTTAAAAAAGTCATAGTATAGTATGTCGATAAATTTCATTTAAAAAAGTCATAGTATAGTATGTCGATAAATTTCATTTAAAAAAGTCATAGTATAGTATGTCGATAAATTTTACTAAAAAAAGTCATAGTACAGTATGTCGATAAATTTTACTAAAAAAAGTCATAGTATAGTATGTCGATAAATTTTCCGCAAAAAAGTCATAGTATAATATGTCGATAAATTTTACTTAAAAAAGTCATAGTATAGTATGTCACTAAATTTTCTGCAAAGAAGTAATAGTGTAGTATGTCGATAAATTTTACTAAAAAAACCCATAGTATAGTATGTCGATAAATTTTACTAAAAAAAGTCATAGTATAGTATGTCGATAAATTTTACTAAAAAAAGTCATAGTATAGTATGTCGATAAATTTTACTAAAAAAAGTCAAAGTATAGTATGTCGATAAATTTTACTAAAAAAAGTCATAGTATAGTATGTCGATAAATTTTATTTAAAAAAGTCATAGTATAGTATGTCGATAAATTTTATTTAAAAAAGTCATAGTATAGTATGTCGATAAATTTTATTTAAAAAAGTCATAGTATAGTATGTCGATAAATTTTACTAAAAAACGTCATAGTATAGTATGTCGATAAATTTTCCGAAAAAAAGTCATAGTATAGTTTGTCGATAAATTTTACGAAAAAAAGTCATAGTATAGTATGTCGATTAATTTTACTAAAAAAAGTCATAGTATAGTATGTCGATAAGTTTTACTAAAAAAAGTCATAGTATAGTATGTCGATAAATTTTATTTTAAAAAGTCATAGGATAGTATGTCGATAAATTTTACTAACAAAAGTCATAGTATAGTATGTCGATAAATTTCACTAAAAATAGTTAAAGTATAGTATGTCGATAAATTTTACTAAAAAAAGTCATAGTATAGTATGTCGATAAATTTCACTAAAAAAAGTCATAGTATAGTATGTCGATAAATTTCACTAAAAAAAGTCATAGTATAGTATGTCGATAAATTTTACTAAAAATAGTTAAAGTATAGTATGTCGATAAATTTTACTAAAAAACGTCATAGTATAGTATGTCGATAAATTTTACTAAAAAACGTCATAGTATAGTATGTCGATAAATTTTACTAAAAAAAGTCATAGTATAGTATGTCGATAAATTTCATTTAAAAAAGGTCATAGTATAGTATGTCAATAAATTTTCCGTAAAAAAAGTCATAGTATAGTATGTCGATAAATTTTACTAAAAAACGTCATAGTATAGTATGTCGATAAATTTTACGAAAAAAAGTCATAGTATAGTTTGTCGATAAATTTTCTGTTAAAAAATTCATAGTATAGTATGTCGATAAATTTCATTTAAAAAAGTCATAGTATAGTATGTCGATAAATTTCACTAAAAAAGTCACAGTATAGTATGTCGATAAATTTCATTTAAAAAAGTCATAGTATAGTATGTCGATAAATTTCATTTAAAAAAGTAATAGTATAGTATGTCGATAAATTTTACTAAAAAAAGTCATAGTATAGTATGTCGATAAATTTTACTAACAAAAGTCATAGTTTAGTATGTCGATTAATTTTACTAAAAAAAGTCAAAGTATAGTATGTCGATTAATTTTACTAAAAAAAGTCATAGTATAGTATGTCGATAAATTTCACTAAAAAAGTCATAGTATAGTATGTCGATAAATTTCGCTAAAAAAGTCATAGTATAGTATGTCGATAAATTTTCCGCAAAAAAGTCATAGTATAGTATGTCGATAAATTTTACTAAAAAAGTCATAGTATAGTATGTCGATAAATTTTCCGAAAAAAAGTCAGTATGTACGGATAAATTTTCCATAAAAAAGTCATAGTATAGTATGTCGATAAATTTCACTAAAAAAAGTCATAGTATAGTATGTCGATAAATTTTACTAAAAAACGTCATAGTATAGTATGTCGATAAATTTTACTAAAAAAAGTCATAGTTTAGTATTTCGATAAATTTCATTTAAAAAAAGTCATAGTATAGTATGTCAATAAATTTTCCATAAAAAAAGTCATAGTATAGTATGTCGATAAATTTTACAAAAAAAAGTCACTGTATAGTTTGTCGATAAATTTTCTGTTAAAATATTCATAGTAAAGTATGTCGATAAATTTCATTTAAAGAAGTCAGAGTATGGTATGTCGATAAATTTCATTTAAAAAAGTCATAGTATAGTATGTCAATAAATTTCATTTAAAAAAGTCATAGTATAGTATGTCGATAAATTTCATTTAAAAAAATTCATAGTATAGTATGTCGATAAATTTCATTTAAAAAAAGTCATAGTATAGTATGTCGATAAATTTTACTAAAAAAGTCATAGTATAGTATGTCGATAAATTTTACTAAAAAACGTCATAGTATAGTATGTCGATAAATTTTACGAAAAAAAGTCATAGTATAGTTTGTCGATAAATTTTACGAAAAAAAGTCATAGTATACTATGTCGATTAATTTTACTAAAAAAAATCAAAGTATAGTATGTCGATAAATTTTACTAACAAAAGTCATAGTATAGTATGTCGATAAATTTTACTAAAAAAAGTCATAGTATATTATGTCGATAAATTTTCACTAAAAAAAGTCATAGTATAGTATGTCGATGAATTTTATTAAAAAACGTCATAGTATAGTATGTCGATAAATTTTACGAAAAAAAGTCATAGTATAGTTTGTCGATAAATTTTACGAAAAAAAGTCATAGTATAGTATGTCATAAAAAGATTAATTTTACTAAAAAAAGTCAAAGTATAGTATGTCGATAAATTTTACTAAAAAAAGTCATAGTATAGTATGTCGATAAATTTTACTAAAAAAAGTCATCGTATAGTATGTCGATAAATTTCATTTAAAAAATGTCAAAGTACAGTATGTCAATAAATTTCCCGTAAAAAAAGTCATAGTATAGTATGTCGATAAATTTTACTAAAAAACGTCATAGTATAATATGTCGATAAATTTTACTAAAAAACGTCATAGTATAGTATGTCGATAAATTTCATTTAAAAAAAGTCATAGTATAGTATGTCAATAAATTTTCCGTAAAAAAAGTCATAGTATAGTATGTCGATTAATTTTACTAAAAAAAGTCATAGTATAGTATGTCGATAAATTTTACGAAAAAAAGTCATAGTATAGTTTGTCGATAAATTTTCTGTTAAAAAATTCATAGTATAGTATGTCGATAAATTTTACTAAAAAAAGTCATAGTATAGTATGTCGATAAATTTCATTAAAAAAAAAAAAAAAAAAAAAAAAAAAAAAAAAAAAAAAAAAAAAAAAAATAACAGCTTAAAAAATGTCATAGTATAGTATGTCGATAAATTTCATTTAAAAAAAGTCATAGTATAGTATGTCGATAAATTTTACTAAAAAACGTCATAGTATAGTATGTCGATAAATTTTACTAAAAAAAGTCATAGTATAGTATGTCGATAAATTTCATTTAAAAAAGTCATAGTATAGTATGTCAATAAATTTTCCGTAAAAAAAGTCATAGTATAGTATGTCGATAAATTTTACTAAAAAACGTCATAGTATAGTATGTCGATAAATTTTACGAAAAAAAGTCATAGTATAGTTTGTCGATAAATTTTCTGTTAAAAAATTCATATTATAGTATGTCGATAAATTTCATTTAAAAAAGTCATAGTATAGTATGTCGATAAATTTCATTTAAAAAAGTCATAGTATAGTATGTCGATAAATTTTACGAAAAAAAGTCATAGTATAGTTTGTCGATAAATTTTACGAAAAAAAGTCATAGTATAGTATGTCGATTAATTTTACTAAAAAAAGTCAAAGTATAGTATGTCGATAAATTTTACTGAAAAAAGTCATAGTATAGTATGTCGATAAATTTTACTAAAAAAAGTAATAGTACAGTATGTCGATAAATTTTACTAAAAAAAGTCATAGTATAGTATGTCGATAAATTTTCCGCAAAAAAGTCATAGTATAATATGTCGATAAATTTTACTTAAAAAAGTCATAGTATAGTATGTCACTAAATTTTCTGCAAAGAAGTAATAGTGTAGTATGTCGATAAATTTTACTAAAAAAACCCATAGTATAGTATGTCGATAAATTTTACTAAAAAAAGTCATAGTATAGTATGTCGATAAATTTTACTAAAAAAAGTCATAGTATAGTATGTCAATAAATTTTACTAAAAAAAGTCAAAGTATAGTATGTCGATAAATTTTACTAAAAAAAGTCATAGTATAGTATGTCGATAAATTTTATTTAAAAAAGTCATAGTATAGTATGTTGATAAATTTTTCCGATAAATTTACAAAAAAGTCATAGTATAGTATGTCGATAAATTTTCAATTACTAAAAAAGTCATAGTATAGTATGTCGATAAATTTTACTAAAAAAAGTCATAGTATAGTATGTCGATAAATTTTCCGAAAAAAAGTAATAGTATAGTATGTCGATAAATTTTACTAAAAAAGTCATAGTATAGTATGTCGATAAATTTTACTTAAAAAAGTCATAGTATAGTATGTCACTAAATTTTCTGCAAAGAAGTAATAGTATAGTATGTCGATAAATTTTACTAAAAAAAGTCATAGTATAGTATGTCGATAAATTTTACTTAAAAAAGTCATAGTATAGTATGTCGATAAAATTTACGTAAAGGAAGTCAAAGTATAGTATGTCAATAAATTTTACTAACAAAAGTCATAGTATAGTATGTCGATAAATTTTACTAACAAAAGTCATAGTATAGTATGTCGATGAATTTTACTTAAAAAAGTCATAGTATAGTATGTCGATAAAATTTACGTAAAGGAAGTCAAAGTATAGTATGTCAATAAATTTTACTAACAAAAGTCATAGTATAGTATGTCGATAAATTTTACTAACAAAAGTCATAGTATAGTATGTCGATAAATTTTACTAAAAAAAGTCATAGTATAGTATGTCGATAAATTTTACTAACAAAAGTCATAGTATAGTGTGTCGATAAATTTTATTTTAAAAAGTCATAGGATAGTATGTCGATAAATTTCACTAAAAAAGTCATAGTATAGTATGTCGATGAATTTTACTAAAAAAAGTCATAGTATAGTATGTCGATAAATTTTCCGTTAAAAAAAAGTCATAGTATAGTATGTCAATAAATTTTACTAAAAAAGTCATAGTATAGTATGTCAATAAATTTTACTAAAAAAGTCATAGTATAGTATGTCGATAAATTTTACTAAAAAAGTAATAGTATAGTATGTCGATAAATTTTCCGTTAAAAAAAAGTCATAGTATAGTATGTCGATAAATTTTCTGCAAAAAAGTAATAGTATAGTATGTCGATAAATTTTCCGCAAAAAAGTAATAGTATAGTATGTCCATAAATTTTACTAAAAAAAGTCATAGTATAGTATGTCGATAAATTTCACTAAAAAAAGTCATAGTATAGTATGTCGATAAATTTTACTAAAAAAAGTCATAGTATAGTATGTCGATAAATTTTCCACAAAAAAGTAATAGTATAGTATGTCGATAAATTTTACTTAAAAAAGTCATAGTATAGTATGTCGATAAATTTTACTTAAAAAAGTCATAGTATAGTATGTCGATAAATTTTCCGCAAAAAAGTAATAGTATAGTATGTCGATAAATTTCACTAAAAAAAGTCATAGTATAGTATGTCGATAAATTTTACTAAAAAAGTTATAGTATAGTATGTCGATAAATGTTACTAAAAAACTCATAGTATAGTATGTCGATAAATTTTCCATAAAAAAAGTCACAGTATAGTATGTCGATAAATTTTATTAAAAAAAGTCATAGTATAGTATGTCAATAAATTTTACTAAAAAAACTCATAGTATAGTATGTCGATAAATTTTCCATTAAAAAAGTCATAGTATAGTATGTCGATAAATTTTACTAAAAAACTCATAGTGTAGTATGTCGATAAATTTTCCGCAAAAAAGTCATAGTGTAGTATGTCGATAAATTTTACTAAAAAAAAGTCATAGTATAGTATATCGATACATTTTTCTGTTAAAAAGTTATAGTGTATTATGTCGATAAATTTTATTAAAAAACGTCATAGTATAGTATATCGATAAATTTTACTAAAAAAAGTCAAAGTATAGTATGTCGATAAATTTTACTAAAAAAAGTCATAGTATTGTATGTCGATAAATTTTACTAAAAAAGTCAAAGTATAGTATGTCGATAAATTTTACTAAAAAAAGTCATAGTATAGTATGTCGATAAATTTTATTTAAAAAAGTCATAGTATAGTATGTTGATAAATTTTCCGTTAAAAAAAGTCATAGTATAGTATGTCGATAAATTTTACTAAAAAAAGTCATAGTATAGTATGTCGATAAATTTTCCATAAAAAAATCATAGTATAGTATGTCGATAAATTTTACTAACAAAATTCATAGTATAGTATGTCGATAAGTTTTACTAAAAAAAGTCATAGTATAGTATGTCGATAAATTTTATTTTAAAAAGTCATAGTATAGTATGTCGATAAATTTCATTAAAAAAAGTCATAGTATAGTATGTCGATAAATTTCACTAAAAAAGTCATAGTATAATATGTAGATAAATTTTATGAAAAAAAGTCATAGTATAGTTTGTCGATAAATTTTCTGTTAAAAAATTCATAGTATAGTATGGTGATAAATTTCATTTAAAAAAGTCATAGTATAGTATGTCGATTAATTTCACTAAAAAAGAGTCATAGTATAGTATGTCGATAAATTTCATTTAAAAAAGTCATAGTATAGTATGTCGATAAATTTTACTAAAAAAAGTCATAGTATAGTATGTCGATAAATTTTACTAAAAAACGTCATAGTATAGTATGTCGATAAATTTTCCGTAAAAAAAGTCATAGTATAGTATGTCGATAAATTTTACTAAAAAACGTCATAGTATAGTATGTCGATAAATTTTACTAAAAAAAGTCATAGTATAGTTTGTCGATAAATTTTCTGTTAAAAAATTCATAGTATAGTATGTCGATAAATTTCATTTAAAAAAGTCATAGTATAGTATGTCGATAAATTTCACTAAAAAAAGTCACAGTATAGTATGTCGATAAATTTCATTTAAAAAAGTCATAGTATAGTATGTCGATAAATTTCATTTAAAAAAGTAATAGTATAGTAAGTCGATAAATTTTACTAAAAAAAGTCATAGTATAGTATGTCGATAAATTTTACTAAAAAAAGTCATAGTATAGTTTGTCGATAAATTTTACTAAAAAAACTCATAGTATAGTATGTCGATGAATTTTATTTTAAAAAGTCATAGTATAGTATGTCGATAAATTTTCCGCAAAAAAGTAATAGTATAGTATGTCGATAAATTTCACTAAAAAACGTCATAGTATAGTATGTCGATAAATTTTACTAAAAAAGTCATAGTATAGTATGTCGATAAATTTTACTAAAAAACGTCATAGTATAGTATGTCGATAAATTTTACTAAAAAACGTCATAGTATAGTATGTCGATAAATTTTACTAAAAAAAGTCATAGTATAGTTTGTCGATAAATTTTACTAAAAAAAGTCATAGTATAGTATGTCGATAAATTTTACTAAAAAAAGTCATAGTATAGTATGTCGATAAATTTTACTAAAAAAAGTCATAGTATAGTATGTCAATAAATTTTACTAAAAAAAGTCATAGTGTAGTTTGTCGATAAATTTTCTGTTAAAAAAATTCATAGTATAGTATGTCGATAAATTTCATTTAAAAAAGTCATAGTATAGTATGTCGATAAATTTTACTAAAAAAAGTCATAGTATAGTTTGTCGATAAATTTTACGAAAAAAAGTCATAGTATAGTATGTCGATGAATTTTACTAAAAAAAGTAATAGTACAGTATGTCGATAAATTTTACTAAAAAAGTCATACTATAGTATGTCGATAAATTTTCCGCAAAAAAGTCATAGTATAGTATGTCGATAAATTTTACTTAAAAAAGTCATAGTATAGTATGTCACTAAATTTTCTGCGAAGAAGTAATATTATAGTATGTCGATAAATTTTACTAAAAAAAGTCATAGTATAGTATGTCGATAAATTTTACTAAAAAAAGTCATAGTATAGTATGTCAATAAATTTTACTAAAAAAAGTCATAGTATAGTATGTCGATAAAATTTACGTAAAGGAAGTCAAAGTATAGTATGTCAATAAATTTTACTAACAAAAGTCATAGTATAGTATGTCGATAAATTTTAGTAACAAAAGTCATAGTATAGTATGTCGATAAATTTTACTAACAAAAGTCATAGTATAGTATGTCGATAAATTTTACTAACAAAAGTCATAGTATAGTATGTCGATAAATTTTACTAACAAAAGTCATAGGATAGTATGTTGATAAATTTCACTAAAAAAGTCATAGTATAGTATGTTCATAAATTTTTCGTTAAAAAAAAGTCATAGTATAGTATGTCGATAAATTTTACTAAAAAAGTCATAGTATAGTATGTCGATAAATTTTACTAAAAAAGTCATAGTATAGTATGTCGATAAATTTTACTAAAAAAGTCATAGTATAGTATGTCGATAAATTTTTCGTTAAAAAAAAGTCATAGTATAGTATGTCGATAAATTTTTCGTTAAAAAAAAGTCATAGTATAGTATGTCGATAAATTTTACTAAAAAAGTCATAGTATAGTATGTCGATAAATTTTACTAAAAAAGTCATAGTATAGTATGTCGATAAATTTTACTAAAAAAGTCATAGTATAGTATGTCGATAAATTTTCCGCAAAAAAGTAATAGTATAATATGTCGATAAATTTTCCGCAAAAAAGTAATAGTATAGTATGTCGATAAATTTTACTAAAAAAAGTCATAGTATAGTATGTCGATAAATTTTTCGTTAAAAAAAAGTCAAAGTATAGTATGTCGATAAATTTTACTAAAAAAAGTCATAGTATAGTATGTCGATAAATTTTACTAAAAAAGTCATAGTATAGTATGTCGATAAATTTTACTAAAAAAGTCATAGTATAGTATGTCGACAAATTTTCCGCAAAAAAGTAATAGTATAGTATGTCTATAAATTTTACTAAAAAAAGTCATAGTATAGTATGTCGATAAATTTTACTAAAAAAAAGTCATAGTATAGTATGTCGATAAATTTTCCACAAAAAAGTAATAGTATAGTATGTCGATAAATTTTCCACAAAAAAGTAATAGTATAGTATGTCGATAAATTTTACTTAAAAAAGTCATAGTATAGTATGTCGATAAATTTTCTGTTAAAAAAGTCATAGTATAGTTTGTCGATAAGTTTTCCGCAAAAAAGTAATAGTATAGTATGTCGATAAATTTTACTTAAAAAAGTCATAGTATAGTATGTCGATAAATTTTCTGTTAAAAAAGTCATAGTATAGTATGTCGATAAATTTTCTGTTAAAAAAGTCATAGTATAGTATGTCGATAAATTTCACTAAAAAAGTCATAGTATAGTATGTCTTTAAATTTTACTAAAAAAAGTTATAGTATAGCATGTCGATAAATTTTACTAAAAAAAGTCATAGTATAGTATGTCGATAAAATTTACGTAAAGGAAGTCAAAGTATAGTATGTCAAAAAATTTTCCGTTAAAAAAAGTCATATTATAGTATGTCGATAAATTTTCAATAAAAAAAGTCATAGTATAGTATGTCGATAAATTTTACTAAAAAAGTCATAGTATAGTATGTCGATAAATTTTCTGCAAAAAAGTAATAGTATAGTATGTCGATAAATTTCACTAAAAAAGTCATAGTATAGTATGTCGATAAATTTTCCGTTAAAAAAAAAGTCATAGTATAGTATGTCGATGAATTTTACTAAAAAAAGTCATAGTATAGTATGTCGATAAATTTTCCGTTAAAAAAAAAGTCATAGTATAGTATGTCGATAAATTTTACTAAAAAAAGTCATAGTATAGTATGTCGAGAAATTTTCCGTTAAAAAAAAAGTCATAGTATAGTATGTCGATGAATTTTACTAAAAAAAGTCATAGTATAGTATGTCGATAAATTTTACTAAAAAAGTCATAGTATAGTATGTCGATAAATTTTCCGCAAAAAAGTAATAGTATAGTATGTCGATAAATTTTCCGCAAAAAAGTAATAGTATAGTATGTCGATAAATTTTACTAAAAAAAAGTCATGGTATAGTATGTCGATAAATTTTCCACAAAAAAGTAATAGTATAGTATGTCGATAAATTTTACTTAAAGTCATAGTATAGTATGTCGATAAATTTTCTGTTAAAAAAGTCATAGTATAGTTTGTCGATAAGTTTTCCGCAAAAAAGTAATAGTATAGTATGTCGATAAATTTTACTTAAAAAAGTCATAGTATAGTATGTCGATAAATTTTCTGTTAAAAAAGTCATAGTATAGTATGTCGATAAATTTTCTGTTAAAAAAGTCATAGTATAGTATGTCGATACATTTTCTGTTAAAAAAGTCATAGTATAGTATGTCGATACATTTTACTGTTAAAAAAGTCATAGTATAGTATGTCGATAAATTTCACTAAAAAAAGTTATAGTATAGTATGTCGATAAATTTTACTAAAAAAAGTCATAGTATAGTATGTCGATAAATTTTACTAAAAAAAGTCATAGTATAGTATGTCGATAAATTTTCCATAAAAAAAGTCACAGTATAGTATGTCGATAAATTTTACTAAAAAAAGTCATAGTATAGTATGCCAATAAATTTTACTAAAAAAAGTCATAGTATAGTATGTCGATAAATTTTCCATAAAAAAAGTCATAGTATAGTATGTCGATAAATTTTACTAAAAAAGTCATAGTGTAGTATGTCGATAAATTTTACTAAAAAAAGTCATAGTATAGTATATCGATACATTTTCTGTTAAAAAGTTATAGTATATTATGTCGATAAATTTTATTAAAAAAACGTCATAGTATAGTGTATCGATACATTTTCTGTTAAAAAGTCATAGTATAGTATGTCGATAAATTTCATTTAAAAAAGTCATAGTATAGTATGTCGATAAATTTTACTAAAAAAGTCATAGTATAGTATGTCGATAAATTTCACTAAAAAAGTCATAGTATAGTATGTCGATAAATGTTACGAAAAAAAAGTCATAGTATAGTTTGTCGATAAATTTCATTTAAAAAAGTCATAGTATAGTATGTCGATGAATTTCACTAAAAGAGTCATAGTGTAGTATGTCGATAAATTTCATTTAAAAAAGTCATAGTATAGTATGTCGATAAATTTTACTAAAAAAAGTCATAGTATAGTTTGTCGATAAATTTTACGAAAAAAAACTCATAGTATAGTATGTCGATGAATTTTACTAAAAAAAGTAATAGTACAGTATGTCGATAAATTTTACTAAAAAAGTCATAGTATAGTATGTCGATAAATTTTCCGCAAAAAAGTCATAGTATAGTATGTCACTAAATTTTCTGCAAAGAAGTAATAGTATAGTATGTCGATAAATTTTACTAAAAAAAGTCATAGTATAGTATGTCAATAAATTTTACTAAAAAAAGTCATAGTATAGTATGTCGATGAATTTTACTTAAAAAAGTCATAGTATAGTATGTCGATAAATTTTACTAAAAAAAGTCATAGTATAGTATGTCAATAAATTTTACTAACAAAAGTCATAGTATAGTATGTCGATAAAATTTACGTAAAGGAAGTCAAACTATAGTATGTCAATAAATTTTACGAACAAAAGTCATAGTATAGTATGTCGATAAATTTTACTAACAAAAGTCATAGTATAGTATGTCGATAAATTTTACTAAAAAAAAGTCAAAGTATAGTATGTCGATAAATTTTACTAAAAAAGTCAAAGTATAGTATGTCGATAAATTTTACTAAAAAAAGTCATAGTATAGTATGTCGATAAATTTTCCGTTAAAAAAAGTCATATTATAGTATGTCGATAAATTTTCAATAAAAAAAGTCATAGTATAGTATGTCGATAAATTTTACTAAAAAAAGTCATAGTATAGTATGTCGATAAATTTTCCGCAAAAAAGTAATAGTATAGTATGTCGATAAATTTTACTAAAAAAGTCATAGTATAGTATGTCGATAAATTTTACTTAAAAAAGTCATAGTATAGTATGTCACTAAATTTTCTGCAAAGAAGTCATAGTATAGTATGTCGATAAATTTTACTTAAAAAAGTCATAGTATAGTATGTCAATAAATTTTACTAAAAAAAGTCATAGTATAGTATGTCGATGAATTTTACTAAAAAAAGTCATAGTATAGTATGTCAATGAATTTTACTTAAAAAAGTCATAGTATAGTATGTCAATAAATTTTACTAAAAAAAGTCATAGTATAGTATGTCAATAAATTTTCCGTTAAAAAAAGTCATATTATAGTATGTCGATAAATTTTCAATAAAAAAAGTCATAGTATAGTATGTCGATAAATTTTACTAAAAAAGTCATAGTGTAGTATGTCGATAAATTTTCTGCAAAAAAGTAATAGTATAGTATGTCGATAAATTTCACTAAAAAAGTCATAGTATAGTATGTCGATAAATTTTACTAAAAAAAGTCATAGTATAGTATGTCGATAAATTTTACTAAAAAAAGTAATAGTATAGTATGTCGATAAATTTTACTAAAAAAAGTCATAGTATAGTATGTCGATAAATTTTCCGTTAAAAAAAAAAGTCATAGTATAGTATGTCGATGAATTTTACTAAAAAAAGTCATAGTATAGTATGTCGATAAATTTTCCGTTAAAAAAAAAGTCATAGTATAGTATGTCGATAAATTTTACTAAAAAAAGTCATAGTATAGTATGTCGATAAATTTTCCGTTAAAAAAAAAAGTCATAGTATAGTATGTCGATGAATTTTACTAAAAAAAGTCATAGTATAGTATGTCGATAAATTTTCCGTTAAAAAAAAAAGTCATAGTATAGTATGTCGATAAATTTTCCGCAAAAAAAGTAATAGTATAGTATGTCGATAAATTTTCCGCAAAAAAGTAATAGTATAGTATGTCGATAAATTTTACTAAAAAAAGTCATAGTATAGTATGTCGATAAATTTTACTAAAAAAAGTCATAGTATAGTATGTCGATGAATTTTACTAAAAAAAGTCATAGTATAGTATGTCGATAAATTTTACTAAAAAAGTCATAGTATAGTATGTCGATAAATTTTCCACAAAAAAGTAATAGTATAGTATGTCGATAAATTTTACTTAAAAAAGTCATAGTATAGTATGTCGATAAATTTTCTGTTAAAAAAGTCATAGTATAGTTTGTCGATAAATTTTCCGCAAAAAAGTAATAGTATAGTATGTCGATAAATTTCACTAAAAAAGTCATAGTATAGTATGTCGATAAATTTTACTAAAAAAAGTTATAGTATAGTATGTCGATAAATTTTCAATAAAAAAAGTCATAGTATAGTATGTCGATAAATTTTACTTAAAAAAGTCAAAGTATAGTATGTCGATAAATTTTAACTAAAAAAGTCATAGTATAGTATGTCGATAAATTTTACTAAAAAAAGTCATAGTATAGTATGTCGATAAGTTTTACTAAAAAAAGTCATAGTATAGTATGTCGATAAATTTTATTTTAAAAAGTCATAGTATAGTATGTCGATAAATTTCACTAAAAAAGTCATAGTATAGTATGTCGATAAATTTTACTAAAAAACGTCATAGTATAGTATGTCGATAAATTTTACTAAAAAACGTCATAGTATAGTATGTCGATAAATTTTACTAAAAAAAGTCATAGTATAGTTTGTCGATAAATTTTACTAAAAAAAGTCATAGTATAGTATGTCGATAAATTTTACTAAAAAAAAGTCATAGTATACTATGTCGATAAATTTTACGAAAAAAAGTCATAGTATAGTTTGTCGATAAATTTTACTAAAAAAAAGTCATAGTATACTATGTCGATAAATTTTACTAAAAAAAGTCATAGTGTAGTTTGTCGATAAATTTTCTGTTAAAAAATTCATAGTATAGTATGTCGATAAATTTTACTAAAAAAAGTCATAGTATAGTATGTCGATAAATTTTACGAAAAAAAGTCATAGTATAGTATGTCGATGAATTTTACTAAAAAAAAGTAATAGTACAGTATGTCGATAAATTTTACTAAAAAAGTCATACTATAGTATGTCGATAAATTTTCCGCAAAAAAGTCATAGTATAGTATGTCGATAAATTTTACTTAAAAAAGTCATAGTATAGTATGTCACTAAATTTTCTGCAAAGAAGTAATAGTATAGTATGTCGATAAATTTTACTAAAAAAAGTCATAGTATAGTATGTCAATAAATTTTACTAAAAAAAGTCATAGTATAGTATGTCGATGAATTTTACTTAAAAAAGTCATAGTATAGTATGTCGATCAAATTTACGTAAAGGAAGTCAAAGTATAGTATGTCAATAAATTTTACTAACAAAAGTCATAGTATAGTATGTCGATAAATTTTACTAACAAAAGTCATAGTATAGTATGTCGATAAATTTTACTAACAAAAGTCATAGTATAGTATGTCGATAAATTTTATTTTAAAAAGTCATAGTATAGTATGTCGATAAATTTTCCGTTAAAAAAAAGTCATAGTATAGTATGTCGATAAATTTTACTAAAAAAGTCATAGTATAGTATGTCGATAAATTTTACTAAAAAAAGTCATAGTATAGTATGTCGATAAATTTTACTAAAAAAAGTCATAGTATAGTATGTCGATAAATTTTACTAAAAAAGTCATAGTATAGTATGTCGATAAATTTTCCGCAAAAAAGTAATAGTATAGTATGTCGATAAATTTTCCGCAAAAAAGTAATAGTATAGTATGTCGATAAATTTTACTAAAAAAAGTCATAGTATAGTATGTCGATAAATTTTCCACAAAAAAGTAATAGTATAGTATGTCGATAAATTTTACTTAAAAAAGTCATAGTATAGTATGTCGATAAATTTTCTGTTAAAAAAGTCATAGTATAGTTTGTCGATAAATTTTCCGCAAAAAAGTAATAGTATAGTATGTCGATAAATTTCACTAAAAAAGTCATAGTATAGTATGTCGATAAATTTTACTAAAAAAAGTCATAGTATAGTATGTCGATAAATTTTCCATAAAAAAGTCACAGTATAGTATGTCGATAAATTTTACTAAAAAAAGTCATAGTATAGTATGTCAATAAATTTTACTAAAAAAAGTCATAGTATAGTATGTCGATAAATTTTCCATAAAAAAAGTCATAGTATAGTATGTCGATAAATTTTACTAAAAAAGTCATAGTATAGTATGTCGATAAATTTTACTAAAAAAGTCATAGTATAGTATGTCGATAAATTTTACTAAAAAAAGTCATAGTATAGTATGTCGATAAATTTTACTAAAAAAAGTCATAGTATAGTATGTCGATAAATTTTACTAAAAAAAGTCATAGTATAGTATGTCGATAAATTTTCCATAAAAAAAGTCATAGTATAGTATGTCGATAAATTTTACTAAAAAAGTCATAGTGTAGTATGTCGATAAATTTTACTAAAAAAAGTCATAGTATAGTATATCGATACATTTTCTATTAAAAAGTTATAGTATATTATGTCGATAAATTTTATTAAAAAACGTCATAGTATAGTATATCGATACATTTTCTGTTAAAAAGTTATAGTATATTATGTCGATAAATTTTATTAAAAAACGTCATAGTATAGTATATCGATACATTTTCTGTTAAAATGTTATAGTATATTATGTCGATAAATTTTATTAAAAAACGTCATAGTATAGTATATCGATACATTTTACTGAAAAAGTCAAAGTATAGTATGTCGATAAATTTTACTAAAAAAAGTCATAGTATAGTATGTCGATAAATTTTATTTAAAAAAGTCATAGTATAGTATGTCGATAAATTTTCCGTTAAAAAAAAGTCATAGTATAGTATGTCGATAAATTTTATTTAAAAAAGTCATAGTATAGTATGTCGATAAATTTTACTAAAAAAAGTCATAGTATAGTATGTCGATAAATTTTACTAAAAAAAGTCATAGTATAGTATGTCGATAAATTTTACTAAAAAAAGTCATAGTATAGTATGTCGATAAATTTTCCATAAAAAAAAGTCACAGTATAGTATGTCGATAAATTTTACTAAAAAAAGTCATAGTATAGTATGTCAATAAATTTTACTAAAAAAAGTCATAGTATAGTATGTCGATAAATTTTCCATAAAAAAAGTCATAGTATAGTATGTCGATAAATTTTACTAAAAAAAAGTCATAGTGTAGTATGTCGATAAATTTTACTAAAAAAAGTCATAGTATAGTATATCGATACATTTTCTGTTAAAAAGTTATAGTATATTATGTCGATAAATTTTATTAAAAAACGTCATAGTATAGTATATCGATACATTTTCTGTTAAAAAGTCATAGTATAGTATGTCGATAAATTTCATTTAAAAAAGTCATAGTATATTATGTCGATAAATTTTACTAAAAAAAGTCATAGTATAGTATGTCGATAAATTTCACTAAAAAAGTCATAGTATAGTATGTCGATAAATGTTACGAAAAAAAGTCATAGTATAGTTTGTCGATAAATTTTCTGTTAAAAAATTCATAGTATAGTATGTCGATAAATTTCATTTAAAAAAGTCATAGTATAGTATGTCGATGAATTTCACTAAAAGAGTCATAGTGTAGTATGTCGATAAATTTCATTTAAAAAAGTCATAGTATAGTATGTCGATAAATTTTACTAAAAAAAGTCATAGTATAGTTTGTCGATAAATTTTACGAAAAAAACTCATAGTATAGTATGTCGATGAATTTTACTAAAAAAAAGTAATAGTACAGTATGTCGATAAATTTTACTAAAAAAGTCATAGTATAGTATGTCGATAAATTTTCCGCAAAAAAAGTCATAGTATAGTATGTCACTAAATTTTCTGCAAAGAAGTAATAGTATAGTATGTCGATAAATTTTACTAAAAAAAGTCATAGTATAGTATGTCAATAAATTTTACTAAAAAAAGTCATAGTATAGTATGTCGATGAATTTTACTTAAAAAAGTCATAGTATAGTATGTCGATAAATTTTACTAAAAAAAGTCATAGTATAGTATGTCAATAAATTTTACTAACAAAAGTCATAGTATAGTATGTCGATAAAATTTACGTAAAGGAAGTCAAACTATAGTATGTCAATAAATTTTACGAACAAAAGTCATAGTATAGTATGTCGATAAATTTTACTAACAAAAGTCATAGTATAGTATGTCGATAAATTTTACTAAAAAAAGTCAAAGTATAGTATGTCGATAAATTTTACTA
Organism: Pterois miles; assembly: GCA_947000775.1. Lineage (NCBI taxonomy): Eukaryota > Metazoa > Chordata > Actinopteri > Perciformes > Scorpaenidae > Pterois > Pterois miles. The sequence goes on from CAMQGK010000010.1 coordinate 576,390, forward strand.
AAAAAGTCAAAGTATAGTATGTCGATAAATTTTACTAAAAAAAGTCATAGTATAGTATGTCGATAAATTTTCAATAAAAAAAGTCATAGTATAGTATGTCGATAAATTTTACTAAAAAAGTCATAGTATAGTATGTCGATAAATTTTCCGCAAAAAAGTAATAGTATAGTATGTCGATAAATTTTACTAAAAAAGTCATAGTATAGTATGTCGATAAATTTTACTTAAAAAAGTCATAGTATAGTATGTCACTAAATTTTCTGCAAAGAAGTCATAGTATAGTATGTCGATAAATTTTACTTAAAAAAGTCTTAGTATAGTTTGTCAATAAATTTTACTAAAAAAAGTCATAGTATAGTATGTCAATAAATTTTACTAAAAAAAGTCATAGTATAGTATGTCGATGAATTTTACTAAAAAAAGTCATAGTATAGTATGTCGATGAATTTTACTTAAAAAAGTCATAGTATAGTATGTCAATAAATTTTACTAAAAAAAGTCATAGTATAGTATGTCAATAAATTTTCCGTTAAAAAAAGTCATATTATAGTATGTCGATAAATTTTCAATAAAAAAAGTCATAGTATAGTATGTCGATAAATTTTACTAAAAAAGTCATAGTATAGTATGTCGATAAATTTTCTGCAAAAAAGTAATAGTATAGTATGTCGATAAATTTCACTAAAAAAGTCATAGTATAGTATGTCGATAAATTTTACTAAAAAAGTCATAGTATAGTATGTCGATAAATTTTACTAAAAAAAGTCATAGTATAGTATGTCGATAAATTTTACTAAAAAAAGTCATAGTATAGTATGTCGATAAATTTTCCGTTAAAAAAAAAGTCATAGTATAGTATGTCGATGAATTTTACTAAAAAAAGTCATAGTATAGTATGTCGATAAATTTTCCGTTAAAAAAAAAAAAGTCATAGTATAGTATGTCGATAAATTTTACTAAAAAAAGTCATAGTATAGTATGTCGATAAATTTTCCGTTAAAAAAAAAGTCATAGTATAGTATGTCGATGAATTTTACTAAAAAAAGTCATAGTATAGTATGTCGATAAATTTTCCGTTAAAAAAAAGTCATAGTATAGTATGTCGATAAATTTTCCGCAAAAAAAGTAATAGTATAGTATGTCGATAAATTTTCCGCAAAAAAGTAATAGTATAGTATGTCGATAAATTTTACTAAAAAAAGTCATAGTATAGTATGTCGATAAATTTTACTAAAAAAAAGTCATAGTATAGTATGTCGATGAATTTTACTAAAAAAAGTCATAGTATAGTATGTCGATAAATTTTACTAAAAAAGTCATAGTATAGTATGTCGATAAATTTTCCACAAAAAAGTAATAGTATAGTATGTCGATAAATTTTACTTAAAAAAGTCATAGTATAGTATGTCGATAAATTTTCTGTTAAAAAAGTCATAGTATAGTTTGTCGATAAATTTTCCGCAAAAAAGTAATAGTATAGTATGTCGATAAATTTTACTAAAAAAAGTTATAGTATAGTATGTCGATAAATTTTCAATAAAAAAAGTCATAGTATAGTATGTCGATAAATTTTACTAAAAAAAGTCAAAGTATAGTATGTCGATAAATTTTACTAAAAAAAGTCATAGTATAGTATGTCGATAAATTTTACTAAAAAAAGTCATAGTATAGTATGTCGATAAATTTTCCACAAAAAAGTAATAGTATAGTATGTCGATAAATTTTACTTAAAAAAGTCATAGTATAGTATGTCGATAAATTTTACTAAAAAAAGTCATAGTATAGTATGTCGATAAATTTTATTTTTAAAAAGTCATAGTATAGTATGTCGATAAATTTTACTTAAAAAAGTCTTAGTATAGTTTGTCAATAAATTTTACTAAAAAAAGTCATAGTATAGTATGTCAATAAATTTTACTAAAAAAAGTCATAGTATAGTATGTCGATGAATTTTACTAAAAAAAAGTCATAGTATAGTATGTCGATGAATTTTACTTAAAAAAAGTCATAGTATAGTATGTCAATAAATTTTACTAAAAAAAGTCATAGTATAGTATGTCAATAAATTTTCCGTTAAAAAAAGTCATATTATAGTATGTCGATAAATTTTCAATAAAAAAAGTCATAGTATAGTATGTCGATAAATTTTACTAAAAAAAGTCATAGTATAGTATGTCGATAAATTTTCTGCAAAAAAGTAATAGTATAGTATGTCGATAAATTTCACTAAAAAAGTCATAGTATAGTATGTCGATAAATTTTACTAAAAAAGTCATAGTATAGTATGTCGATAAATTTTACTAAAAAAGTCATAGTATAGTATGTCGATAAATTTTACTAAAAAAAGTCATAGTATAGTATGTCGATAAATTTTACTAAAAAAAGTCATAGTATAGTATGTCGATAAATTTTCCGTTAAAAAAAAAAGTCATAGTATAGTATGTCGATGAATTTTACTAAAAAAAGTCATAGTATAGTATGTCGATAAATTTTCCGTTAAAAAAAAAGTCATAGTATAGTATGTCGATAAATTTTACTAAAAAAAGTCATAGTATAGTATGTCGATAAATTTTACTAAAAAAAGTCATAGTATAGTATGTCGATAAATTTTCCGTAAAAAAAAAGTCATAGTATAGTATGTCGATAAATTTTACTAAAAAAAGTCATAGTATAGTATGTCGATAAATTTTCCGATAAAAAAAAAAGTCATAGTATAGTATGTCGATGAATTTTACTAAAAAAAAGTCATAGTATAGTATGTCGATAAATTTTCCGTTAAAAAAAAAGTCATAGTATAGTATGTCGATAAATTTTCCGAAAAAAAGTAATAGTATAGTATGTCGATAAATTTTCCATAAAAAAGTAATAGTATAGTATGTCGATAAATTTTACTAAAAAAAGTCATAGTATAGTATGTCGATAAATTTTACTAAAAAAAGTCATAGTATAGTATGTCGATGAATTTTACTAAAAAAAAGTCATAGTATAGTATGTCGATAAATTTTACTAAAAAAGTCATAGTATAGTATGTCGATAAATTTTCCACAAAAAAGTAATAGTATAGTATGTCGATAAATTTTACTTAAAAAAGTCATAGTATAGTATGTCGATAAATTTTCTGTTAAAAAAGTCATAGTATAGTTTGTCGATAAATTTTCCGCAAAAAAGTAATAGTATAGTATGTCGATAAATTTTACTAAAAAAAGTTATAGTATAGTATGTCGATAAATTTTCAATAAAAAAAGTCATAGTATAGTATGTCGATAAATTTTACTAAAAAAAGTCAAAGTATAGTATGTCGATAAATTTTACTAAAAAAAAGTCATAGTATAGTATGTCGATAAATTTTACTAAAAAAAGTCATAGTATAGTATGTCGATAAATTTTCCACAAAAAAGTAATAGTATAGTATGTCGATAAATTTTACTTAAAAAAGTCATAGTATAGTATGTCGATAAGTTTTACTAAAAAAAGTCATAGTATAGTATGTCGATAAATTTTATTTTAAAAAGTCATAGTATAGTATGTCGATAAATTTCACTAAAAAAAGTCATAGTATAGTATGTCGATAAATTTTACTAAAAAAAGTCATAGTATAGTTTGTCGATAAATTTTACTAAAAAAAGTCATAGTATAGTATGTCGATAAATTTTACTAAAAAAAAGTCATAGTATACTATGTCGATAAATTTTACTAAAAAAAGTCATAGTGTAGTTTGTCGATAAATTTTCTGTTAAAAAATTCATAGTATAGTATGTCGATAAATTTTACTAAAAAAAGTCATAGTATAGTTTGTCGATAAATTTTACGAAAAAAAGTCATAGTATAGTATGTCGATGAATTTTACTAAAAAAAGTAATAGTACAGTATGTCGATAAATTTTACTAAAAAAGTCATACTATAGTATGTCGATAAATTTTCCGCAAAAAAGTCATAGTATAGTATGTCGATAAATTTTACTTAAAAAAGTCATAGTATAGTATGTCACTAAATTTTCTGCGAAGAAGTAATAGTATAGTATGTCGATAAATTTTACTAAAAAAAGTCATAGTATAGTATGTCGATAAATTTTACTAAAAAAAGTCATAGTATAGTATGTCAATAAATTTTACTAAAAAAAGTCATAGTATAGTATGTCGATGAATTTTACTTAAAAAAGTCATAGTATAGTATGTCGATCAAATTTACGTAAAGGAAGTCAAAGTATAGTATGTCAATAAATTTTACTAACAAAAGTCATAGTATAGTATGTCGATAAATTTTACTAACAAAAGTCATAGTATAGTATGTCGATAAATTTTACTAACAAAAGTCATAGTATAGTATGTCGATAAATTTTATTTTAAAAAGTCATAGTATAGTATGTCGATAAATTTTCCGTTAAAAAAAAAGTCATAGTATAGTATGTCGATAAATTTTACTAAAAAAGTCATAGTATAGTATGTCGATAAATTTTACTAAAAAAGTCATAGTATAGCATGTCGATAAATTTTACTAAAAAAGTCATAGTATAGTATGTCGATAAATTTTCCGCAAAAAAGTAATAGTATAGTATGTCGATAAATTTTCCGCAAAAAAGTAATAGTATAGTATGTCGATAAATTTTACTAAAAAAAGTCATAGTATAGTATGTCGATAAATTTTACTAAAAAAAGTCATAGTATAGTATGTCGATAAATTTTCCACAAAAAAAAGTAATAGTATAGTATGTCGATAAATTTTACTTAAAAAAGTCATAGTATAGTATGTCGATAAATTTTCTGTTAAAAAAGTCATAGTATAGTTTGTCGATAAATTTTCCGCAAAAAAGTAATAGTATAGTATGTCGATAAATTTCACTAAAAAAGTCATAGTATAGTATGTCGATAAATTTTACTAAAAAAAAGTCATAGTATAGTATGTCGATAAATTTTCCATAAAAAAGTCACAGTATAGTATGTCGATAAATTTTACTAAAAAAAGTCATAGTATAGTATGTCAATAAATTTTACTAAAAAAGTCATAGTATAGTATGTCGATAAATTTTACTAAAAAAAGTCATAGTATAGTATGTCGATAAATTTTCCATAAAAAAAGTCATAGTATAGTATGTCGATAAATTTTACTAAAAAAGTCATAGTATAGTATGTCGATAAATTTTACTAAAAAAGTCATAGTATAGTATGTCGATAAATTTTACTAAAAAAAGTCATAGTATAGTATGTCGATAAATTTTACTAAAAAAAGTCATAGTATAGTATGTCGATAAATTTTCCATAAAAAAAGTCATAGTATAGTATGTCGATAAATTTTACTAAAAAAGTCATAGTGTAGTATGTCGATAAATTTTACTAAAAAAAGTCATAGTATAGTATATCGATACATTTTCTGTTAAAAAGTTATAGTATATTATGTCGATAAATTTTATTAAAAAACGTCATAGTATAATATATCGATACATTTTCTGTTAAAAAGTTATAGTATATTATGTCGATAAATTTTATTAAAAAACGTCATAGTATAGTATATCGATACATTTTCTGTTAAAAAGTTATAGTATATTATGTCGATAAATTTTATTAAAAAACGTCATAGTATAGTATGTCGATGAATTTTACTAAAAAAAGTCATAGTATAGTATGTCGATAAATTTCATCTAAAAAACTCATAGTATAGTATGTCGATAAATTTTATTTAAAAAAGTCATAGTATAGTATGTCGATAAATTTTACTAAAAAAAGTCAAAGTATAGTATGTCGATAAATTTTACTAAAAAAAGTCATAGTATAGTATGTCGATAAATTTTACTAAAAAAAGTCATAGTATAGTATGTCGATAAATTTTCCGTTAAAAAAAAAGTCATAGTATAGTATGTCGATGAATTTTACTAAAAAAAGTCATAGTATAGTATGTCGATAAATTTTCCGTTAAAAAAAAAGTCATAGTATAGTATGTCGATAAATTTTCCGCAAAAAAGTAATAGTATAGTATGTCGATAAATTTTCCGCTAAAAAAAAAGTAATAGTATAGTATGTCGATAAATTTTACTAAAAAAAGTCATAGTATAGTATGTCGATAAATTTTACTAAAAAAAGTCATAGTATAGTATGTCGATGAATTTTACTAAAAAAAAGTCATAGTATAGTATGTCGATAAATTTTACTAAAAAAGTCATAGTATAGTATGTCGATAAATTTTCCACAAAAAAGTAATAGTATAGTATGTCGATAAATTTTACTTAAAAAAAGTCATAGTATAGTATGTCGATAAATTTTCTGTTAAAAAAGTCATAGTATAGTTTGTCGATAAATTTTACTTAAAAAAGTCATAGTATAGTATGTCACTAAATTTTCTGCGAAGAAGTAATAGTATAGTATGTCGATAAATTTTACTAAAAAAAGTCATAGTATAGTATGTCGATAAATTTTACTAAAAAAAGTCATAGTATAGTATGTCAATAAATTTTACTAAAAAAAGTCATAGTATAGTATGTCGATGAATTTTACTTAAAAAAGTCATAGTATAGTATGTCGATCAAATTTACGTAAAGGAAGTCAAAGTATAGTATGTCAATAAATTTTACTAACAAAAGTCATAGTATAGTATGTCGATAAATTTTACTAACAAAAGTCATAGTATAGTATGTCGATAAATTTTACTAACAAAAGTCATAGTATAGTATGTCGATAAATTTTATTTTAAAAAGTCATAGTATAGTATGTCGATAAATTTTCCGTTAAAAAAAAGTCATAGTATAGTATGTCGATAAATTTTACTAAAAAAGTCATAGTATAGTATGTCGATAAATTTTACTAAAAAAGTCATAGTATAGCATGTCGATAAATTTTACTAAAAAAGTCATAGTATAGTATGTCGATAAATTTTCCGCAAAAAAGTAATAGTATAGTATGTCGATAAATTTTCCGCAAAAAAGTAATAGTATAGTATGTCGATAAATTTTACTAAAAAAAGTCATAGTATAGTATGTCGATAAATTTTACTAAAAAAAGTCATAGTATAGTATGTCGATAAATTTTCCACAAAAAAGTAATAGTATAGTATGTCGATAAATTTTACTTAAAAAAGTCATAGTATAGTATGTCGATAAATTTTCTGTTAAAAAAGTCATAGTATAGTTTGTCGATAAATTTTCCGCAAAAAAGTAATAGTATAGTATGTCGATAAATTTCACTAAAAAAGTCATAGTATAGTATGTCGATAAATTTTACTAAAAAAAGTCATAGTATAGTATGTCGATAAATTTTCCATAAAAAAGTCACAGTATAGTATGTCGATAAATTTTACTAAAAAAAGTCATAGTATAGTATGTCAATAAATTTTACTAAAAAAAGTCATAGTATAGTATGTCGATAAATTTTCCATAAAAAAAGTCATAGTATAGTATGTCGATAAATTTTACTAAAAAAGTCATAGTGTAGTATGTCGATAAATTTTACTAAAAAAAGTCATAGTATAGTATATCGATACATTTTCTGTTAAAAAGTTATAGTATATTATGTCGATAAATTTTATTAAAAAACGTCATAGTATAGTATATCGATACATTTTCTGTTAAAAAGTTATAGTATATTATGTCGATAAATTTTATTAAAAAACGTCATAGTATAGTATATCGATACATTTTCTGTTAAAAAGTTATAGTATATTATGTCGATAAATTTTATTAAAAAACGTCATAGTATAGTATGTCGATGAATTTTACTAAAAAAAAGTCATAGTATAGTATGTCGATAAATTTCATCTAAAAAAGTCATAGTATAGTATGTCGATAAATTTTACTAAAAAAAGTCAAAGTATAGTATGTCGATAAATTTTACTAAAAAAAGTCATAGTATAGTATGTCGATAAATTTTACTAAAAAAAGTCATAGTATAGTATGTCGATAAATTTTCCGTTAAAAAAAAAAGTCATAGTATAGTATGTCGATGAATTTTACTAAAAAAAGTCATAGTATAGTATGTCGATAAATTTTCCGTTAAAAAAAAAGTCATAGTATAGTATGTCGATAAATTTTCCGCAAAAAAAGTAATAGTATAGTATGTCGATAAATTTTCCGCAAAAAAGTAATAGTATAGTATGTCGATAAATTTTACTAAAAAAAGTCATAGTATAGTATGTCGATAAATTTTACTAAAAAAAGTCATAGTATAGTATGTCGATGAATTTTACTAAAAAAAGTCATAGTATAGTATGTCGATAAATTTTACTAAAAAAGTCATAGTATAGTATGTCGATAAATTTTCCACAAAAAAGTAATAGTATAGTATGTCGATAAATTTTACTTAAAAAAGTCATAGTATAGTATGTCGATAAATTTTCTGTTAAAAAAGTCATAGTATAGTTTGTCGATAAATTTTCCGCAAAAAAGTAATAGTATAGTATGTCGATAAATTTTCAATAAAAAAAGTCATAGTATAGTATGTCGATAAATTTTACTAAAAAAAGTCAAAGTATAGTATGTCGATAAATTTTACTAAAAAAAAGTCATAGTATAGTATGTCGATAAATTTTACTAAAAAAAAGTCATAGTATAGTATGTCGATAAGTTTTACTAAAAAAAGTCATAGTATAGTATGTCGATAAATTTTATTTTAAAAAGTCATAGTATAGTATGTCGATAAATTTTACTAAAAAACGTCATAGTATAGTATGTCGATAAATTTTACTAAAAAAAGTCATAGTATAGTTTGTCGATAAATTTTACTAAAAAAAGTCATAGTATAGTATGTCGATAAATTTTACTAAAAAAAAAGTCATAGTATACTATGTCGATAAATTTTACGAAAAAAAGTCATAGTATAGTTTGTCGATAAATTTTACTAAAAAAAAGTCATAGTATACTATGTCGATAAATTTTACTAAAAAAAGTCATAGTGTAGTTTGTCGATAAATTTTCTGTTAAAAAATTCATAGTATAGTATGTCGATAAATTTTACTAAAAAAAGTCATAGTATAGTATGTCGATAAATTTTACGAAAAAAAGTCATAGTATAGTATGTCGATGAATTTTACTAAAAAAAGTAATAGTACAGTATGTCGATAAATTTTACTAAAAAAGTCATACTATAGTATGTCGATAAATTTTCCGCAAAAAAGTCATAGTATAGTATGTCGATAAATTTTACTTAAAAAAGTCATAGTATAGTATGTCACTAAATTTTCTGCAAAGAAGTAATAGTATAGTATGTCGATAAATTTTACTAAAAAAAGTCATAGTATAGTATGTCGATAAATTTTACTAAAAAAAGTCATAGTATAGTATGTCAATAAATTTTACTAAAAAAAGTCATAGTATAGTATGTCGATGAATTTTACTTAAAAAAGTCATAGTATAGTATGTCGATCAAATTTACGTAAAGGAAGTCAAAGTATAGTATGTCAATAAATTTTACTAACAAAAGTCATAGTATAGTATGTCGATAAATTTTACTAACAAAAGTCATAGTATAGTATGTCGATAAATTTTACTAACAAAAGTCATAGTATAGTATGTCGATAAATTTTACTAACAAAAGTCATAGTATAGTATGTCGATAAATTTTATTTTAAAAAGTCATAGTATAGTATGTCGATAAATTTTCCGTTAAAAAAAAAGTCATAGTATAGTATGTCGATAAATTTTACTAAAAAAAAGTCATAGTATAGTATGTCGATAAATTTTACTAAAAAAAGTCATAGTATAGTATGTCGATAAATTTTACTAAAAAAGTCATAGTATAGTATGTCGATAAATTTTACTAAAAAAGTCATAGTATAGTATGTCGATAAATTTTCCGCAAAAAAGTAATAGTATAGTATGTCGATAAATTTTCCGCAAAAAAGTAATAGTATAGTATGTCGATAAATTTTACTAAAAAAAAGTCATAGTATAGTATGTCGATAAATTTTCCACAAAAAAGTAATAGTATAGTTTGTCGATAAATTTTCCGCAAAAAAGTAATAGTATAGTATGTCGATAAATTTCACTAAAAAAGTCATAGTATAGTATGTCGATAAATTTTACTAAAAAAAGTCATAGTATAGTATGTCGATAAATTTTCCATAAAAAAGTCACAGTATAGTATGTCGATAAATTTTACTAAAAAAAGTCATAGTATAGTATGTCAATAAATTTTACTAAAAAAAGTCATAGTATAGTATGTCGATAAATTTTACTAAAGAAGTCATAGTATAGTATGTCGATAAATTTTACTAAAAAAAGTCATAGTATAGTATGTCGATAAATTTTACTAAAAAAAGTCATAGTATAGTATGTCGATAAATTTTATTTAAAAAAGTCATAGTATAGTATGTCGATAAATTTTCCGTTAAAAAAAAGTCATAGTATAGTATGTCGATAAATTTTATTTAAAAAAGTCATAGTATAGTATGTCGATAAATTTTACTAAAAAAGTCATAGTATAGTATGTCGATAAATTTTACTAAAAAAAGTCATAGTATAGTATGTCGATAAATTTTACTAAAAAAAGTCATAGTATAGTATGTCGATAAATTTTCCATAAAAAAAGTCACAGTATAGTATGTCGATAAATTTTACTAAAAAAAGTCATAGTATAGTATGTCAATAAATTTTACTAAAAAAAGTCATAGTATAGTATGTCGATAAATTTTCCATAAAAAAAGTCATAGTATAGTATGTCGATAAATTTTACTAAAAAAGTCATAGTGTAGTATGTCGATAAATTTTACTAAAAAAAGTCATAGTATAGTATATCGATACATTTTCTGTTAAAAAGTTATAGTATATTATGTCGATAAATTTTATTAAAAAACGTCATAGTATAGTATATCGATACATTTTCTGTTAAAAAGTCATAGTATAGTATGTCGATAAATTTCATTTAAAAAAGTCATAGTATAGTATGTCGATAAATTTTACTAAAAAAAGTCATAGTATAGTATGTCGATAAATTTCACTAAAAAAGTCATAGTATAGTATGTCGATAAATGTTACGAAAAAAAGTCATAGTATAGTTTGTCGATAAATTTTCTGTTAAAAAATTCATAGTATAGTATGTCGATAAATTTCATTTAAAAAAGTCATAGTATAGTATGTCGATGAATTTCACTAAAAGAGTCATAGTGTAGTATGTCGATAAATTTCATTTAAAAAAGTCATAGTATAGTATGTCGATAAATTTTACTAAAAAAAGTCATAGTATAGTTTGTCGATAAATTTTACGAAAAAAAACTCATAGTATAGTATGTCGATGAATTTTACTAAAAAAAGTAATAGTACAGTATGTCGATAAATTTTACTAAAAAAGTCATAGTATAGTATGTCGATAAATTTTCCGCAAAAAAGTCATAGTATAGTATGTCACTAAATTTTCTGCAAAGAAGTAATAGTATAGTATGTCGATAAATTTTACTAAAAAAAGTCATAGTATAGTATGTCAATAAATTTTACTAAAAAAAGTCATAGTATAGTATGTCGATGAATTTTACTTAAAAAAGTCATAGTATAGTATGTCGATAAATTTTACTAAAAAAAGTCATAGTATAGTATGTCAATAAATTTTACTAACAAAAGTCATAGTATAGTATGTCGATAAAATTTACGTAAAGGAAGTCAAACTATAGTATGTCAATAAATTTTACGAACAAAAGTCATAGTATAGTATGTCGATAAATTTTACTAACAAAAGTCATAGTATAGTATGTCGATAAATTTTACTAAAAAAAGTCAAAGTATAGTATGTCGATAAATTTTACTAAAAAAGTCAAAGTATAGTATGTCGATAAATTTTACTAAAAAAAGTCATAGTATAGTATGTCGATAAATTTTCAATAAAAAAAGTCATAGTATAGTATGTCGATAAATTTTACTAAAAAAGTCATAGTATAGTATGTCGATAAATTTTCCGCAAAAAAGTAATAGTATAGTATGTCGATAAATTTTACTAAAAAAGTCATAGTATAGTATGTCGATAAATTTTACTTAAAAAAGTCATAGTATAGTATGTCACTAAATTTTCTGCAAAGAAGTCATAGTATAGTATGTCGATAAATTTTACTTAAAAAAGTCTTAGTATAGTTTGTCAATAAATTTTACTAAAAAAAGTCATAGTATAGTATGTCAATAAATTTTACTAAAAAAAGTCATAGTATAGTATGTCGATGAATTTTACTAAAAAAAGTCATAGTATAGTATGTCGATGAATTTTACTTAAAAAAAGTCATAGTATAGTGTGTCAATAAATTTTACTAAAAAAAGTCATAGTATAGTATGTCAATAAATTTTCCGTTAAAAAAAGTCATATTATAGTATGTCGATAAATTTTCAATAAAAAAAGTCATAGTATAGTATGTCGATAAATTTTCCGTAAAAAAAGTAATAGTATAGTATGTCGATAAATTTTACTAAAAAAAGTCATAGTATAGTATGTCGATAAATTTTACTTAAAAAAGTCATAGTATAGTATGTCACTAAATTTTCTGCAAAGAAGTCATAGTATAGTATGTCGATAAATTTTACTTAAAAAAGTCTTAGTATAGTTTGTCGATGAATTTTACTTAAAAAAGTCATAGTATAGTATGTCAATAAATTTTACTAAAAAAAGTCATAGTATAGTATGTCAATAAATTTTCCGTTAAAAAAAGTCATAGTATAGTATGTCGATGAATTTTACTTAAAAAAGTCATAGTATAGTATGTCAATAAATTTTACTAAAAAAAGTCATAGTATAGTATGTCAATAAATTTTCCGTTAAAAAAAGTCATATTATAGTATGTCGATAAATTTTCAATAAAAAAAGTCATAGTATAGTATGTCGATAAATTTTACTAAAAAAGTCATAGTATAGTATGTCGATAAATTTTCTGCAAAAAAGTAATAGTATAGTATGTCGATAAATTTCACTAAAAAAGTCATAGTATAGTATGTCGATAAATTTTACTAAAAAAGTCATAGTATAGTATGTCGATAAATTTTACTAAAAAAGTCATAGTATAGTATGTCGATAAATTTTACTAAAAAAAGTCATAGTATAGTATGTCGATAAATTTTACTAAAAAAAGTCATAGTATAGTATGTCGATAAATTTTCCGTTAAAAAAAAAAGTCATAGTATAGTATGTCGATGAATTTTACTAAAAAAAGTCATAGTATAGTATGTCGATAAATTTTCCGTTAAAAAAAAAGTCATAGTATAGTATGTCGATAAATTTTACTAAAAAAAGTCATAGTATAGTATGTCGATAAATTTTCCGTTAAAAAAAAAGTCATAGTATAGTATGTCGATGAATTTTACTAAAAAAAGTCATAGTATAGTATGTCGATAAATTTTCCGTTAAAAAAAAAGTCATAGTATAGTATGTCGATAAATTTTCCGCAAAAAAGTAATAGTATAGTATGTCGATAAATTTTCCGCAAAAAAGTAATAGTATAGTATGTCGATAAATTTTACTAAAAAAAGTCATAGTATAGTATGTCGATAAATTTTACTAAAAAAAGTCATAGTATAGTATGTCGATGAATTTTACTAAAAAAAGTCATAGTATAGTATGTCGATAAATTTTCCACAAAAAAGTAATAGTATAGTATGTCGATAAATTTTACTTAAAAAAGTCATAGTATAGTATGTCGATAAATTTTCTGTTAAAAAAGTCATAGTATAGTTTGTCGATAAATTTTCCGCAAAAAAGTAATAGTATAGTATGTCGATAAATTTTACTAAAAAAAGTTATAGTATAGTATGTCGATAAATTTTCAATAAAAAAAGTCATAGTATAGTATGTCGATAAATTTTACTAAAAAAAGTCAAAGTATAGTATGTCGATAAATTTTACTAAAAAAAGTCATAGTATAGTATGTCGATAAATTTTACTAAAAAAAGTCATAGTATAGTATGTCGATAAGTTTTACTAAAAAAAGTCATAGTATAGTATGTCGATAAATTTTACTTAAAAAAGTCATAGTATAGTATGTCGATAAATTTCACTAAAAAAGTCATAGTATAGTATGTCGATAAATTTTACTAAAAAACGTCATAGTATAGTATGTCGATAAATTTTACTAAAAAACGTCATAGTATAGTATGTCGATAAATTTTACTAAAAAAAGTCATAGTATAGTTTGTCGATAAATTTTACTAAAAAAAGTCATAGTATAGTATGTCGATAAATTTTACTAAAAAAAAGTCATAGTATACTATGTCGATAAATTTTACTAAAAAAAGTCATAGTGTAGTTTGTCGATAAATTTTCTGTTAAAAAATTCATAGTATAGTATGTCGATAAATTTTACTAAAAAAAGTCATAGTATAGTTTGTCGATAAATTTTACGAAAAAAAGTCATAGTATAGTATGTCGATGAATTTTACTAAAAAAAGTAATAGTACAGTATGTCGATAAATTTTACTAAAAAAGTCATAGTATAGTATGTCACTAAATTTTCTGCGAAGAAGTAATAGTATAGTATGTCGATAAATTTTACTAAAAAAAGTCATAGTATAGTATGTCGATAAATTTTACTAAAAAAAGTCATAGTATAGTATGTCAATAAATTTTACTAAAAAAAGTCATAGTATAGTATGTCGATGAATTTTACTTAAAAAAGTCATAGTATAGTATGTCGATCAAATTTACGTAAAGGAAGTCAAAGTATAGTATGTCAATAAATTTTACTAACAAAAGTCATAGTATAGTATGTCGATAAATTTTACTAACAAAAGTCATAGTATAGTATGTCGATAAATTTTACTAACAAAAGTCATAGTATAGTATGTCGATAAATTTTATTTTAAAAAGTCATAGTATAGTATGTCGATAAATTTTCCGTTAAAAAAAAGTCATAGTATAGTATGTCGATAAATTTTACTAAAAAAGTCATAGTATAGTATGTCGATAAATTTTACTAAAAAAGTCATAGTATAGCATGTCGATAAATTTTACTAAAAAAGTCATAGTATAGTATGTCGATAAATTTTCCGCAAAAAAAGTAATAGTATAGTATGTCGATAAATTTTCCGCAAAAAAGTAATAGTATAGTATGTCGATAAATTTTACTAAAAAAAGTCATAGTATAGTATGTCGATAAATTTTACTAAAAAAAGTCATAGTATAGTATGTCGATAAATTTTCTGTTAAAAAAGTCATAGTATAGTATGTCGATAAATTTCACTAAAAAAAGTCATAGTATAGTATGTCGATAAATTTTACTAAAAAAAGTCATAGTATAGTATGTCGATAAATTTTCCATAAAAAAGTCACAGTATAGTATGTCGATAAATTTTCCATAAAAAAAGTCATAGTATAGTATGTCGATAAATTTTACTAAAAAAGTCATAGTATAGTATGTCGATAAATTTTACTAAAAAAGTCATAGTATAGTATGTCGATAAATTTTACTAAAAAAAGTCATAGTATAGTATGTCGATAAATTTTCCATAAAAAAAGTCATAGTATAGTATGTCGATAAATTTTCCATAAAAAAAGTCATAGTGTAGTATGTCGATAAATTTTACTAAAAAAAGTCATAGTATAGTATATCGATACATTTTCTGTTAAAAAGTTATAGTATATTATGTCGATAAATTTTATTAAAAAACGTCATAGTATAGTATATCGATACATTTTCTGTTAAAAAGTTATAGTATATTATGTCGATAAATTTTATTAAAAAACGTCATAGTATAGTATATCGATACATTTTCTGTTAAAAAGTTATAGTATATTATGTCGATAAATTTTATTAAAAAACGTCATAGTATAGTATGTCGATGAATTTTACTAAAAAAAGTCATAGTATAGTATGTCGATAAATTTCATCTAAAAAACTCATAGTATAGTATGTCGATAAATTTTATTTAAAAAAGTCATAGTATAGTATGTCGATAAATTTTACTAAAAAAAGTCAAAGTATAGTATGTCGATAAATTTTACTAAAAAAAGTCATAGTATAGTATGTCGATAAATTTTACTAAAAAAAGTCAAAGTATAGTATGTCGATAAATTTTACTAAAAAAAGTCATAGTATAGTATGTCGATAAATTTTCCATAAAAAAAGTCATAGTATAGTATGTCGATAAATTTTCCATAAAAAAATCATAGTATAGTATGTCGATAAATTTTACTAACAAAATTCATAGTATAGTATGTCGATAAGTTTTACTAAAAAAAGTCATAGTATAGTATGTCAATAAATTTTCCATAAAAAAATCATAGTATAGTATGTCGATAAATTTTACTAACAAAATTCATAGTATAGTATGTCGATAAGTTTTACTAAAAAAAGTCATAGTTTAGTATGTCGATAAATTTTCCATAAAAAAGTCATAGTATAGTATGTCGATAAATTTTACTAAAAAAAGTCATAGTATAGTATGTCGATAAATTTTACTAAAAAAGTCATAGTATAGTATGTCGATAAATTTTCCACAAAAAAGTAATAGTATAGTATGTCGATAAATTTTACTTAAAAAAGTCATAGTATAGTATGTCGATAAATTTTCTGTTAAAAAAGTCATAGTATAGTTTGTCGATAAATTTTCCGCAAAAAAGTAATAGTATAGTATGTCGATAAATTTTCAATAAAAAAAGTCATAGTATAGTATGTCGATAAATTTTACTAAAAAAAGTCAAAGTATAGTATGTCGATAAATTTTACTAAAAAAAGTCATAGTATAGTATGTCGATAAATTTTACTAAAAAAAGTCATAGTATAGTATGTCGATAAGTTTTACTAAAAAAAGTCATAGTATAGTATGTCGATAAATTTTATTTTAAAAAGTCATAGTATAGTATGTCGATAAATTTTACTAAAAAACGTCATAGTATAGTATGTCGATAAATTTTACTAAAAAAAAGTCATAGTATAGTTTGTCGATAAATTTTACTAAAAAAAGTCATAGTATAGTATGTCGATAAATTTTACTAAAAAAAAGTCATAGTATACTATGTCGATAAATTTTACGAAAAAAAGTCATAGTATAGTTTGTCGATAAATTTTACTAAAAAAAAGTCATAGTATACTATGTCGATAAATTTTACTAAAAAAAGTCATAGTGTAGTTTGTCGATAAATTTTCTGTTAAAAAATTCATAGTATAGTATGTCGATAAATTTTACTAAAAAAAGTCATAGTATAGTATGTCGATAAATTTTACGAAAAAAAGTCATAGTATAGTATGTCGATGAATTTTACTAAAAAAAAGTAATAGTACAGTATGTCGATAAATTTTACTAAAAAAGTCATACTATAGTATGTCGATAAATTTTCCGCAAAAAAGTCATAGTATAGTATGTCGATAAATTTTACTTAAAAAAGTCATAGTATAGTATGTCACTAAATTTTCTGCAAAGAAGTAATAGTATAGTATGTCGATAAATTTTACTAAAAAAAGTCATAGTATAGTATGTCGATAAATTTTACTAAAAAAAGTCATAGTATAGTATGTCAATAAATTTTACTAAAAAAAGTCATAGTATAGTATGTCGATGAATTTTACTTAAAAAAGTCATAGTATAGTATGTCGATCAAATTTACGTAAAGGAAGTCAAAGTATAGTATGTCAATAAATTTTACTAACAAAAGTCATAGTATAGTATGTCGATAAATTTTACTAACAAAAGTCATAGTATAGTATGTCGATAAATTTTACTAACAAAAGTCATAGTATAGTATGTCGATAAATTTTACTAACAAAAGTCATAGTATAGTATGTCGATAAATTTTATTTTAAAAAGTCATAGTATAGTATGTCGATAAATTTTCCGTTAAAAAAAAGTCATAGTATAGTATGTCGATAAATTTTACTAAAAAAGTCATAGTATAGTATGTCGATAAATTTTACTAAAAAAGTCATAGTATAGTATGTCGATAAATTTTACTAAAAAAGTCATAGTATAGTATGTCGATAAATTTTACTAAAAAAGTCATAGTATAGTATGTCGATAAATTTTCCGCAAAAAAGTAATAGTATAGTATGTCGATAAATTTTCCGCAAAAAAGTAATAGTATAGTATGTCGATAAATTTTACTAAAAAAAGTCATAGTATAGTATGTCGATAAATTTTCCACAAAAAAGTAATAGTATAGTTTGTCGATAAATTTTCCGCAAAAAAAGTAATAGTATAGTATGTCGATAAATTTCACTAAAAAAAGTCATAGTATAGTATGTCGATAAATTTTACTAAAAAAAGTCATAGTATAGTATGTCGATAAATTTTCCATAAAAAAGTCACAGTATAGTATGTCGATAAATTTTACTAAAAAAAGTCATAGTATAGTATGTCAATAAATTTTACTAAAAAAAGTCATAGTATAGTATGTCGATAAATTTTACTAAAGAAGTCATAGTATAGTATGTCGATAAATTTTACTAAAAAAAGTCATAGTATAGTATGTCGATAAATTTTACTAAAAAAAGTCATAGTATAGTATGTCGATAAATTTTCCATAAAAAAAGTCATAGTATAGTATGTCGATAAATTTTACTAAAAAAGTCATAGTGTAGTATGTCGATAAATTTTACTAAAAAAAGTCATAGTATAGTATATCGATACATTTTCTGTTAAAAAGTTATAGTATATTATGTCGATAAATTTTATTAAAAAACGTCATAGTATAGTATATCGATACATTTTCTGTTAAAAAGTTATAGTATATTATGTCGATAAATTTTATTAAAAAACGTCATAGTATAGTATATCGATACATTTTCTGTTAAAATGTTATAGTATATTATGTCGATAAATTTTATTAAAAAACGTCATAGTATAGTATATCGATACATTTTACTGAAAAAGTCAAAGTATAGTATGTCGATAAATTTTACTAAAAAAAGTCATAGTATAGTATGTCGATAAATTTTATTTAAAAAAGTCATAGTATAGTATGTCGATAAATTTTCCGTTAAAAAAAAGTCATAGTATAGTATGTCGATAAATTTTATTTAAAAAAGTCATAGTATAGTATGTCGATAAATTTTACTAAAAAAGTCATAGTATAGTATGTCGATAAATTTTACTAAAAAAAGTCATAGTATAGTATGTCGATAAATTTTACTAAAAAAAGTCATAGTATAGTATGTCGATAAATTTTCCATAAAAAAAGTCACAGTATAGTATGTCGATAAATTTTACTAAAAAAAGTCATAGTATAGTATGTCAATAAATTTTACTAAAAAAAGTCATAGTATAGTATGTCGATAAATTTTCCATAAAAAAAGTCATAGTATAGTATGTCGATAAATTTTACTAAAAAAGTCATAGTGTAGTATGTCGATAAATTTTACTAAAAAAAGTCATAGTATAGTATATCGATACATTTTCTGTTAAAAAGTTATAGTATATTATGTCGATAAATTTTATTAAAAAACGTCATAGTATAGTATATCGATACATTTTCTGTTAAAAAGTCATAGTATAGTATGTCGATAAATTTCATTTAAAAAAGTCATAGTATAGTATGTCGATAAATTTTACTAAAAAAGTCATAGTATAGTATGTCGATAAATTTCACTAAAAAAGTCATAGTATAGTATGTCGATAAATGTTACGAAAAAAAGTCATAGTATAGTTTGTCGATAAATTTTCTGTTAAAAAATTCATAGTATAGTATGTCGATAAATTTCATTTAAAAAAGTCATAGTATAGTATGTCGATGAATTTCACTAAAAGAGTCATAGTGTAGTATGTCGATAAATTTCATTTAAAAAAGTCATAGTATAGTATGTCGATAAATTTTACTAAAAAAAGTCATAGTATAGTTTGTCGATAAATTTTACGAAAAAAACTCATAGTATAGTATGTCGATGAATTTTACTAAAAAAAGTAATAGTACAGTATGTCGATAAATTTTACTAAAAAAGTCATAGTATAGTATGTCGATAAATTTTCCGCAAAAAAGTCATAGTATAGTATGTCACTAAATTTTCTGCAAAGAAGTAATAGTATAGTATGTCGATAAATTTTACTAAAAAAAGTCATAGTATAGTATGTCAATAAATTTTACTAAAAAAAGTCATAGTATAGTATGTCGATGAATTTTACTTAAAAAAGTCATAGTATAGTATGTCGATAAATTTTACTAAAAAAAGTCATAGTATAGTATGTCAATAAATTTACTAACAAAAGTCATAGTATAGTATGTCGATAAAATTTACGTAAAGGAAGTCAAACTATAGTATGTCAATAAATTTTACGAACAAAAGTCATAGTATAGTATGTCGATAAATTTTACTAACAAAAGTCATAGTATAGTATGTCGATAAATTTTACTAAAAAAAGTCAAAGTATAGTATGTCGATAAATTTTACTAAAAAAGTCAAAGTATAGTATGTCGATAAATTTTACTAAAAAAAGTCATAGTATAGTATGTCGATAAATTTTCAATAAAAAAAGTCATAGTATAGTATGTCGATAAATTTTACTAAAAAAGTCATAGTATAGTATGTCGATAAATTTTCCGCAAAAAAGTAATAGTATAGTATGTCGATAAATTTTACTAAAAAAGTCATAGTATAGTATGTCGATAAATTTTACTTAAAAAAGTCATAGTATAGTATGTCACTAAATTTTCTGCAAAGAAGTCATAGTATAGTATGTCGATAAATTTTACTTAAAAAAGTCTTAGTATAGTTTGTCAATAAATTTTACTAAAAAAAGTCATAGTATAGTATGTCAATAAATTTTACTAAAAAAAGTCATAGTATAGTATGTCGATGAATTTTACTAAAAAAAGTCATAGTATAGTATGTCGATGAATTTTACTTAAAAAAGTCATAGTATAGTGTGTCAATAAATTTTACTAAAAAAAGTCATAGTATAGTATGTCAATAAATTTTCCGTTAAAAAAAGTCATATTATAGTATGTCGATAAATTTTCAATAAAAAAAGTCATAGTATAGTATGTCGATAAATTTTCCGCAAAAAAGTAATAGTATAGTATGTCGATAAATTTTACTAAAAAAGTCATAGTATAGTATGTCGATAAATTTTACTTAAAAAAGTCATAGTATAGTATGTCACTAAATTTTCTGCAAAGAAGTCATAGTATAGTATGTCGATAAATTTTACTTAAAAAAGTCTTAGTATAGTTTGTCAATAAATTTTACTAAAAAAAGTCATAGTATAGTATGTCAATAAATTTTACTAAAAAAAGTCATAGTATAGTATGTCGATGAATTTTACTAAAAAAAGTCATAGTATAGTATGTCGATGAATTTTACTTAAAAAAGTCATAGTATAGTATGTCAATAAATTTTACTAAAAAAAGTCATAGTATAGTATGTCAATAAATTTTCCGTTAAAAAAAGTCATATTATAGTATGTCGATAAATTTTCAATAAAAAAAGTCATAGTATAGTATGTCGATAAATTTTACTAAAAAAGTCATAGTATAGTATGTCGATAAATTTTCTGCAAAAAAGTAATAGTATAGTATGTCGATAAATTTCACTAAAAAAGTCATAGTATAGTATGTCGATAAATTTTACTAAAAAAGTCATAGTATAGTATGTCGATAAATTTTACTAAAAAAGTCATAGTATAGTATGTCGATAAATTTTACTAAAAAAAGTCATAGTATAGTATGTCGATAAATTTTACTAAAAAAAGTCATAGTATAGTATGTCGATAAATTTTCCGTTAAAAAAAAAGTCATAGTATAGTATGTCGATGAATTTTACTAAAAAAAGTCATAGTATAGTATGTCGATAAATTTTCCGTTAAAAAAAAAAGTCATAGTATAGTATGTCGATAAATTTTCCGTTAAAAAAAAAGTCATAGTATAGTATGTCGATGAATTTTACTAAAAAAAGTCATAGTATAGTATGTCGATAAATTTTCCGTTAAAAAAAAAGTCATAGTATAGTATGTCGATAAATTTTCCGCAAAAAAGTAATAGTATAGTATGTCGATAAATTTTCCGCAAAAAAGTAATAGTATAGTATGTCGATAAATTTTACTAAAAAAAGTCATAGTATAGTATGTCGATAAATTTTACTAAAAAAAGTCATAGTATAGTATGTCGATGAATTTTACTAAAAAAAGTCATAGTATAGTATGTCGATAAATTTTCCACAAAAAAGTAATAGTATAGTATGTCGATAAATTTTACTTAAAAAAGTCATAGTATAGTATGTCGATAAATTTTCTGTTAAAAAAGTCATAGTATAGTTTGTCGATAAATTTTCCGCAAAAAAGTAATAGTATAGTATGTCGATAAATTTTACTAAAAAAAGTTATAGTATAGTATGTCGATAAATTTTCAATAAAAAAAGTCATAGTATAGTATGTCGATAAATTTTACTAAAAAAAGTCAAAGTATAGTATGTCGATAAATTTTACTAAAAAAAGTCATAGTATAGTATGTCGATAAATTTTACTAAAAAAAGTCATAGTATAGTATGTCGATAAGTTTTACTAAAAAAAGTCATAGTATAGTATGTCGATAAATTTTACTTAAAAAAGTCATAGTATAGTATGTCGATAAATTTCACTAAAAAAGTCATAGTATAGTATGTCGATAAATTTTACTAAAAAACGTCATAGTATAGTATGTCGATAAATTTTACTAAAAAACGTCATAGTATAGTATGTCGATAAATTTTACTAAAAAAAGTCATAGTATAGTTTGTCGATAAATTTTACTAAAAAAAGTCATAGTATAGTATGTCGATAAATTTTACTAAAAAAAAGTCATAGTATACTATGTCGATAAATTTTACTAAAAAAAGTCATAGTGTAGTTTGTCGATAAATTTTCTGTTAAAAAATTCATAGTATAGTATGTCGATAAATTTTACTAAAAAAAGTCATAGTATAGTTTGTCGATAAATTTTACGAAAAAAAGTCATAGTATAGTATGTCGATGAATTTTACTAAAAAAAGTAATAGTACAGTATGTCGATAAATTTTACTAAAAAAGTCATAGTATAGTATGTCACTAAATTTTCTGCGAAGAAGTAATAGTATAGTATGTCGATAAATTTTACTAAAAAAAGTCATAGTATAGTATGTCGATAAATTTTACTAAAAAAAGTCATAGTATAGTATGTCAATAAATTTTACTAAAAAAAGTCATAGTATAGTATGTCGATGAATTTTACTTAAAAAAGTCATAGTATAGTATGTCGATCAAATTTACGTAAAGGAAGTCAAAGTATAGTATGTCAATAAATTTTACTAACAAAAGTCATAGTATAGTATGTCGATAAATTTTACTAACAAAAGTCATAGTATAGTATGTCGATAAATTTTACTAACAAAAGTCATAGTATAGTATGTCGATAAATTTTATTTTAAAAAGTCATAGTATAGTATGTCGATAAATTTTACGTTAAAAAAAAGTCATAGTATAGCATGTCGATAAATTTTACTAAAAAAGTCATAGTATAGTATGTCGATAAATTTTCCGCAAAAAAGTAATAGTATAGTATGTCGATAAATTTTACTAAAAAAAGTCATAGTATAGTATGTCGATAAATTTTACTGATAAAAAGTCATAGTATAGTATGTCGATAAATTTTCTATTAAAAAAAGTCATAGTATAGTATGTCGATAAATTTCACTAAAAAAGTTATAGTATAGTATGTCGATAAATTTTACTAAAAAAAGTCATAGTATAGTATATCGATACATTTTCTGTAAAAAAGTCATAGTATAGTATGTCGATAAATTTTCCATTAAAAAACGTCATAGTATAGTATGTCGATAAATTTTACTAAAAAACTCATAGTATAGTATGTCGATAAATTTTACTAAAAAAGTCATAGTATAGTATGTCAATAAATTTTACTAAAAAAAGTCATAGTATAGTATGTCGATAAATTTTCCATAAAAAATGTCATAGTGTAGTATGTCGATAAATTTTACTAAAAAAGTCATAGTGTAGTATGTCGATAAATTTTACTAAAAAAAGTCATAGTATAGTATATCGATACATTTTACTGTTAAAAAAGTTATAGTATATTATGTCGATAAATTTTATTAAAAAACGTCATAGTATAGTATATCGATACATTTTCTGCTAAAAAGTCATAGTGTAGTATGTCGATAAATTTTACTAAAAAACGTCATAGTATAGTATATCGATACATTTTCTGTTAAAAAGTTATAGTATATTATGTCGATAAATTTTATTAAAAAACGTCATAGTATAGTATGTCGATGAATTTTACTAAAAAAAGTCATAGTATAGTATGTCGATAAATTTCATCTAAAAAACTCATAGTATAGTATGTCGATAAATTTTATTTAAAAAACATCATAGTATAGTGTGTCGATAAATTTTACTAAAAAAAAGTCAAAGTATAGTATGTCGATAAATTTTACTAAAAAAAGTCATAGTATAGTATGTCGATAAATTTTACATAAAAAAAGTCAAAGTATAGTATGTCGATAAATTTTACTAAAAAAAGTCATAGTATAGTATGTCGATAAATTTTCCATAAAAAAAGTCATAGTATAGTATGTCGATAAATTTTCCATAAAAAAAGTAATAGTATAGTATGTCGATAAATTTTACTAACAAAATTCATAGTATAGTATGTCGATAAGTTTTACTAAAAAAAGTCATAGTTTAGTATGTCGATAAATTTTCCATAAAAAAGTCATAGTATAGTATGTCGATAAATTTTACTAAAAAAAGTCATAGTATAGTATGTCGATAAATTTTACTAACAAACGTCATAGTATAGTATGTCGATAAATTTTACTGAAAAAAGTCATAGTATAGTATGTCGATAAATTTTATTTTAAAAAGTCATAGTATAGTATGTCGATAAATTTTCCGCAAAAAAGTAATAGTATAGTATGTCGCTAAATTTTATTTTAAAAAGTCATAGTATAGTATGTCGATAAATTTTACTAAGAAAAGTCAGAGTATAGTATGTCGATTAATTTTACTAAAAAAAGTCATAGTATAGTATGTCGATATATTTTCCATAAAAAAAATCATATAGTATGTCGATAATTTTTTTGTAAAAATGTTATAGTATGTTGATAAGCAAAAGACAGTTGAAGAAAGTAAAACTATGTTGAAACCAAGGTTAAACGTAACTGAATGTTTGTGTCTCAGATGCAGATGGAATCTCTGCAGTCGGAGAACAACACTCTGAAGGCAGCAGAGTCTCAAGTCGTCATGACGATGAGACACAATGCTCAGGTCGCCTCCGAGTACCTGAACAAGACAGCAAGTCACGCCCACTCATCCATCCGGTCAGTACCTGTGAACAAGAGGCAGGAGGGAGAAGGGAGCTGGGAGGGTGGGAGCTACGAGGGAGGTAGGAGGGAGGGAGCTAGGAGGGAGGGAGCTACGAGGGAGGTAGGAGGGAGGGAGCTAGGAGGGAGGGAGCTACGAGGGAGGTAGGAGGGAGGGAGCTAGGAGGGAGGGAGCTACGAGGGAGGTAGGAGGGAGGGAGCTACGAGGGAGGTAGGAGGGAGGGAGCTAGGAGGGAGGGAGCTACGAGGGAGGTAGGAGGGAGGGAGCTAGGAGGGAGGGAGCTACGAGGGAGGTAGGAGGGAGGGAGCTACGAGGGAGGTAGGAGGGAGGGAGCTAGGAGGGAGGGAGCTACGAGGGAGGTAGGAGGGAGGGAGCTACGAGGGAGGTAGGAGGGAGGGAGCTAGGAGGGAGGGAGCTACGAGGGAGGTAGGAGGGAGGGAGCTACGAGGGAGGTAGGAGGGAGGGAGCTACGAGGGAGATAGGAGGGAGGGAGCTACGAGGGAGGTAGGAGGGAGGGAGCTATGAGGGAGATAGGAGGGAGGGAGCTACGAGGGAGGTAGGAGGGAGGGAGCTAGGAGGGTGGGAGCTACGAGGGAGGTAGGAGGAAGGGAGCTACGAGGGAGGTAGGAGGGAGGGAGCTACGAGGGAGGTAGGAGGGAGGGAGTTAGGAGGGAGGTAGGAGGGAGGGAGCTAGGAGGGGTGGGAGTTACGAGGGAGGTAGGAGGGAGGGAGCTACGAGGGAGGTAGGAGGGAGGGAGCTACGAGGGAGGTAGGAGGGAGGGAGCTAGGAGGGAGGTAGGAGGGAGGTAGGAGGGAGGGAGCTAGGAGGGTGGGAGCTACGAGGGAGGTAGGAGGGAGGGAGCTACGAGGGAGGTAGGAGGGAGGGAGCTAGGAGGGAGGTAGGAGGGAGGTAGGAGGGAGGGAGCTAGGAGGGTGGGAGCTACGAGGGAGGTAGGAGGGAGGGAGCTACGAGGGAGGTAGGAGAGAGGGAGCTACGAGGGAGGTAGGAGGGAGGGAGGTAGGAGGGAGGGAGCTACGAGGGAGGTAGGAGGGAGGTAGGAGGGAGGGAGCTAGGAGGGTGGGAGCTACGAGGGAGGTAGGAGGGAGGGAGCTACGAGGGAGGTAGGAGGGAGGGAGCTACGAGGGAGGGAGCTAGGAGGGTGGGAGCTACGAGGGAGCTAGGAGGGAGGGAGCTAGGAGGGAGGTAGGAGGAAGGGAGCTACGAGGGAGGTAGGAGGGAGGGAGCTAGGAGGGAGGGAGCTACGAGGGAGGTAGGAGGGAGGGAGCTAGGAGGGAGGTAGGAGGGAGGGAGCTACGAGGGAGGTAGGAGGGAGGGAGCTAGGAGGGAGGGAGCTACGAGGGAGGTAGGAGGGAGGGAGCTAGGAGGGTGGGAGCTACGAGGGAGGTAGGAGGGAGGGAGCTAGGAGGGAGGGAGAGCTACGAGGGAGGTAGGAGGGAGGGAGCTACGAGGGAGGTAGGAGGGAGGGAGCTACGAGGGAGGTAGGAGGGAGGGAGCTACGAGGGAGGTAGGAGGGAGGGAGCTAGGAGGGAGGTAGGAGGGAGGGAGCTACGAGGGAGGTAGGAGGGAGGGAGCTATGAGGGAGGTAGGAGGGAGGGAGCTACGAGGGAGGTAGGAGGGAGGGAGGGAGCTACGAGGGAGGTAGGAGGGAGGGAGGAGGGAGGGAGTAGGGGAGCTACGAGGGAGGGAGCTACGAGGGAGGTAGGAGGGAGGGAGCTACGAGGGAGGTAGGAGGGAGGGAGCTAGGAGGGAGGTAGGAGGGAGGGAGCTACGAGGGAGGTAGGAGGGTGGGAGCTACGAGGGAGGTAGGAGGGAGGGAGCTAGGAGGGAGGGAGCTACGAGGGAGGTAGGAGGGAGGGAGCTAGGAGGGAGGGAGCTACGAGGGAGGTAGGAGGGAGGGAGCTACGAGGGAGGAGGGAGTAGGAGGGAGGGAGCTACGAGGGAGGTAGGAGGGAGGGAGCTACGAGGGAGATAGGAGGGAGGGAGCTACGAGGGAGGGCTAGGAGGGAGGGAGCTACGAGGGAGGTAGGAGGGAGGGAGCTAGGAGGGAGGGAGCTACGAGGGAGATAGGAGGGAGGGAGCTACGAGGGAGATAGGAGGGAGGGAGCTACGAGGGAGGTAGGAGGGAGGGAGGAGGGTGGGAGCTACGAGGGAGGTAGGAGGAAGGGATCTACGAGGGAGGTAGGAGGGAGGGAGCTATGAGGGAGGTAGGAGGGAGGGAGCTACGAGGGAGGTAGGAGGGAGGGAGCTAGGAGGGTGGGAGCTACGAGGGAGGTAGGAGGGAGGGAGCTACGAGGGAGGTAGGAGGGAGGGAGCTAGGAGGGTGGGAGCTACGAGGGAGGTAGGAGGGAGGGAGCTACGAGGGAGGTAGGAGGGAGGGAGCTACGAGGGAGGTAGGAGGGAGGGAGGTAGGAGGGAGGGAGCTACGAGGGAGGTAGGAGGGAGGTAGGAGGGAGGGAGCTAGGGAGGGAGGGAGCTACGAGGGAGGTAGGAGGGAGGGAGCTACGAGGGAGGTAGGAGGGAGGGAGCTACGAGGGAGGTAGGAGGGAGGGAGCTAGGAGGGTGGGAGCTACGAGGGAGGTAGGAGGGAGGGAGCTAGGAGGGAGGGAGCTACGAGGGAGGTAGGAGGAAGGGAGCTACGAGGGAGGTAGGGAGCTAGGAGGGTGGGAGCTACGAGGGAGGTAGGAGGGAGGGAGCTAGGAGGGAGGTAGGAGGGAGGGAGCTACGAGGGAGGGAGGTAGGAGGGTGGGAGCTACGAGGGAGGTAGGAGGGAGGGAGCTACGAGGGAGGTAGGAGGGAGGGAGCTACGAGGGGGAGGGAGCTAGGAGGGTGGGAGCTACGAGGGAGGTAGGAGGGAGGGAGCTAGGAGGGAGGTAGGAGGGAGGGAGCTACGAGGGAGGGAGCTAGGAGGGTGGGAGCTACGAGGGAGGTAGGAGGGAGGGAGCTAGGAGGGAGGGAGCTACGAGGGAGGTAGGAGGGAGGGAGCTACGAGGGAGGTAGGAGGGAGGGAGCTAGGAGGGTGGGAGCTACGAGGGAGGTAGGAGGGAGGGAGCTACGAGGGAGGTAGGAGGGAGGGAGCTACGAGGGAGGTAGGAGGGTGGGAGCTACGAGGGAGGTAGGAGGGAGGGAGCTAGGAGGGAGGTAGGAGGGTGGGAGCTACGAGGGAGGTAGGAGGGAGGGAGGGAGCTAGGAGGGAGGGAGCTACGAGGGAGGTAGGAGGGAGGGAGCTAGGAGGGTGGGAGCTACGAGGGAGGTAGGAGGGAGGGAGTTAGGGAGGGAGAGAGCTACGAGGGAGGTAGGAGGGAGGGAGCTAGGAGGGTGGGAGCTACGAAGGAGGGAGGGAGCTAGGAGGGAGGGAGCTACGAGGGAGGTAGGAGGGAGGGAGCTAGGAGGGAGGTAGGAGGGTGGGAGCTACGAGGGAGGTAGGAGGGAGGGAGCTAGGAGGGAGGGAGCTACGAGGGAGGTAGGAGGGAGGGAGCTAGGAGGGTGGGAGCTACGAGGGAGGGAGCTAGGAGGGAGGGAGCTACGAGGGAGGTAGGAGGGAGGGAGCTAGGAGGGAGGTAGGAGGGAGGGAGCTACGAGGGAGGTAGGAGGGAGGGAGCTACGAGGGAGGTAGGAGGGAGGGAGCTAGGAGGGAGGGAGCTACGAGGGAGGTAGGAGGGAGGGAGCTACGAGGGAGGTAGGAGGGAGGGAGCTAGGAGGGAGGGAGCTACGAGGGAGGTAGGAGGGAGGGAGCTAGGAGGGAGGGAGCTACGAGGGAGGTAGGAGGGAGGGAGCTACGAGGGAGGTAGGAGAGAGGGAGCTACGAGGGAGGTAGGAGGGAGGGAGCTAGGAGGGAGGTAGGAGGGTGGGAGCTACGAGGGAGGTAGGAGGGAGGGAGCTACGAGGGAGGTAGGAGGGACGGAGCTACGAGGGAGGTAGGAGGGAGGGAGCTAGGAGGGAGGGAGCTACGAGGGAGGTAGGAGGAAGGGAGCTAGGAGGGAGGGAGCTACGAGGGAGGTAGGAGGGAGGGAGCTACGAGGGAGGTAGGAGGGAGGGAGCTAGGAGGGTGGGAGCTACGAGGGAGCTAGGGAGGGAGGGAGCTAGGAGGGAGGGAGCTACGAGGGAGGTAGGAGGGAGGGAGCTACGAGGGAGGTAGGAGGGAGGGAGCTAGGAGGGAGGTAGGAGGGAGGGAGCTAGGAGGGAGGGAGCTACGAGGGAGGTAGGAGGGAGGGAGCTAGGAGGGTGGGAGCTACGAGGGAGGTAGGGAGGGAGGGAGCTAGGAGGGAGAGAGCTACGAGGGAGGTAGGAGGGAGGGAGCTAGGAGGGTGGGAGCTACGAAGGAGGGAGGGAGCTAGGAGGGAGGGAGCTACGAGGGAGGTAGGAGGGAGGGAGCTACGAGGGAGGTAGGAGGGAGGGAGCTAGGAGGGAGGGAGCTACGAGGGAGGTAGGAGGGAGGGAGCTAGGAGGGAGGTAGGAGGGAGGGAGCTAGGAGGGAGGTAGGAGGGAGGGAGCTAGGAGGGTGGGAGCTACGAGGGAGGTAGGAGGGAGGGAGCTAGGAGGGAGGGAGCTACGAGGGAGGTAGGAGGGAGGGAGCTACGAGGGAGGTAGGAGGGAGGGAGCTACGAGGGAGGTAGGAGGGAGGGAGGTAGGAGGGAGGGAGCTATGAGGGAGGTAGGAGGGAGGGAGCTACGAGGGAGGTAGGAGGGAGGGAGCTACGAGGGAGGTAGGAGGGAGGGAGCTACGAGGGAGGTAGGAGGGAGGGAGCTAGGAGGGGAGGTAGGAGGGTGGGAGCTACGAGGGAGGTAGGGAGGGTGGGAGCTACGAGGGAGGTAGGAGGGAGGGAGCTAGGAGGGAGGGAGCTACGAGGGAGGTAGGAGGGAGGGAGCTAGGAGGGTGGGAGCTACGAGGGAGGGAGCTACGAGGGAGGTAGGAGGGAGGGAGCTACGAGGGAGGTAGGAGGGAGGGAGCTACGAGGGAGGTAGGAGGGAGGGAGGGAGCTACGAGGGAGGTAGGAGGGAGGGAGCTGTAGGAGGGAGGGAGCTAGGAGGGAGGTAGGAGGGAGGGAGCTGTGAGGGAGCGTCCTGCTGGTTCCACCCGTCTGTCTCTCTGTCCGTCTCCAGTCAGCTGTTGGGTGAAGCAGAGACTCTCCGTCTGGTCTCTCAGCTGCTTCAGTCCATTGACAAGATCTCCAACCTCGATTCAGAGTCCTGATCTCATCCGGACGTCCTCTAGTACCTCAGACTTCCTCCAGACCTACTACAGACCTATGTACCTTCTCCGGACCTCCTCCAGACTGGAGGACATGGTTGTCATGGAAACAGTCCTGACAGAACAAGCTGTGAGGTCAGAGGTCAGTAGGTCTCCTGACAGGCACTTTATTTTCACAGTGAAGCTATGAGCCTTTGATGACATCACAGCTGTTGTAAGACTTCTGGCTGCTGATTGATCAATTTGTTTATATCTGCAGTGCCATGAAATACAAAGAATAAAACAGCTGCAGCTGTTTTTTATTAATTATTGAACTGTTTAATAATGTTTGGAAACAGCGTCTGTGGTTAGCTTAGCTTAGCTGAGCTCAGCTGAGCACAAAGACTGGAAACAGCGTCTGTGCACTAACGTTGTTTGTTTAATCCGATTCTATGTTATATTTTGGGCCTGTACATTAAAAAAAATGTATTTAGTGTTTAGCTTAAAGGGATGTTCAGGTGTTTCTCAGCAGTCTGTGTATTACTGCAGTAGTTAGTGTATTACTACAGTAGAAACAAAGTAATGTTTGTGGTTCCTGGGCTTTAGAACATATAAACACCTAAAGCAGTTGAAGCGGACGCTGTATCTCTTCACCGCCACCAGACTCCAGTACCACTACCAGTACAGATAAGGTTCAGCTCCCCGCTGGAAAATATTCTAAATATAGCGTACACTCCTGTAGGTAATACTCTGACTGTGGACACTGAGAAATGCCTGAACTATCCCTTTAAAGCCAATCAATGCCATTTAAAACATAGCTGAGAAGGTTTCACTTCAGTCAGCTGATTGTTCAGGAAACAGAGTCGATGTAGAACGATGTCGATGTAGAACGATGTCGATGTAGAACGATGTCGATGTAGAACGATGTCGATGTAGAACGATGTCGATGTAGAACGATGTCAATGTACGAACTGTCTGATACTGAAGAAAAAAATTAAAATTCACAGAAAGAAAGAGTTTGTGTTTTAGTTTGTGTTCAGTAAATCTGCAACAGGTGACTAACAGTGACCGATGGTGACTAAGGTGACTAACGGTGACTGATGGTGACTAACGGTGACTGATGGTGACTGACGGTGACCGATGGTGACTAACGGTGACTAAAGTGACTGATGGTGACTAACGGTGACTGACGGTGACTGATGGTGACTAACGGTGATAACAGTGACTGATGGTGACTAACGGTGACTGACGGTGACCGATGGTGACTAACGGTGACTAACAGTGACTGATGGTGACTAACAGTGACTGATGGTGACTGACGGTGACCGATGGTGACTAACGGTGACTAACGGTGACTAACAGTGACTGACGGTGACTAACGGTGACTGACGGTGACTGACGGTGACCGATGGTGACTAACGGTGACTAACAGTGACTGATGGTGACTAACAGTGACTGATGGTGACTGACGGTGACCGATGGTGACTGACGGTGACCGATGGTGACTAACGGTGACTAACAGTGACTGATGGTGACTAACGGTGACTGACGGTGACTGACGGTGACTAACGGTGACTGATGGTGACTAACAGTGACTGATGGTGACTAACGGTGACTGACGGTGACTGATGGTGACTAACGGTGACTAACAGTGACTGATGGTGACTGACGGTGACTAACGGTGACTAACAGTGACTGATGGTGACTAACAGTGACTGACGGTGACTAACGGTGACTGACGGTGACTGATGGTGACTAACAGTGACTGACGGTGACTAACGGTGACTAACGGTGACTGACGGTGATGATGGTGATAGGTGACTAAGTGCCGATGGTGATAACAGTGACTGATGGTGACTGACGGTGACTGACGGTGACTGATGGTGACTAACGGTGACTGACGGTGACTGACGGTGACTAACGGTGACTGATGGTGACTAACAGTGACTGATGGTGACTAACAGTGACTGACGGTGACTGATGGTGACTAACAGTGACTAACGGTGACTGACGGTGACTGACGGTGACTGATGGTGACTAACAGTGACTGACGGTGATGCAGTGCTACCGAGCTCCGATGCACTGCTGAAAACACTTGGATATACTTCCGTTGACGCTCGGATAGACCGTTACAATGACGATATAGTGAACAGATCACCTGCTTGTGGTTGAATGGAAGTACATCTAAAACCAGTCAAGGCTCGGTTCTTCTGTGGTTTATTAACAATCAACACAGCTGAAGGAACAGATCAGCCAATCAGCTGCTGGTATCACACTTGACACACAGCTTGTGTCAGAGTGTGTATGTGTGAGTGTGTATCTGCTGCCTCCAGTGTGTGTTCCAGCTCTGTAGTTCAGTCAGTCGACTTCGCCTGTCGTCGTCGGAACGTGACGACTCCGACCTGAGCAGCTGCTGGAACCTCTGCAACAAGAATACGCATTAATATGCGTTAATACGCGTTAATACGAGTTAATACGCATTAATACGAGTTAATACGCGTTAATACGAGTTAATACGCGTTAATACGAGTTAATACGCGTTAATACGAGTTAATACGCGTTAATACGCGTTAATACGAGTTAATACGCGTTAATACGAGTTAATACGCGTTAATACGAGTTAATACGAGTTAATACGCGTTAATACGAGTTAATACGCGTTAATACGAGTTAATACGCGTTAATACGAGTTAATACGCGTTAATACGAGTTAATACGAGTTAATACGCGTTAATACGAGTTAATACGCGTTAATACGAGTTAATACGCGTTAATACGTGTTAATACGAGTTAATACGAGTTAATACGAGTTAATACGCGTTAATACGAGTTAATACGCGTTAATACGAGTTAATACGCGTTAATACGAGTTAATACGCGTTAATACTAGTTAATACGCGTTAATACGCGTTAATACGCGCTAATACGCGTTAATACGCGTTAATACGAGTTAATACGCGCTAATACGAGTTAATACGCGCTAATACGAGTTAATACGAGTTAATACGCACTAATACGCGTTAATACGAGTTAATACGTGTTAATACGAGTTAATACGAGTTAATATGAGTTAATACGAGTTAATACGCGTTAATACGCGTTAATACGCGTTAATACGAGTTAATACGCGTTAATACGAGTTAATATGAGTTAATACGCGCTAATACGAGTTAATACGCGCTAATACGAGTTAATACGAGTTAATACGCGTTAATACGAGTTAATACGCGTTAATACGAGTTAATACGA
Organism: Pterois miles; assembly: GCA_947000775.1. Lineage (NCBI taxonomy): Eukaryota > Metazoa > Chordata > Actinopteri > Perciformes > Scorpaenidae > Pterois > Pterois miles. The sequence continues at coordinate 609,992 of CAMQGK010000010.1, forward strand.
GTTAATACGCGCTAATACGAGTTAATACGCGTTAATACGAGTTAATACGAGTTAATACGCGCTAATACGAGTTAATACGAGTTAATACGAGTTAATACGAGTTAATAGGTGTTAATACGAGTTAATACGGGTTAATACATGTAAATACACATTCATACGCGTTAATACGGGTTAATACGGGTTAATACACGTTAATACTGGTTAATACATGTTAATACGGGTTAATACGGGTTAATACACGTTTATACACGTTAATACTGGTTAATACACGTTAATACGGGTTAATACAGGTTAATACAGGTTAATACACGTTAATACAAGTTAATACAGGTTAATATATGGGTTTATCTATGGGTTAATACACGTTAATACGGGTTTATACACATTAATACGGGTTAATACGGGTCAATACACGTTAATACGGGTTAATGTACGTTAATACACGTTAATGCGGGTTAATACACGTTAATACGGGTTAATACGAGTTAATACAGGTTAATACGGGTTAATACAGGTTAGTATGGGTTAATACACGTTAATACGGGTTAATACAGGTTAATACGGGTTAATACAGGTTAATACGGGTTAATACACGTTAATACGGGTTAATACACGTTAATACGGGTTAATACACGTTAATACGGGTTAATGCACGTTAATACGGGTTAATGCGGGTTAATACATGTTAATGCGGGTTAATACACGTTAATACGGGTTAATACACGTTAATACGGGTTAATGCAGGTTAATACATGTTAATACAGGTTAATACAGGTTAATACGGGTTAATACACATTAATACGGGTTAATACAGGTTAACACAGGTTAATACGGGTTAATACACGTTAATACATGTTAATACGGGTTAATACACATTAATACAGGTTAATACGGGTTAATACATGTTAATACATGGTTAATACAGGTTAATACACAGGTTAATACACGTTAATACAGGTTAATACACGTTAATACACGTTAATACATGTTAATACACGCTAATACAGGTTAATACAGGTTAATACACGTTAATACACGTTAATACGGGTTAATACAGGTTAATACACGTTAATACGGGTTAATACACGTTAATACGGATTTATACACATTAATATGGGTTAATACAGGTTAATACACGTTAATACACGTTAATACGGGTTAATAAACGTTAATACGGGTTAATACACGTTAATATGGGTTAATACACGTTAATACGGGTTAATAAACGTTAATACGGGTTAATACACGTTAATACGGGTTAATACACGTTAATACGGGTTAATACACGTTAATACGGGTTAATACGGGTTAATACATGTTAATACAGGTTAATACACGTTAATACAGGTTAAAACGGGTTAATACAGGTTAATACACGTTAATACCGGTTAATGCAGGTTAATACACGTTAATACGGGTTAATACGGGTTAATACATGTTAATACGGGTTAATACACATTAATACAGGTTAATATGGGTTAATACAGGTTAATACACATTAATACGGGTTAATACACATTAATACGGGTTAATACACGTTAATACGGGTTAATACACATTAATACAGGTTAATACGGGTTAATACACGTTAATACATGTTAATACACGTTAATACGGGTTAATACAGGTTAATACAGGTTAATACGGGTTAATACAGGTTAATATGGGTTAATACACGTTAATACGGCTTAATACAGGTTAATAGGGGTTAATACAGGTTAATAAACGTTAATACGGGTTAATACAGGTTAATACGGGTTAAGACACGTTAATACAGGTTAATACACGTTAATACGGGTTAATACACGTTAATAAGGGTTAATACACGTTAATATGGGTTAATACACGTTAATACACGTTAATACGGGTTAATACGGGTTAATACACATTAATACAGGTTAATACGGGTTAATACATGTTAATACGGGTTAATACAGGTTAATATACAGGTTAATACACGTTAATACAGGTTAATACACGTTAATACACGTTAATACACGTTAACACACGTTAATACAGGTTAATACACGTTAATACACGTTAATACGGGTTAATACACGTTAATACGGGTTTATACACATTAATATGGGTTAATACAGGTTAATACACGTTAATACACGTTAATACGGGTTAATAAACGTTAATACGGGTTAATACACGTTAATATGGGTTAATACACGTTAATACGGGTTAATAAACGTTAATACGGGTTAATACACGTTAATACGGGTTAATACACGTTAATACGGGTTAATACACGTTAATACGGGTTAATACACGTTAATACGGAAGGGTTAATACATGTTAATACACGTTAATACAGGTTAATACAGGTTAAAACGGGTTAATACAGGTTAATACGGGTAATAAAAGGGAAAGAAACGGGTTAATACCGGTTAATACGGGTTAATACACGTTAATACGGGTTAATACGGGTTAATACATGTTAATACGGGTTAATACACGTTAATACACATTAATACAGGTTAATACGAGTTAATACAGGTTAATACGGGTTAATACACATTAATACGGGTTAATACACGTTAATACGGGTTAATACAGGTTAATACGGGTTAATACACATTAATACGGGTTAATACGGGTTAATACACGTTAATACATGTTAATACACGTTAATACGGGTTAATACAGGTTAATATGGGTTAATACACGTTAATACGGCTTAATACAGGTTAATAGGGGTTAATACAGGTTAATACACGTTAATACGGGTTAATACAGGTTAATACGGGTTAAGACACGTTAATACAGGTTAATACACGTTAATACACGTTAATACGGGTAATACCGTTAATACACGTTAATACGGGTTAATACACGTTAATACACGTTAATATGGGTCAATACACGTTAATACACGTTAATACGGGTTAATACGGGTTAATACACGTTAATACGGGTTAATACGGGTTAATACACATTAATACACGTTAATACGGTTTAATACACGTTAATACGGGTTAATACACGTTAATACGGGTTAATACAGGTTAATACACATTAATACGAGTTAATACACGTTAATACACGTTAATACGGGTTAATACACGTTAATACACGTTAATACGGGTTAATACAGCTTAATACACATGTTAACTGACAACTGACCAGGTTTACTCCTCAGTGTATGTTTACCTTCACAGCAGCATCTCTCTGCTTGATAACAGCCAGATGTCCCAGGGTGCACCTGGCCGTGGTGATGGATGCTGTTGTTGCCATGGTAACACTGAATGGACTGATCATAGTGGGCGACAGGTATGGGATACCAGACCAGGTCCTGGCAGACACACACACGTAAAAGAGTTGGATGGCTTTTATTGTGAAGGAGCTAGAGAGCTTTTATTGTGAAGGGGCTACTGTTTGACCACTTGGTGTTTGGACCTGTTCACAGTTTGGAAGCGATGGCGTACGTCAATGTGGCCACAGTTTGTGTCCACAGATTCTGACAACGAGACGTTTCCACGCTGCTAACAGTTTGACTTCAACGTTTAAAGCTCGCTAACTCGTCTGGATGGCGGCGACCAAACGCCACTTCAATCGCCGACATGCGCGCAGACATTTCTGATGCTGTCGGCTGTGACGGCGTCTTTACGTTCACAGTAACAGCTGTTTTGTCAGAGGTCACGGCTTACCTGCCGTCTGTGCTTTGTTTCTGTCCTGGTTCGGCTCCTGTCTCCATGGTAACGGTGCAGACCTCGGTTTCTATGGAAACAGAAACAGGAGACAAGTTGACGAGCTGAAGTGAGAGTCCAGAGGGGGCGTAGGGCGCTGTGAACAGGTGAGTCACCTTCAGGTGTGAGCAGCTCGTCCAGCAGATAGAGCAGCTGCTCTGTCAGAGACGCCAGTGATGTCACAAACTCCTCCCCTCTGACTCTCACACAAACCTGGACGCACAAACACAGGTGTTACTGACTCCTGCTGCAGGTCTGACGGCTGTTATCAGGTGACACGCTGACTCCGCCCCCTCCCACCTGTAGCTCCAGGTGAGCGCCGCAGACGGCGCCGTGCACCTGCTGCTGTCTGAGCTCCTCTCTGCTGATCAGTCTCTGAATCTCCTCGTCTCTGAGAGACGCTCGCAGTTGACGGATGATCACCCACTGAGGACAGACAGGTGAGGACAGACACAGACAGGTGAGGACAGACACAGACAGGTGAGGACAGACAGACAGATGAGGACAGACTCAGACAGGTGAGGACAGACAGACAGATAAGGACAGACACAGACATGTGAGGACAGACACAGACAGATGAGGACAAACAGATAAGGACAGACACAGACAGATGAGCACAGACACAGACAGGTAAGGACAGACAGACAGATGAGGACAGACAGGTGAGGACAGACAGATGAGGATAGACACAGACAGGTGAGGACAGACAGGTGAGGACAGACAGACAGATGAGGACAGACAGACAGACAGATGAGGACAGGCAGACAGATAAGGACAGACAGACAAATGAGGACAGACAGACAGACAGACAGATAAGGACAGACACAGACAGATGAGGACAGACAGACAGGTAAGGACAGACAGACAGATGAGGACAGACAGGTGAGGACAGACAGATGAGGACAGCCACAGACAGGTGAGGACAGACACAGACAGATGAGGACAGACAGGTGAGAACAGACAGAAAGATGAGGACAGACACAGACAGATAAGGACAGACAGACAGATGAGGACAGACACAGACAGGTAAGGACAGACAGACAGATGAGGACAGACACAGACAGGTAAGGACAGACAGACAGATGAGGACAGACAGACAGGTGAGGACAGACAGATGAGGACAGACAGACACAGACAGATGAGGACAGGCAGACAGATAAGGACAGACACAGACAGATGAGGACAGACAGGTGAGGACAGACAGATGGCGACAGATGACAGAGGTTGATACCTTCTCCTTCTCACTGGCTGCCAGCGTTTCCTCCAGCTTCAGTCTAACTCCGCCCACCTCTTCTGTAAGCCCCGCCTCCTGCTGTTGCTCATGGTTACGGATCAAAACTGCAGGTAACGAATGCAGCAGCTCCTCCAGCACAGACAGCTGTCTCACCAACTCTGCAACAGACAGAGACAGACAGGTAGAGACAGAGAGGTAGAGACAGACAGGTAGAAAAAGACAGGTAGAGACAGAGAGGTAGAGACAAACAAGTAGAGACAGAGAGGTAGAGACAGAGAGGTAGAGACAGACAGGTAGAGACAGAGAGGTAGAGACAGACAGGTAGAAAAAGACAGGTAGAGACAGAGAGGTAGAGATAGACAGGTAGAAAAAGACAGGTAGAGACAGAGAGGTAGAGACAAACAAGTAGAGACAGAGAGGTAGAGACAAACAAGTAGAGACTGAGAGGTAGAGACAGACAGGTAGAAAAAGACAGGTAGAGACAGAGAGGTAGAGACAAACAAGTAGAGACAGAGAGGTAGAGACAGACATGTAGAAAAAGACAGGTAGAGACAGACAGGTAGAGACAGAGAGGTAGAGACAGACAGGTAGAAAAAGACAGGTAGAGACAGAGAGGTAGAGACAGACAGGTAGAAAAAGACAGGTAGAGACAGAGAGGTAGAGACAAACAAGTAGAGACAGAGAGGTAGAGACAGACAGGTAGAAAAAGACAGGTCGAGACAGACAGGTAGAAAAAGACAGGTAGAGACAGAGAGGTAGAGACAGACAGGTAGAAAAAGACAGGTAGAGACGGAGAGGTAGAGACAGAGAGGTAGAGACAGAGAGGTAGAGACAGACAGGTAGAAAAAGACAGGTCGAGACAAACAGGTAGAAAAAGACAGGTAGAGACAGAGAGGTAGAGACAGACAGGTAGAAAAAGACAGGTAGAGACGGAGAGGTAGAGACAAACAAGTAGAGCCAGAGAGGTAGAGACAGACAGGTAGAAAAAGACAGGTAGAGACAGACAGGTAGAGACAGAGAGGTAGAGACAGACAGGTAGAAAAAGACAGGTAGAGACCGACAGGTAGAGACAGAGAGGTAGAGACAGACACATAGAGACAGAGAGGTAGAGACAGACAGGTAGAAAAAGACAGGTAGAGACAGAGAGGTAGAGACAGACAGGTAGAGACAGACAGGTAGAAAAAGACAGGTAGAGACAGAGAGGTAGAGACAGACAGGTAGAAAAAGACAGGTAGAGACAGAGAGGTAGAGACAGACACATAGAGACAGAGAGGTAGAGACAGACAGGTAGAAAAAGACAGGTAGAGACAGAGAGGTAGAGACAGACAGGTAGAAAAAGACAAGTAGAGACAGAGAGGTAGAGACAGACAGGTAGAGACAGACAGGTAGAAAAAGACAGGTAGAGACAGAGAGGTAGAGACAGACAGGTAGAAAAAGACAGGTAGAGACAGACAGGTAGAGACAGAGAGGTAGAGACAGAGAGGTAGAGACAAACAAGTAGAGACAGAGAGGTAGAGACAGACAGGTAGAAAAAGACAGGTCGAGACAGACAGGTAGAGACAGACAGGTAGAAAAAGACAGGTAGAGACAGAGAGGTAGAGACAGACAGGTAGAAAAAGACAGGTAGAGACAGAGAGGTGGAGACAAACAAGTAGAGACAGAGAGGTAGAGACAGACAGGTCGAAAAAGACAGGTAAAGACAGACAGGTAGAGACAGAGAGGTAAAAGGTAGAAAAAGACAGGTAGAGACCGACAGGTAGAGACAGAGAGGTAGAGACAGACACATAGAGACAGAAAGGTAGAGACAGACAGGTAGAGACAGAGAGGTAGGGACAGACAGGCAGGCAGGCAGCGTGTGTGTTTGTGTGTGTGTGTGCGTGTGTGTGTCTACCCTCTCTGCTCATCCTCAGAAACTTCCTGGTCTCTTCCTGATATCCCAGCAGCCTTTGCTGCATACTCTCAGCCCATTGGTTAAAACTGTCAGGAACCAGGAAGAACCTGGTAAAACCACAACGCTCAGTGTGGTAGAAGACCTGGTAGAAAGACAGGTAGAGAGACAGACAGGTTTATTAAAGTTTACACTGATCCTCATCACTGAACCGGCTCCAGTGTGTCTTTGTTACCTCGGCAACCCGCAGGACGACGTCATTGGTTCGCCAGAACACAGAGGTGAGTGTGGAGCTGAAGGAGCTGTAACACAAACACACAGGTGGTCAACAACTGGCTGGGACTCCACCAGGACTCCACCAGGACTACACCAGGACTCCACCAGGACTACATCAGGACTACACCAGGACTCCCCCAGGACAACATCAAGACTCCATCAAGACTACACCAGGACTCCATCAGGACTACACCAGGACTACACCAAGACTCCACCAGGACTCCACCAGGACTCCACCAGGACTACACCAGGACTACACCAGGACTCCACCAGGACTACATCAAGACTACACCAGGACTTCATCAGGACTCCATCAGGACTATGCCAGGACTCCATCAGGACTACGCCAGGACTGAACCAGGACTCCATCGGGAATACGCCAGGACTCCATCAGGACTACGCCAAGACTCCGTCATGACTCCACCTGAACTACACCAGGACTCCATCAAGACTACACCATGACTCCATCATGACTACACCAGGACTCCATCAGGATTACACCAGGAGTACACCAGGACTCCCTCGGGATGACATCAGGACTCCATCAAGACTAAACCAGGACTCTATCAGGACTTCATCAAAACTCTACCAGGACTCTATCAGGACTTCATCAAAACTCCATCAGGACTTCATCAAAACTCCACCAGGACTACGCCAGGACTCCTTCATGACTCCACCTGAACTACACCAGGACTCCATCAAGACTACACCATGACTCCATCAGGACTCCATCAAGACTACACCATGACTCCATCAGGACTCCATCAAGACTACACCATGACTCCATCAGGACTACGCCAGGACTCCATCAGGACTCCACCTCAACTACACCAGGACTCCATCAGGACTACACCAGGACTCCATCAGGGCTACGCCAGGACTCCATCAAGATGACACCAGGACTCCATCAGGACTACAATAGGACTCCATCAAGACTCCACCAGGACTACACCAAGACTACACCAGGACTCCCTCGGGATGACATCAGGACTCCATCAGAACTACACCAGGACTACGCCAGAACTTCATCAGGACTATGCCAGGACTCCATCAGGACTACGCCAGGACTCCATCAAGACTACACAAGGACTACGCCAGGACTCCGTCAGGACTACGCCAGGACTCTACCAGAACTCCATCAAGACTACATCAGGACTACAAAAGGACTCCATCAGGACTTCATCAGGACTACACCAGGACTCCATCAAGACTACACCAGGACTCCTTCGGGACTCCACCAGGACTCAACCAAGACTCCATCAGGACGACACCAGGACTCCATCAAGACTACATCAGGACTACAAAAGGACTCCATCAGGACTTCATCAGGACTACACCAGGACTCCATCAAGACTACACCAGGACTCCTTCGGGACTCCACCAGGACTCAACCAAGACTCCATCAGGACGACACCAGGACTCCATCAAGACTACATCAGGACTACAAAAGGACTCCATCAGGACTTCATCAGGACTCCACCAGGACTCAACCAAGACTCCATCAGGATGACACCAGGACTCCATCAAGACTACATCAGGACTACACAAGGACTCCATCAGGACTTCATCAGGACTACAACAGGACTCCATCAGGACTACATCAGGACTCCATCAGGACTACACCAGGACTCCATCAAGACTACACCAGGACTCCTTCGGGACTCCACCAGGACTCAACCAAGACTCCATCAGGACGACACCAGGACTCCATCAAGACTACACCAGGACTCCATCAGGACTTCATCAGGACTACACCAGGACTCCATCGGGACTACATCAGGACTCCACCAGGACTATACAAGGACTCCATCAAGACTCCATCAGGACTACACAAGGACTCCATCAGGACTACACAAGGACTCCATCACTACACCAAGACTCCATCAGGACTACACAAGGACTCCATCAGGACTAGACCAGGACTCCACCAAGACTCCATCAGGACTACATCAGGACTCCACCCAGGACTACACCAGGACTCCATTAGGACTCCACCAGGACTCCATCAGGACTACACCAGGACTCCATCAAGACTACACAAGGACTACGCCAGGACTCCGTCAGGACTACGGCAGGACTCTATCAGGACTACACCAGAACTCCATCAAGACTACATCAGGACTACAAAAGGACTCCATCAGGACTTCATCAGGACTACACCAGGACTCCATCAAGACTACACCAGGACTCCTTCGGGACTCCACCAGGACTACACCAGGACTCCATCAAGACTACACCAGGACTCCTTCGGGACTCCACCAGGACTCCATCAGGACTACACCAGGACTACATCAGTACTCTATCAGGACTACACCAGGACTCCACCAAGACTCCATCAGGACTACATCAGGACTCCATCAGGACTACACCAGGACTCCATTAGGACTACACAAGGACTCCATCAGGACGACACCAGGACTCCATCAAGACTACATCAGGACTACACAAGGACTCCATCAGGACTTCATCAGGACTACAACAGGACTCCATCAGGACTCCACCAGGACTCCATCAGGACTACACCAGGACTCCATCAAGACTACACCAGGACTCCTTCGGGACTCCACCAGGACTCAACCAAGACTACACCAGGACTCCTTCAGGACTACGCCAGGACTCCATCAGGACTACACCAGGACTACATCAGTACTCTATCAGGACTACACCAGGACTCCATCAGGACGACACCAGGACTCCATCAAGACTACACAGACTCCATCAGGACTACAAGACTCCATGGACACACAGGACTCCACTCCATCAGGACTTCATCAGGACTACACCAGGACTCCATCAAGACTACACCAGGACTCCTTCGGGACTCCACCAGGACTCAACCAAGACTCCATCAGGACGACACCAGGACTCCATCAAGACTACATCAGGACTACACAAGGACTCCATCAGGACTTCATCAGGACTACAACAGGACTTCATCAGGACTCCACCAGGACTCCATCAGGACTCCATCAAGACTACACCAGGACTCCTTCGGGACTCCACCAGGACTCAACCAAGACTCCATCAGGACGACACCAGGACTCCATCAAGACTACACCAGGACTCCATCAGGACTTCATCAGGACTACACCAGGACTACATCAGGACTCCACCAGGACTCCATCAGGACTATACAAGGACTCCATCAGGACTACACCAAGACTCCATCAGGACTCCATCAGGACTACACAAGGACTCCATCAGTACTACACCAAGACTCCATCAGGACTCCATCAGGACTACACAAGGACTCAACCAAGACTACACAAGGACTCCATCACTACACCAGGACTCCATCAGGACTACACAAGGACTCCATAGGACTAGACCAGGACTCCATCACTACACCAGGACTCCATCAGGACTACACAAGGACTCCATCAGGACTAGACCAGGACTCCATCAGGACTACACAAGGACTCTATCAGGACTACACCAAGACTCCATCAGGACTAAACAAGGACTCTATCAGGACTACACCAGGACTCCTTCAGGACTCCACCAGGACTCAACCAAGACTCCATCAGGACTACATCAGGACTCCACCAGGACTCCACCAGGACTCCATCAGGACTACACCAGAACTCCATCAGGACTACACAAGGACTCCATCAGGACTCCATCAAGACTACGCCAGGACTCCTTCAGGACTACGCCAGGACTCCATCAACACTACGCCAGGACTCCATCAGGACTACACCAGGACTACATCAGTACTCTATCAGGACTCCACCAGGACTCCATCAAGACTACATCAGGACTACACCAGGACTCCATCAGGACTACACCAGGACTACATCAGTACTCTATCAGGACTACACCAGGACTCCATCAGGACTCCATCAGGACTACACCAGGACTCCATCAGGACTACACAAGGACTCCATCAGGACTACACCAGAACTCCATCAGGACTACACAAGGACTCCATCAGGACTACACAAGGACTCCATCAGGACTAGACCAGGACTCCATCAGGACTACACAAGGACTCCATCAGGACTACACAAGGACTCTATCAGGACTAGACCAGGACTCCATCAGTACTACACAAGGACTCCATCAGGACTACACCAGGACTCCATCAGTACTACACAAGGACTCTATCAGGACTACACCAGGACTCCATCAGTACTACACAAGGACTCCATCAGGACTACACAAGGACTCCATCAGGACTAGACCAGGACTCCATCAGGACTACACAAGGACTCTATCAGGACTACACCAGGACTACACAAGGACTTCATCAGGACTACACCAGGACTCCATCAGGACTACACAAGGACTCCATCAGGACTAGACCAGGACTCCATCAGGACTACACAAGGACTCCATCAGGACTACACCAGGACTCCATCAGGACTACACAAGGACTCTATCAGGACTACACCAGGACTCCATCAGGACTACACCAGGACTCCATCAGGACTACACAAGGACTCCATCAGGACTACACCAGGACTCCATCAGGACTAGACCAGGACTCCATCAGGACTACAGCAGGACTCCATCAGGACTACACAAGGACTCCATCAGGACTAGACCAGGACTCCATCAGGACTACACCAGGACTCCATCAGGACTAGACCAGGACTCCATCAGGACTACACAAGGACTCCATCAGGACTACACCAGAACTCCATCAGGACTACACCAGGACTCCATCAGGAGTCCACCAAACCAGTGTCACCATTCACAGTCTTTAAAGTGACCCAAACACAGAAAAGCAGACAAACAGGTCTAATCTAACAGCTATCTGACAGCAGGCCAAGTCCAAGTAAAAATAGACTCAACTCTAAACTGAGAACAAAAATTAAACAATGCAGACGACACAAGCTACACCAGGGACACCACGGACACCGGGGACACCGGGGACACCAGGGACACCGGGGACACCAGGGACACCACGGACACCGGGGACACCGGGGACACCAAGAACACCAGGGACACCAAGAACACCAGGGACACCGGGGACACCACGGACACCACGGACACCAGGGACACCAAGAACACCAGGGACACCAGGGACACCAAGAACACCAGGGACACCGGGGACACCAGGGACACCAGGGACACCAAGAACACCAGGGACACCGGGGACACCACGGAATGAATCTGACCTGAATCAATGAGAACCTTGACAGACATTTAACAAGATGTAACTTAACATTAATTCTTACATTTAACATTGTAGCGGATGATGACTGAGAGATGAAGAATATGAAATGTGATCATGAAAATATTGATGAATCCTTCCAGAAACTGATTGTTTGACCTCTCAGGGCTCTAAGTGGTGAGACTCTTCATTTCCAACCAGCCTGGTGAATCTCACCAGATACCGACCCAGTCTGGTCCTGACCAGATGAAGGTCTCTGAGGTCAGAGACCTGGTCTTTCTCTGGCAGAGAAGTGGTGAAACACAGACACATGATGGAGGCAGAACAATCTGGTTCTGATATTACAGTGGACATGAGCTGATGTGTAAGATAAGATAAGATAAGATGAAGCTTTATTAATGCTTTATTGATGCTTCACTAACATGTTCTAGTGGCAGGAAGCTGGTGACATGAATTCAACCAATAATAAATAATATCAATAATTAAAATAGCTGCTGGTTGTAGACCAGAACCTTCTCTGATGCTGATCAGGTCATTATATCTGTCTGGATCAATACTTTACATCTGTATCTTATTCACCAATTTATAGGTGATCTGAAACATGAAGCTGGGTGCACACTAATGCCTAGTTAATGTTATATTTGATATATATTCTAGTGTATTACACCATTTTATGTTGATTGTGATCCATACATATATTGATTCATATTATTGCACATGATCAGAACAACGAATTTCCTGATAATCAATCTGTTTCCAGGTCTCATCTGTGATGTGATTGATTGATTCATTTTAATTCAGTTGATCAGTTTTATTCAGTGGTTGAATCTTGTGTTTGGTTTGTATCTGAAGGAGATGAAGCCCAGATTTCAGATATGGAGAATTGATCAGGCTGAAACTAGTCGATTAGTTTAATCTAACAGAGAAAGTTTAACTAAAGAACCAGGATAGTTTTCAGATGGAGGAGGATCCTGTTCTCCTCCAACTAAACACCTCACCCCCTTTCTCTGCTGATAGTAAGAAGCTTCACACATTTAGTCTAAAGGGTCTCTCTGGGGCTTCAGGCTCCTCGGGGTGGTTCAGCTCTTAGAGCTGTGCCCCCCTTGGACCCATAAACCACAGGAGGATTGGGGGTGGGGGGGGGGGGGGGGGCACTCCAAGGACACCAGCTCTCCATCCTGAGGACTCAGGTCAGACACCTCACACCCAGCTGATACCGGCACCCAGTCTACCTGAAAGGAGGCTCTGAACCTTTGGACTTGATCCGGTCCGGCTGAAGAACCGAATGCTGTCCTGCTACGCTGCTCTCTCTCTTGTCTGAGTCCTATTTATTTATTATGTTGCCGCTCTGCCCTGACGGCTGAAACAGCTGCTGAAGCCTGAAGCAGCTCCGCTGGATCTACTTGCTGGTGAATCCCAGCCATTGTGAAGAGGGACTTAAAGAAAGACTTTAGGTCCAGAATCTTTTGAATCCAGTGACCCATCCAGCTCCGAGGAGGGGGGGTCTGAAGAAATGGTTCAGAGATGCCTCACCAGACAGAGAGAGACGAAGATGGAAACATGCATCGAGGGGACACGCCAGCCATCCAAAAACGAGGGAGTCCGAGGAACCAAAGAGCCACTGAGGAGAGAAACGACTCAATCCGGGTCGCACCGTTGGATCCAGAAGATCCAGACTGGTCCAGACAGAAGCTGCTGCCGCTCTGCTCCAGACAGCACAACCTCCATCTACCATCTACTCAGAGAGGCTGATGTAAAGGTGTATCCTCAGAGGAGAAAGAGTCTGATGACTAGACTGATGAACCAAGTCATAGTCAATTCATAGTCAACTAATAACTCAGTTACAAACTTTACAATTAATATCAGACACAGGAAGAATTAGGGAATCCATCCACAGACTCTGAACCTGAATTAGACCAGGTCTAAGTTTAGAACCTGAAACTGATCCTCAGTCTTCCTGCTGCTTCTTAAACTCTTAGTTAAATCCAATCAGAGAGATATCAATCACTGAATTGATCTGGTCATCTTTAGTTTGTTCGATCCATGAATGTTCATCATTGTGTTTGCTGTTTTCCTTTAATTATTCTTTATTATTATTTTATGATTGTTTTATCATCCGTTCAGTTATATTGTTAGTAGTGTAGTCCAGTAGTTAGTCACATAAACACTTCAATTATAAAGAACTTGGTTACTTGACTTTGTGTATATATTTATATAAACTATTCAAATCACTGTTCACCAGGCCAAGAACTCCGTAGCAACCCTGAGATTATGAGATTCAACTGATCAATATCAAATTTAATTATTTGTCCCTGTTTTTTTTACTGTTTTTACATCAGAGTCTCTAAAAGTTTCCAGTAACACCAGAAAAAGTCGCAACGTTTGTCACTAGTCGCTACTGCTGGGCGTGAAAGGACGCGGTGCTGCCCTCCAGAGGAGAGTCCGATGCTGGTTCTGTCTCTCTGGGACTCTGAGACGCCGACTGACACTGACCTGGACTCACTCGCTCTTTTGATTTCTCTGCACACTATTTGTATATGTTGCTCTGTACACCACATCTGATCCCTCCTCTGTTGAAGGGGATCCCTCTTCTGTTGAAGGGGATCCCTCCTCTGTTGAAGGGGATCCCTCTTCTGTTGAAGGGGATCCCTCCTCTGTTGAAGGGGATCCCTCCTCTGTTGAAGGGGATCCCTCTTCTGTTGAAGGGGATCCCTCTTCTGTTGAAGGGGATCCCTCCTCTGTTGAAGGGGATCCCTCTTCTGTTGAAGGGGATCCCTCCTCTGTTGAAGGGGATCCCTCCTCTGTTGAAGGGGATCCCTCTTCTGTTGAAGGGGATCCCTCCTCTGTTGAAGGGGATCCCTCCTCTGAGGTTTCTAACAGTTTTGTCTTTTTTTCCCTGTTAATATAGATAGATAGATAGAACAGGGCTTTTTTTTTGGTTTTCCTTATCCGATGTGAGGGTCCTTTCTGTGTCCTGTAGACACTGTAAACCCCCCTGAGGCAAAGCCGGGATTTTGGGCCATACAAATAAATTGAATTGCATTAAAAACTCGTTATATATTGCGATATATTGCAGCCTCAGCAGGAGACGCTGCTTCGAACATCACTCACATCATTTCCATCAATGTCAAGTGTGACAGGAAGAAGAACAGTGACAATAAACAAACATTTCAAAATAAAAGCTATTTTCTTTACTTTTTTTTTTTTTTTTTTTTTTTTAGCTTTGCAGGTAAAATTGTGTGGTTTGTCTGAGACCTGGCGGGCCAACAGAACCATCACCGGGCCGGATAAAGCCCAGGTCTGATCTAGAAGAGACGGGCATGTCCCGTGTGGCGGCTCTGACCCGCTAACATGGACGGCGAAATGAAAAACAGGTAACGCAGCCGCCACGCGCTGCTCAGGCGTGCGGTCTGGACGGCATCTCTAGAGCATCTGAAAAGTCTGAATGTGGAGGCAAAGTCACTGAGCTGGCAACACTGGCTTTTCAAAATAAAACAGGAAGTAAAGTATGATAGAAACCCAGGACCATGACAGGAAGTAAAACAAGACACAACAAACGAGATGAGGGACAAAATAAAACAGGAACACTGGAACGAATGAATATAAGAAAAACCTCAAATCACAGTTACAGAACCTATAAAACACTGAAAGATGAAACCAGAACCAGGACCATGACAACCAGGATTACACCAGACCAGCAGCTGGGACTTACTGTGGCTTCTGTTCTGGTTCTGGTCCAAAAACCTGGAACCTCCTTTCAGTCCGGATGGACCTGCAGCCCCTCGTCACATTCAGTGTACCGGTGGACTCTGAACATTTCTGTTGAAGCCGGTGGACCGGACTCTGATCTGCAGACATCAGGACACAGTGGACAGGAAGTGGGTGATCGATGAGGTGTGTTCTAGTCCTCTGACTGGACCAGAACTACATACGTATTTAAAGTACACAGAACCAGCACACCTTTCTTCATTTTACCACATTTCTGCAGATCACAGTGTGACAGTCTGATCTGTAGCGCCCTCTAGTGGTCAGTTTGAATGTTTCAGGGTTTGATTCAGGTGCTCTCGTTAACATATCCAATGGCTGTGGAGGGCGGTCTATTGATGTGCTAAGCCACGCCCTTCTAGATTTCATTGGTCAGTGTCTTCAACATCAGTGGTTGAAGAAGAGGAAGAGGAAGAGCATGATAATAGTGAGATGTACCTTCAGGAGAAGCTGCTAAAAATGTTTTCAACAAAATCAGAGCAGCTGAGTCTGTCAGGTGGACTTCAGTGATTCCTGAGGTTTTCACGTAGACCACATTGATGTGGACATGGCGCCCAATGTGAAATCAATGAGACAGGCGGTGTGAGGGCTCTGCTCTTTAACTGTTATCAGGTATATGGCTGTCAATCATAGCGCCACCATCAGGCCAACTGGAATCACATTTTATGTGAAGCATTATGACATGATGGACAGTTATGGTACCAGGTTCCAGCTCACAGCAAACTGAGACGATGCGGCAGACAACAAATAATAATAACAATAATAATAATAATGATAAACCGGCACAAACTCAGAAAACAAGCGGCAGTACACAGATCAGAGGTAGCTGGAAGGTGGTCCAGGTAGTTCTGGTAAATATACGGTATTACAGGTAGACAGAGGTGGACAGGTGGGGCGGTCCAAACTGTGGCCCTCCATCCATTTTTTATTGGCCCATATCAAAGTCTAAAACTATAATGGTCTATGGCCCACACACAATATTTGGCTTAACTGTATTGTAATTCGTGGTTTCGACACTAGGGGGGGCTACTGTCCTCAGCTCAGAATCACCAGAAATGGTGAAACCAAAGAGACGCAAGATCGCAAGTGACTGCAGAAAATGTCAGACTTGGTAGAAAAATTGATTTTTTTTTTTTTTTTTTTTAATTGAGAAGGAAATCGCCAGAACGCTAAACGAACGATGAGTGCTGGGATCGACCTCCATCTGTGAGCAGACGCTCCGTCGGCGCTCCGTCGGCGCTCCGTCGGCATCGACGCCATCTCCCTGACGCCCTTCACACCTCAACCACCAGGCCTCCTCCTGACCGGCCAGCTGTCCTTCAGACCACAGAGCAGCATCACCACATCCTCCCATTACAGGTGAGTTCACATATACGGGTTAATGTGTCAATCAGCACAGTTACCTCAGAAATTCACTTAATTCAAGTTGCTGATAATTTGTGAACAAACATTAGTTGATGAGTTAATGAGCCCAGTTAATCATTTGTGTTAGAAGCTTGAAATGTCCACATCCCCTGTTTCTCTCCCTTCATACCGGACGATGAAGAGCGATCAGCATCCTACCAACCGGTCTGAGGCTCGAACCGCCTGAAAATAAGATGAAAATCGACTGATGGAGGCTTTTCTTTCTTCAAACATGTTCAGTTATCAAACATAATTTGACTGATTTTAAAGTGAAGTGAGGCAGAGGCCTCACGTCTCTGATGGCCCGGGCCTTCGTACATTTTCCTGTTCGTGGCCCCTCGCTGGCTTGAATGACTCCCTTCATATCGCAATAGGGAGCAGGTCCTCTTCACCGAGTCCTCCACGTTTCTACAGCAGCCTGGACAGGAGAACCAAACCCTCCAGAGACAGACGTTCTCATATTTCTGTTACCTGAAGGCCACCGTGGTTCTCCCAGCGCAGTGAGTGCAGGGTTGCAATCTGCAACCTCACCACTCAATGCCACTAAATCCTACACACTGCTCCTTTAAATCAGGAACCAGCTGATCAAAGTCAGCTGGTGGTCTGTTTCAGTCAAACTCTGAGAAACAAAGATGTTTACCAGCAGCTGGTCTTCCGGTCTGGTCTGTCTCTGACGCTTCTGCTCCGACATCCTGGATCACACCCAACCTGAAGGGTTCACAGCGTAACATCGTCATTGTCATCATCATTGTCGTCATCGTCATCATCGTCGTTGTCGTCATCATCATCGTCGTTGTCATCATCATCATCATCATCATCATCATCTTCGTCGTCGTCGTTGTTGTCATCAACATCATCATCATCGTCGTCGTCGTCATCATCAGGTGGAACAAGCCTCACAGAACTCCTACTTCCTGCAGGGTTAGTCGAGAGGATTACCTGGAGTACGTACCTGTTCAGGGACTTGATGACGCCCACAGCAGGGTCATTGAGGAGGTCTACATCTGTCCTGTTAGTCTGCAGTAAACCAACACCAGGGGCTGTCCAGACTGGTGTCCTGGACTCAGGATGAGCTGACAGGCTGTCCTGCAGGGTGGGGTCCTAAAGGGACATAAAGTACAGACATCTACTTTAGCCCACACAGTAGCCATAGACCTCTAGGTAGTCTAGAGGTACAAAGATAGTTCCAGTACACATAAGGTATTACAGGTTGTCCAGACAGACAGGTGATGGTCAGACAGGTAGTAGTCCAAATAGACAAGACACATTCCAGGTAGACAAGAGGAAGTCCAACAAGGTCAGTCACAGATGTATTCTGGGTATAGCAGAGGTAGTCCAGGTAGACAGGAGGTAACTACCAATGAAACGTCCAGGTACTGGCAACGCTTCCTGACTTCTTTATTGACTGATGACAGGAAAGAACACACCTGATCTGGAGACACCTGCAGACAGACAGACAATACACAGCCTCATAATGGAAATACTGAAGTAGGACGTATTGACTCTGTTTGGTATCATCACAGTAGCTTACTGAAGTAGTAGTACTACAAGGTACTACAGCAGTAGTACTGTGTGTACCTGTGTGTTCTCCATTATCCTCCTCAGATCCTCCAACCTGCTGCTGAAGGTCAACTGCTGCTGGTTACTGCTGGCTGCCTGGGTCAGGTAGGAGGGCGAGACAGGTCAGACAGACAGATAGACAGAGAGACAGACAGACAGAGAAACAGTCAGACAGAGACAGAGAAACAGTCAGACAGAGAGACAGACAGAGAGAGAGAGACAGACAGACAGAGAAACAGTCAGACAGACAGACAGATGGACAGGCAGACTGACAGACAGAGAGACAGACAGACAGAGAAACAGTCAGACAGACAGACAGACAGAGAGACAGACAGGCAGACAGAGAGACAGACAGACAGAGACAGACAGACAGAGAGACAGACAGACAGGCAGACAGAGAGAGAGAGACAGACAGAGACAGACAGGAAGACAGACAGACAGAGAGACAGACAGACAGACAGAGAGACAGGCAGACAGAGAGAAACAGTCAGTCAGACAGGCAGACAGAGAGACAGACAGGCAGACAGACAGAGAGACAGACAGACAGGCAGACAGAGAGACAGACAGGCAGGCAGACAGACAGACAGAGAAACAGTCAGACAGACAGACAGACAGACAGAGAAACAGTCAGACAGACAGACAGAGAGACAGAGAGACAAACAGACAGGCAGACAGAGAGACAGACAGGCAGACAGAGAGACAGACAGACAGAGACAGACAGACAGAGAGACAGACAGACAGGCAGACAGAGAGAGAGAGACAGACAGAGACAAACAGGAAGACAGACAGACAGAGAGACAGACAGACAGACAGACAGAGAGACAGGCAGACAGAGAGAAACAGTCAGTCAGACAGACAGACAGGCAGACAGAGAGACAGACAGGCAGACAGACAGACAGAGAGACAGACAGACAGACAGGCAGACAGAGAGACAGACAGACAGACAGAGAGACAGACAGACAGGAATACAGAGAGACAGGCAGACAGACAGACAGACAGACAGGCAGACAGAGAAACAGTCAGACAGACAGACAGACAGACAGGCAGACAGAGAAACAGTCAGACAGA
>CAMQGK010000010.1:632500-657500 GCA_947000775.1 Pterois miles
CTGACCTCCTCCAGTCTGGTATGAACAGTCTTTCTGAAGGTGGTGTGACAGCGCTGGGTGTGTTTGATATGTTGATCCAGACAGTCCTTTAGGGTGGAGCTCACAGCCTCCAGCCTGCACACACAGACACACCAACACTATAATGATACCGTAAAACGTCTGTTAGACTGACCACAGATCAGCGCTCACCGCTGACTACTGTCCGCTGTCTGGACGTCGTCCTCCATCTTGGACAGACTGATGGTGAACTCCTGATTCTTCCTGCTGATGGAGGTCTGCAGATCCTGCAGCTCCTCCCTGCAGGAGGTCAACACGTCCAACACCTCCTCACAGTGAACCTCCACCTGCTGTCTGTGGAGCTGCAGCTCAGCTCACACACACACACACACACACACACACACACACACACAGTTACAGTTGTGTGGAGGTGAACCAGGCGGTGGTGGCTGATAGAACCACAGGTCAACTGAGCTGAGTGTGTTGATCCTGTTTGGTGCATCTTAGGGATGTGACAGTGAGGAAAAGTTCCCTCCGGTTAATGAACTGGTGTTACCGATTACACCAGACAGTTTCTAAGATGACGGCTGGTTTGTGCAGAGCGCTGACTCTGATCTGTACCGTTGGGTGGCGGTGTGTCTGGTCTCTCTGGACCAGCTTCCACTGGCAGGTTTCCATCCGGCGCCGTGAACACCGGCTGTAACCGTTCCGTCCTCCTCACAGCGATACCTAATTAACGTTCCGGTCCCCTGACAGCGTTGGGTTTACATCTGACATATTGAAATTAGCACCGGCGAAACTGACCACCGTGTAACACCAGTAAAACCGACCACCGTGTAACACCAGTAACACTGACCACCGTGTAACACCAGTAAAGCTGACCACTGTGTAACACCAGTAACACTGACCACTGTGTAACACCAGTAACACTGACCACTGTGTAACACCAGTAAAACCAACCACCATGTAACACCAGTAACGCTGACCACTGTGTAACACCAGTAACACTGACCACTGTGTAACACCAGTAACACTGACCACTGTGTAACACCAGTAACACTGACCACTGTGTAACACCAGTAAAACCAACCACCATGTAACACCAGTAACACTGACCACTGTGTAACACCAGTAACGCTGACCACTGTAACACCAGTAACACTGACCACTGTGTAACACCAGTAACACTGACCACTGTGTAACACCAGTAACACTGACCACTGTGTAACACCAGTAAAACCAACCACCGTGTAACACCAGTAAAACCAACCACCATGTAACACCAGTAACACTGACCACTGTGTAACACCAGTAACGCTGACCACTGTGTAACACCAGTAACGCTGACCACTGTGTAACACCAGTAATGCTGACCACCGTGTAACACCAGTAACACTGACCACCGTGTAACACCAGTAACACTGACCACCGTGTAACACCAGTAACACTGACCACCGTGTAACACCAGTAACGCTGACCACTGTGTAACACCAGTAAAACCGACCACCGTGTAACACCAGTAACACTGACCACCATGTAAAACCAGTAACACTGACCACTGTGTAACACCAGTAACGCTGACCACCGTGTAACACCAGTAACACTGACCACCGTGTAACACCAGTAACACTGACCACCGTGTAACACCAGTAACACTGACCACCGTGTAACACCAGTAACGCTGACCACTGTGTAACACCAGTAAAACCAACCACCGTGTAACACCAGTAACACTGACCACCATGTAAAACCAGTAACACTGACCACTGTGTAACACCAGTAACACTGACCACTGTGTAACACCAGTAACGCTGACCACTGTGTAACACCAGTAACACTGACCACCGTGTAAAACCAGTAACACTGACCACTGTGTAACACCAGTAACACTGACCACCATGTAAAACCAGTAACACTGACCACTGTGTAACACCAGTAATGCTGACCACCGTGTAACACCAGTAACACTGACCACTGTGTAACACCAGTAATGCTGACCACAGTGTAACACCAGTAACACTGACCACCATGTAACACCAGTAACACCAACCACTGTATAACACCGGTGAAACTGACCACCATGTAACACGAATAACACTGACCACTGTGTAATACCAGTAACACCAACCACAATGTAACACCAGTAACACCAACCACTGTGTAACACCAACCACCGTGTAACACCAGTAACACTGACCACCATGTAACACCAGTGTCACCAACCACGGTGTAACAGCGGTAACACTGACCTCTGTGTAACACCAGTAACACCGACCACTGTGTAACACCAGTAACACCAATCACTGTGTAACACCAGTAACACCAACCACTGTGTAACACCAGTAACACCAACCACCATGTAACACCGGTAACACTGACTACCACAACAAGCCTGGTGCATCTCAGGTTCCACCCACTAAAAACTAGTTCCTGGTTCCTGCTAATGTTCAAACTCCAAACATGTTCCCTTATCTCAAAATTGTGTGTGTGTGTGTGTGTGTGTGTGTGTGTGTTACCCAGGCGAGGTTGGTATTTGTGGGTCTGGATATGTTCGAGGTTCAGCTGCTGCAGTTGAAGCTCCTGCTCCAAACGCACTGCCTCCTTCCTGTCTGTCACCATGGCAACAGCGGAGCTGAGGATGTCATGGAAACACTGCTCCAGGTGGTCCAAGAACAGAGTCCGCATCCTGGACATCACATCCACAAAAGTCGTGTTTCCATCCATTGGTCATAAAAATGTGAAGTGAACTTTTGAAATGTGTGAGATGTGTCCGGCGTGGCGTGGCGTGACGTGGCGTGACGTGGCGTGGTAAGACTGTGACGTGGCGTGGCGTAGTCAGACCGTGGCGCTACAGGCTGGCAAGGACGGGGACAAGGACGAGGACGAGGGACGAGGACGGGGATGAGGACGGGGACGAGGACGGGGATGAGGACGAGGACGAGGAAGGGGAGGGGGACGGGGATGAGGATGGGGACGAGGACAGGGACGGGGACGAGGACGGGTCCACAGCAGCTCCCGCTGCTCGCTGACAACAGTTAGAAGGAAACCTGCTTTCACAGCAGAGTCTGCAGGAGTCTCCAGTAACACCAGAAACTCACCAGACTGGTCCTGAAGAGTCCTGAGGGTCTGAAAACTCGCTAAACATGGCGACAACGTGGCTCAGCTGGCAACGCTGCTGAGGTCTGCTGGTGTGTGTGTGTGTGTGTGTGTGTGTGTGTGTGTGTGTGTGTGTATGTACCTGCTCAGTGAGTGTGTGAGCAGCTCCACAGGAAATGGAAACAGACTCAGGTGTGTTTCCTGTTGCGGTTCGGGGGCGGGGCATCTGAAGGCGGGGCCCCTATAAGCCACACCCCTGGATGATGAAAAGGTGACATCACTGCTGATGTCACATAGTTCTAGCAGAGACGACTCCGCCTACACACACAAACACACACACAGACACACACACACACATAATTCCTTGACCAATCAGAAGCCAGTCATTGTTTTGTCACTGATTAGAGCTTCACCTCAGTCAGCCAATCCTGAGAGGGCTGGGCGGAGTCTATGTCATCTTGACAGCTGATTGGAGGATTCTCCGTCACCTCCTCTGGTTTCTGGATTTCATCTCCCTCAGTGGTTTCTACACAAACAGCCAAAAAAAACAGTTCAGACTGGACCAAACCAGTTAAACACCAAGAGCTGACAGACTGACCCAGCCGGGTAGAGGATGGGAGGAGGTTCTGACCTAGCTGGGTGGAGGATGGGAGGAGGTTCTGACCTAGCTGGGTGAAGGATGGGAGGAGGTTCTGTAGTTCTTCTGGACTCTGAGGAAGAACAACAGATTTTCTTATTGTCTGTAAATTGTAAATAGTGTAATAGACATTGCGCCGCCTTCAGAGTGGCAGCTCGTCTCAGCAGCTCTCTCTCTCTGTTTTCACTTTCTTGTCTTTTTCTCAGAACTTCTGGTAACTTTCTACCACTGTTAGTGGGTGTAGCTCTCACTTAACGATAGAACTACACACCAGTGTAAATAGTTTGTAGAAGTTGTCCTTTTTCTCTGCATTTTCTTCACTTATCATTCGACCATGCCACCGACGAACAACAACAACAACAACAACAATGGAGACGGCCGCCGGCACTCGGACGTGTATTCGCGTGGAGCGCTCCTCGCCCTTCGGGACCAAGTAGCGGCGCCACCGGAGACGAGGAAGCAGAGCCGGCGCTCTGGTGAGGGCGAAGAGGGAGAGACGGAGGACCTTTAAACCCGTCCTGCCCTCTGTCATCATGGGGAATGTCCGCTCACTCGCCAACAAAACAGACGAACTATCAGCCCTAGTGAGGAGCCAGAGGGAAGACAGGGAGGCCAGTTTGCTGTTTTACGAGACATGGCTGAACGGGACGACACCGGACTGCTTAGTGGAGCCGACCGGCTTCACTTTAGTGAGAGCGGACAGGGACCAGCGGAGCGGTAAGAGGACAGGAGGGGGGCTCGCTGTCCTTGTTAACCGTCCATGGTGTAATCCTGATCACGTCTCTGTTAAACTCATCTGTGAGTCTGAGGCCTTATTATCTGCCATCACAGTCATTGTGAATATTCCCCCGGGCGCCGTGGCTGCACAGGCGAGTGACGCCATCAGCGGAGGAGGAGGAGCTGAGGGAGTGTTACAGGACTACAGACTGGGGGATGTTTGAGAGGGTCCACGGTGAGGACATCGAGGGACTCTCTCACACCATAACGGACTACATCCGGTTCTGTGAGGAGAGCATCGTACCCACCAAAAAGGTACGCTGCTTTCCCAACAACAAGCCCTGGATCACAGGACACATTAAAACCCTGTTGAACAGGAGGAAGAGGGCTTTCATGGCCAGGGACACAGAGGGGACCAAGGCTGTCCAGAAAGAGCTGAAGAAGGAGCTGTTTGGGGGCAGCAGTAGCTCAGTCCTTAAGGACTTGGGTTAGGATGCGGAGGACGCCGGTTCAAGTCCCCCATGGACCAAGACCAACTGGTTGTTGGAGAGGTGCCAGTTTACCTCTTGGGCACTGCCGAGGTGCCCTGAGCAAGGCACCAAACCCCCAACTGCTCTGGGCGCTTGTCAGGAGCAGCCCCCTCACTCTGACATCTCTCCATTGACATGTATATGTACTGTGTGAACAACAGAGTGTAAAACTGAATTTCCCCACTGTGGGACTAATAAAGGAATATCTTCTTCTTCTTCTCCACCTACACCTCTGTTCTACCAGTCTGTAGTAGCAGCAGTAGCAGTAGTAGTAGTAGTAGTACATGTGCAACAGGCTACTCCAGATGTTCTACCAGTCTATAGTAGCAGTAGTAGTCGTAGTAGTAGTAGTAGTAGTACGGGCTGCATCACAGACTACATAAACTTCTGTGTGGAAAACACCGTACCAACCAGGACGGTAAGGTGTTTTTCCAACAACAAACCCTGGATTAATCCTGATATAAAGGCCCTCCTTAAGGAGAAGAAGAGGGCCTTTAGATCAGGAAATAAGGAGGAGCTGAAGGTTGTTCAGAGGGAGCTGAGGAGGAAAATCAGGGAGGGGAAGAACAGCTACAGGAGGAAGATGGAGGAACAGCTGCAGCAGAACAACATCAGTGGAGTCTGGAAAGGCCTAAAAACCATCTCAGGCCACAAGAAGCCAGACTCCAAGGCTGTGGGAGACCTAAAGTGGGTGAATGATTTGAACCATTACTTTAACAGGTTCAATGAGTCACCTGCCCCTCCCCCGGCCCAGTCCACCCTGCTGCAACCCCCTTCATCTGCCACTTCAAGACAGTGCCCCCCCTCCTCCTCCTCCTTCACCACCTTCAGCTCAACAACAGCCCCCCCACTGACACCAACACCTCCATTGACACCTACAGCTCCAGCTCTACAACAACCCCCCTCTGCTCCACTACTCAGCCCTGCCCCCCCCACCAACCCCCTCCTCTGCCTCTGACACACAGCCCCCCTGCTCCAGTTTGTCCTTCACAACACTTCAGGTGAAGAACCAGTTCAAGAGGATGAACGTGAGGAAGGCTACGGGTCCAGATGGCATCAGCTCCAGGCTCCTGAAGTCCTGCGCAGACCAGCTGTGTGGGACTTTTGGACATCTATTCAACCTGAGCCTGAAGCTGAGGAAGGTACCACAACTGTGGAAGACATCCTGCGTGGTACCTGTGCCCAAGACCCAACACCCCAAGGACCCCAGCAGCTTCAGGCCGGTGGCATTAACATCCCACCTGATGAAGGCCCTGGAGCGCCTGGTCCTCCAACATCTCCGCCCTGTGGTGAGTCCATCCATGGACCCACAACAGTTTGCCTACCAACCTGGCATTGGGGTGGACGATGCCGTCATCTTCCTTGTGGACCGAGCTCTGTCTCACCTGGAGAAACCTGGGAGCACTGTGAGGATCATGTTCTTTGATTTCTCCAGTGCTTTCAACACCATCCAGCCGACACTTCTGGGGGACAAACTGGAGACTGCAGGGGTAGATCAACATCTTACATCCTGGATACTGGACTACCTCACAAACCGCCCACAGTATGTGAGGACACAGGACTTCACTTCAGACACGGTGGTCTGCAGTGTGGGGGCCCCGCAGGGAACGGTTCTGACACGGTGGTCTGCAGTGTGGGGGTTCCTCAGGGAACGGTTCTGACACGGTGGTCTGCAGTGTGGGGGTTCCTCAGGGAACGGTTCTGGCTCCGTTCCTCTTCACGCTCTACACTGCAGACTTCTCCTACAACTCACCAACCTGTCACCTGCAGAATTTCTCTGACGACTCTGCTATCGTCGGCCTCATCACTGATGGGGACGATGGGGAGTACAGAGAACTTTCCCAGGACTTCGTGGACTGGTGCCTGCGGAACCACCTCCAGATCAACACGGGGAAAACTAAAGAGCTGGTGGTGGATTTCTGCAGGCAAACTCATCCCCCCCCAACACCGGTGAACATCCAGGGATCAGACATTGAGATGGTGACATCTTATAAATACCTGGGTGTTCACCTGAACAATAAACTGGAGTGGACTACAAATTCCTCTGAACTCCATAAAAAAGGCCAGAGCAGGCTGTATCTGCTCAGGAGACTGAGGTCTTTTGGAGTGCAGGGGACACTATTGAAAACATTTTATGACACCGTGGTGGCATCAGCCACATTTTATGGAGTGGTTTTCTGGGGCAGCAGCATCACAGCTGCAGACAGGAAGAGGCTGGATAAGATTATCAAAAGGGCCAGCTCTGTCCTGGGATGCTCTCTGGACTCAGTGCAGGTGGTTGGAGAGAGGAGGACGACGGCTAAGCTGCCATCCATGATGGAGAAGGACTCCCACCCCATGAGAGACACCATCAGAGCTCTGGAGAGCTCCTTCAGTGACAGGCTGCTACACCCTAAGTGTACGAAGGAGCGTTACAGAAGGTCCTTCCTGCCTGCAGCTGTTAGACTCCACAACCAGCATTGCTCCCAGTAGACCACATACACATCCACAACCAGCACTGCTCCCAGTAGACCACATACACATTCACAACCAGCACTGCTCCCAGTAAACCACATACACATTCACAACCAGCACTGCTCCCAGTAGACCACATACACATCCACAACCAGCACTGCTCCCAGTAGACCACATACACATTCACAACCAGCACTGCTCCCAGTAGACCACATACACATTCACAACCAGCACTGCTCCCAGTAGACCACATACACATCCACAACAAATTCACCGGACATAAGTGCAATAAGAACTCATGCAATTATATCTGTCAAATCATAGTAACTGGACAATTATTTATAGATAAGATGGACATATTTCTGGCTTTACTTTTCTACTATGTATATACTAATTTATTTTATTTGTATTAATACTGTTTTTACATCTATGCTTCTTGTCTTTTATTGCACTATCCACTTGCTGCTGTAATGTGTGAATTTCTCCACTGTGGGACTAATAAAGGAATATCTTATCTTATCTTATCTTAGTAGTAGTAGTAGTAGCAGCAGCAGTAGTAGTAGTAGTAGTAGTAGTACATGTGCAACAGGCTACTCCAGATGTTTTACCAGTCTGTAGTAGCAGCGGGGGGGGGGGGGGGTAATGATTCTCTCAAAAATATTTTTCAATGCACACAAAATAGTTATCATTGTCTATAAATGTAAAACAAACATAAAAAATCAGGTTCACAATTATATTTCTGATGCATACAAATACGTCTTATTTTAAATAAATGTTTCCCTCCTCAGCCAATCACGGGAGCGCGTCCCCACGACGGTATGACTCACATCGTGTTCAGGGTGAAGACCAGCACAGGGAGCTCTAACAGGGGCTGAGCCGTCTGGAAAGATCCATCAACAGAACCCAACGACTGGACTGGACTGACGGTTTCATCCGCCATGTTGACGGAGAGACCACCAGCACCTGCATGTTGCTATTTGACAGTTCGCTAACCCTACTGCTAGCTAATGTTGGCTAACGCTAGCTAATGTTGGCTAACCCTAGCTAATGTTGGCTAACGCTAGCTAATGTTGACTAACCCTAGCTAATGTTGGCTAACGCTAGCTAATGTTGGCTAACGCTAGCTAATGTTGGCTAGCCCTAGCTAATGTTGGCTAACCCTAGCTAATGTTGGCTAACCCTAGCCAATGTTGGCTAACGCTAGCTAATTTTGGCTAACCCTAGCTAATGTTGGCTAACCCTAGCCAATGTTGGCTAACCCTAGCTAATGTTGACTAACCCTAGCTAATGTTGGCTAGCCCCAGCTAATGTTGGCTAACGCTAGCTAATGTTGGCTAACCCTAGCTAATGTTGGCTAACGCTAGCTAATGTTGGCTAACCCTAGCCAATGTTGGCTAACCCTAGCCAATGTTGGCTAACGCTAGCTAATTTTGGCTAACCCTAGCTAATGTTGGCTAACCCTAGCCAATGTTGGCTAACCCTAGCTAATGTTGACTAACCCTAGCTAATGTTGGCTAGCCCCAGCTAATGTTGGCTAACGCTAGCTAATGTTGGCTAACCCTAGCTAATGTTGGCTAACGCTAGCTGCTTTCCTTTTGGTTTCAGTCAAAGTTGAGGATAGCAGTCAGGACAAAGTCACAATATCATCTCGTTAAACACATAGCTAACATTAGCTAGCGTTAGCCAGCTGTCATATTGCTAATCTATCAAACTAATGCAGTTTGGTCAAGTCTCCTCTGACTAGATACCGTATTTTCCGGACCATCAGGCGCACTATCAATAAATAACATTATCGCTGTCTTTTTTCACCGGATTGTAAGCGAAACAAAACGTCAGATTAGTCAAACTTGATTCTATTAATTTAACAACTCAACAACTTCAATAACTCTCAACATTTTTCAGTTGGAACACACGAAATACAAAAGAATACACTCACTTTCAGTTTTTTTCAGTTTATTCTTCATCCACAAATAATGTAGCCACAAGGGGCCACTAGCCAGTGTCTTATTGTGCCGGTCCCGAGCCCGGATAAATACAGAGGGTTGTGTCAGGAAGGGCATCCGATGGAAAACTTTTGCCAAATCAAACACGCGAATCCAATCTGTGACTTCCATACCGGATCGGTCGAGGCCCGGGTCAGCAACGACCGCCATCGGTGCTGATCACCTACAAGGTGCCGGTGGAAACTGGACCACTGATGGTCGAAGGAGGAGAGGAGGAAGGTGTGTTCGTAGGAAGAGAGAGAAGAGGAACGCCAGGAATACAGGACTGAGAGGAGGGACTCTGAATGTAGGAACGATGACAGGAAAAGGTAGAGAGCTGGTTGACATGATGCAGAGGAGGAAGGTGGACATACTGAGTGTCCAGGAGACCAGGAGGAAAGGTAGCAAGGCTAGAAGTTTAGGAGCAGGGTTCAAGCTGTTCTACCATGGTGGAGATAGGAGGAGAAATGGAGGAGGAGTTATCCTGAAGGAGGAGTCTGCTAGGAATGTCCTGGAGGTGAAAGACTATCAGATAGAGTGATGAGTCTGAAGCTAGAAATCAAAGGTGAGATGTTCAGTGATGTTAGTGGGTTTGCTCCACAGGTAGGAGGTGAGTTGGAGGAGAAGGAGAGATTCTGATTGGACCTCGATGAAGTGATGCAGAGCATCCCTAGAAGTGAGAGAGTTGTGATTGGTGCAGCCTTTAGTGGACATGTTGGTGCAGGAAACAGAGATGATGAGGAGGTGATGGGCAGGTTTGGTATCCAGGAGAGGAACGCAGAAGGACAGATGGTGGTTGACTCAGCAAAAAGGATGGAAATGGCTCTAGTGAATACTGTCTTCCAGAAGAGGCAGGAACACAGGGTGACCTATAAGAGTGGAGGTAGGAGCACACAGGTAGACTACACCTTGTGTAGGTGGTGTAATCTGAAGGAGACCAGTGACTGTAAAGTAGTGGTAGGCCAGAGTGTAGCCAGACAGCACAGGATGGTGGTGTGGAGGATGACTCTGGTGGTGAGGAAGATGAAGAGGGCAAAGGCAGAGCAGAGGACGAAATGGTGGAAGCTGAAAAAGTGTTGGCTGACTTTTAGGAAGGAGTTGAGACAGGCTCTGGGGGGTCAGGAAGAGTTTCCAGATGACTGGACAGCTAATGTGATCAGGGAGACAGGTAGGAGAGGACTGGGTGTATCCACTGGAAGGAAAGTAGATCAGGAGACTCGGTGGTGGAAGGAGGATGTGCAGGAGTGTATACAGAGAAAGAGGTTAGCTAAGAAGAAGTGGGACACTGAGAGGACTGAAGAGAGGAGACTAGAGTACAGGGAGATGCAGCGTATGGTGAAAGTAGAGGTAGCAAAGGCCAAACGAGGGGCGAGCGACGACTTGTATGCTAGGTTGGACAGTAAGGAGGGAGAGACTGATCTATACAGGTTGGACAGACAGAGAGACAGAGATGGGAAGGACCTGCAGCAGGTTAGGCTGATTAAGGATCAGGATGGAGGGGGATGGACAGGTGCCAGTAGTGTGATGGGAAGATGGAAAGAGTACTTTGAAGAGCTGATGAATGAGGAAAATGAGAGAGAAGGAAGAGGAAAAAAGGGACTGTTGTGGACCAGGAAGTAGCAAAGATCAGTAAGGATGAAGTGAGGAGGGCACTGAAGAGGATGAAGAGTGGAAAGGCGCTCGGTCCTGATGATATACCTGTGGAGGTGTGGAAGTGTCTCGGAGAGGTGGCAGTAGAGTTTCTGACTGGGTTGTTCAACAGGATCTTAGATAGAGAGAAGATGCCGGAGGAATGGAGGAGAAGTGTGCTGGTGTCCATCTTTAAGAACAAGGGAGATGTGCAGAGTTGTGGTAACTACAGAGGAATAAAGCTGATGAGCCAGACAGTGAAGTTATGGGAAAGAGTAGTGGAAGCCAGACTAAGGACAGAAGTGAGCATTGGTGAGCAGCAGTATGGTTTCATGCCAAAAAGAGTCCTACAGATGCAGGATTTGCTTTGAGGATGCTGATGGAGAAGCACAGAGAAGGTCAGAGGGAGCTGCATAGTGTCTGTAGACCTGGAGAAAGCTGAAGACAGGAAGTCCAGAGAGGAGCTGTGGGACTGGATGAGGAGGTCTGGATGTTAGAGCGGTGCAGGACATGGATGAGGACTGTAAGACAGTGGTGAAATGTGCTGGAGGTGTGACGGAGCAGTTCAAGGTGGAGGTGGGACTGCATCAGGGATCAGCTCTGAGCCCCGTCCTGGTCGCTATGGTGATGGACAGGCTGACGGACGAGGTCAGACAGGAATCTCCATGGACTATGATGTTTGCAGATGACATGGTGATCTGCAGTGAGAGCAGGGAACAGGTGGAGAAGCTAGAAAGGCGGAGGTTTGCCCTGGAAAGGAGAGGAATGAAGGTACATGAGTGTGAATGAGAGGGACCCGAGTGGAGCAGTGAGGTTACAGGATGGAGAGATAAAGAAGGTGGAGGACTTTAAGTACTCAGGGTCAACAGTCCAGAGCGATGGAGAGAGTGGAAAAGAGGTGAAGAAGTGAGTACAGGCTGGAACGGGTGGAGGAAAGAGTCAGGTGTGGTGTGTGATAGAAGAGTTTCAGCTAAAATGAAAGGAAAGGTGTAGAAACTGTGGTGAGACCAGCGATGCTGTTTGGTTTAGAGACAGTGTCCCTGAGGAAAAGACAGGAGGTGAAGATGCTGAGCTTCTCTTTGGGAGGGACCAGGATGGACCGGATCAGGAAGGAGTCCATCAGAGGGACAGCACATGGTAGAGCCTCTGGAGATAAAGAGAGGCCAGACTGAGATGGTTTGGACATGTCCAGAGGACAGATAGTCAATATATTGGTAGGAGGATGCTGCGTTTTGAGCTGCCAGGCAGGAGGCCTAGAGGAAGACCAGAGAGGAGGTTTATGAATGGAGAGAAAGAGGACATGAAGGTAGTTGGTGAGAGAGAAGAGGATACAGGAGACAGGGTTAGATGGAGGCAGCTGATTGGCTGTGGAGACCCCTGGAGGGAAACGCCCAAAGCAGAAGAAAAAGATTCCTCGTCCACAGATCCATCAAATCCTTCATCATCAGTGTCTGAGTTAAACAGTCGGGCGACTTTGGCATCCAGCAGCCCGAATCCGTCTGGTCATTATCGAGTAAGTCTGGTCATTATCGAGTCAGTCTGGTTGCTGTTACTTAGCTGTTCAGTGATGGTTCCTGCCTTCCTGATCCATTGGCAGATAGTGGAGGAACTGGCCCAGCGTTGCCTCCCTGTCTTGGTGAATGTGTGTTGGCCTTCTGTCATCCAACGCTCCCACGCAGCTCTCAGTTTAACTCTGAACGACCTGTCGACGCCGATATCTAGCGGTTGGAGTTCTTTAGTTCATCCACCCGGAATGACGGCGAGCTCCGAAGTAGTTTTCTTCACTTTGGTTGTGACGGTGTCGGTGAGATGGGCAGCATGGAGTCTCAGATCAACAGGGACGGAGAGTTGTGGAAAAAGCCGTTGGGTCTCTTGGTTTCTCCTCCTGGAAAGTGGCTGATATTCATGTCCAGCTCTACTGCTGCTGCCTTGAGTGGAATAGAAACTGTAGAGACGCTTCTACCTGCTGCTCTCTGCTGAATAATCCACTGTTCTTTGTTCCCTCAGAAACTCTGGTTGGTCTTCTTTACGTGGTGCAGCTCATCTTCTTCTTCCTCCACTTCGTACCATTGATTCATCAATATTAAATTCTCTCTCTGCTGCTCTATTCCCATGTTCTGCTGCTGACTGATAGCCTGAAGCTGGAAATCTGCTTCGTCAGCATGTCTCTTCACAGCTGCCATTTTGGCTCCTTATACACACATGATAATGTTACGGTGCCTATCTGTCAAAGCACAGTAACAGTAGTATTACTCTGTCAGGCGCCTGACTACTGTCAGTAGTATTACTCCACCAGGCGCCTGACTACTGTCAGTAGTATTACTCCGCCAGGCGCCTGACTACTGTCAGTAGTATTACTCCGCCAGGCGCCTGACTACTGTCAGTAGTATTACTCCGCCAGGCGCCTGACTACTGTCAGTAGTATTACTCTGCCAGGCGCCTGACTACTGTCAGTAGTATTACTCTGCCAGGCGCCTGACTACTGTCAGTAGTATTACTCTGCCAGGCGCCTGACAGCAGTGCAGCTTCAAAGCTTACCAAACTCTTAATAAAACATTTTGACAGATTTTTGACGCCCTGTACCATATAAAATTGGTTCGCGGAGGTCAGTAAGCACAACCAGAATTCATACATAAGGCGCACTGTCGACTTTTGAGAAAATTTAAGGCTTTTAAGTGCGCCTTATAGTTCGGAAAATACGGAAGTTAACTAACATCAACACTGCAAGACAAGGTACTGATTCCTCATGACAATGTTAGCTAACAAGTTAGCTACCTGCAGATGTTTGATAGTTTTAACACTGAGCTGGGAGCACAAATCAAACGCAGGTTCAACAGTTTGTATATAAATGTAAGTCTGTGAAGGTTCTCATTCATCCAGGTCATATTCATTCTGGCAAAAAGGGTTAGTCTCTAGTGAGACTAGTGGGGACTAGTCAGACTGCAGCGTTCGAACTGATGAAGCCACTTGGATAAGGGGCGAAACGTCTTCAGGGACAAATCTAAGTCCAGTTGCCTTCGATTCAACTTTTTGCCAGAATATATAAATGTAACAACATCCAAATGTGTTTTTGATGAAACTTACAAATACTGTTAAATACACATATTTGTGGATTTCTATTACATTTATATAAAACAAGACATTCTGTGAGTGCGTCACAAATTCATTTGTGAACCTTTTTTTATTTTACAATTATAGATAGTGATAACTATTTTGTGTGCATTGAAAAATATATTTTTGAGTAATTTTTATAGAAATCATAAAATACATTTGTAAATCCTTCTATGTGCATTTGTTGTGAATAGTGAGACTGATCTGACCCCATAGGGTTGTGTCGTTGCTATGGTTATGTGTGTTTGAGGTGTGGTGGCCGTGGTTACCGGTGTGTAGGTGGGGCTGAGCTGGTAGAAGGAGCAGAGGCTGCTGCTGTAGGAGAGGAGCTCCTCCAGGAGCAGAGAGGGGAGGAGATCCAGCACCTCCCACTGATCAGAGACACACTGTCTGCAGCTGCACACGCCACACACACACACACACACACACACACACACACACACACACACACGTCTATGTATACAAATATAGCTATCATATCATTACTCTGTCCTTTAATACTAATTCCTCTTTCCACTATGAACCCTTCAAAATAAAATAGAATATTTATCTTTTCATCTGTAATGAACTCTCTTCAAATATCTTTTAACCACACCAATAACAATAAGTCAAATATTTACCAATCATTATAATAATACATAATAATATAATAATCATACATATTTTTATTATTACGGACACCATTTTTTTCACCTGGTTATACGAGCATTAGCTTTAGCATTAGCTTTAGCATTAGCTTTAGCATTAGCGTGTCTCCTGCAGTACCTGTGTTTGACGTCCTGCAGGTAGTGGACAGTTTTGTCCAGAGACGTCTCCAGAGCATCCTCACTGCTCCCCTGACGGAGTCCACCGAGCAGGTCGTCCAGACGCTCCTTCTTCCTCTGACGACACCACAGCAAAGCATCATGGGAAAGCCTCCTACCTGCTGACAGGAAAATATCCTCTCACCTGTATATAGACTCACCTGTATGAGCTGCTGCTGTGAGCGTCTGAGGTCGTCCAGGTTTTGCTGTACTTCTTCTTCTCTCCTCTCTAACCTGCGTCTGTGTGTCTCCCATAGCAACACTGCACCTCGCATCACAACAAACACACACCTGCTGAGCCTGACAGCACAACGGGCCGCAGCCTCACAGGACAGCTGCAGACAGACAGGTGGAGAGGAAGACAGGCAGGTGGAGAGGCAGACAGGCAGGTGGAGAGGCAGACAGGCAGGTGGAGAGGAAGACAGGCAGGTGGAGAGCAGGACAGGCAGGTGGAGAGGTAGACAGGCAGGTGGAGAGGAGGACAGGCAGGTGGAGAGGTAGACAGGCAGGTGGAGAGGAGGACAGGCAGGTGGAGAGGAAGACAGGCAGGTGGAGAGGAAGACAGACAAGTGGAGAGGTAGACAGGCAGGTGGAGAGGAAGACAGACAGGTGGAGAGGTAGACAGACAGGTGGAGAGGAGAACAGGCAGGTGGAGAGGTAGACAGAAAGGTGGAGAGGAAGACAGACAGACGGCGAGGTAGACAGGCAGGTGGAGAGGAAGACAGACAGGTGGAGAGGTAGACAGACAGGTGGAGAGGAGGACAGGCAGGTGGAGAGGTAGACAGACAGGTGGAGAGGAAGACAGACAGGTGGAGAGGAAGACAGACAGGTGGAGAGGTAGACATACAGGTGGAGAGGAAGACAGACAGGCAGAGAGGTAGACAGACAGGTAGACAGACAGACAGGTGGAGAGGTAGACAAGACAGGTGGAGAGGTAGACAGACAGGTAGACAGTCAGGTGGAGAGGTAGACAGACAGGTAGACAGACAGACAGGTGGAGAGGAAGACAGACAGGTGGAGAGGTAGACAGACAGGTAGACAGTCAGGTGGAGAGGTAGACAGACAGGTAGACAGACAGACAGGTGGAGAGGTAGACAGACAGGTGGAGAGGTAGACAGACAGGTGGAGAAGAAGACAGACAGGTGGAGAGGTAGACAGACAGGTGGAGAGGAAGACAGACAGGCAGAGAGGTAGGCAGACAGGTGGAGAGGAGGACAGGCAGGTGGAGAGGAAGACAGGCAGGTGGAGAGGAAGACAGACAGGTGGAGAGGAAGACAGACAGGTGGAGAGGTAGACAGACAGGTGGAGACGCTGACAGACAGGTGGAGAGGTAGACAGACAGGTGGAGAGGAAGACAGGCAGGCGGAGAGGTAGACAGACAGGTGGAGAGGAAGACAGGCAGGCGGAGAGGTAGACAGACAGGTTACTAATATCTGAAGGTGGACATTCAGATGTTGTAATAAAACCAGTGAGGTTTGTGTGACTGACATCGACAGCAGCCAATCGCTCTTCATCCCGACTCTGGCTTTGTCCAATCACAGTGAGGAGCTGAGAGCTGATGACATCATTCACCTCCTCCTCTGACAACCGCAGAGATGAGAGCATCTCCTGAAGCAATAATCAGTCATAATAATCAATAACAATAATCAATAAAAGAATAAAGCTCAAACAGGTCAACTGTGAACTCTCAATAAAAACCTTCAAATTAATAGAATCCAATCATGTTTTTTTTTGACGAATCATTACTATTATTACTGTATAATAATATCTGATAATCTTCGAATCTCTGTGAATGGTTAAAATAACTTAATATAATATAATAAGATAAGATAAGATAAGATAAGATGAACCTTTATTAATCCCCGGAGGGAAATTCGGGGATATAACATAATGTAATGTAATATAATATAATATAAATATAATAGGACTTTCGGTCGGCACCAAGGTGCTTCTGGAAAACTGTCCGGCACCTCAGGAGGGGGAAACGGGGAACCATCCAAGCTGTGTACAGTAAGGATGGGACACTGTTGACCTCAACTGAGGAGGCACTTTAGTTAGTTAGTTAGTTAGTTAGTTAGTTAGTTAGTTAGTTAGTTTATTGTCCACAGTGTGGAAATTTGTCTTCGGTCTCATATACAGCAACAACACTTACGATGGTAAAAACACAGGACAACAGGGACAAATACAGCACAGACAGGTTCAACGAGACCTGCTGTCATTTAGTGCAGTAATGGCGTCAGGAATAAAAGAGTTTCTAAAGATGTTACGATTAGCTTTCGGTACTTTATACCGTCTACCGGAGGGGAGCAGTTCAAACTCCCCGCAGAGTGGATGGGAAGAATCGTTTGCTATCTGAATAGCTTTTTTCCGAATTACTTCCTAGATACCACTTAATTGTTTTTGTGTCTTGCCGATTATTTTTGAGGCTAGCTTCACTATTCGCTGTAACTTTGTCTTTCCTTTTATATTTAGGTTGCCAAACCACATTGCCATGTTAAAAGTCAAGATTCCCTCTATCAGGTTCTTATAGACTGTTTCCATAATATCTTTGCTCACTCCGAAGGAGTTAAGCTTACGTAGTAGGTGGAGGCGTTGGTTACAAGTTTTAAAAATATGATCAGTATTTTTATTAAAATTGAGTTTTGTATCAATGTAAGTACCTAAATATTTAAAATGGTCAACTACCTCCACTATTTGTCCACTAATTGTAATAGACTGAACAGTTTCCGTTTCATGGATGACAAGTTCCTTTGTCTTTGCGACATTGATCCTTCAGGAGCTTTTTACACACCAGTTCTGGAGAGATGACACATGTACTTTATAGGTTTCCTCCCCCGCTGTGTCCCCCTTCTTTAATAAGGCAACCAATGCCATATCATCTGCGTAGAGTAAAGCAAGGGGGATAAGATGGTCCCCTGTGGAGCACCAGTGTTAAGCACAGTGACATCAGACAGAGTAGCATTAACATGGACCTGTTGAGGAACTCCTGAACCCGACTGATACGCCCTCTCTTGTAGAGGCAGAGCTGGAAGCTGATGGGGATCATCATCAGTTTCCCTGGTGGAGGTCACTGAGGGAGTTAAACAGCTCCACAGTGGCAAGGCCCCGGGGACTGACGAGATCCACCCAGAAATGCTGGAGGCTCTGGGTGTGGAGGGGCTGACAATGCCTATAGGGTGGCAGACCGGGGTGGTGGTTCCCCTGTTCAAAAGGGGGACCGGAGAGTGTGTGACCATGACAGGGGTATCACACTACTCAGCCTCCCTGGTAAAGTCTACTCCAGGGTGCTGTATAGGAGGGTCCAGCTGACAGCCGAACCTCAGATTGAAGAGGAACAATGCGGATTTCGTCCTGGCCGTGGAACAACGGACCAGCTCTTCACTCTCACAAGGATCCTTGAGGGGGCCTGGGAGTATGCCCATCCAGTCTACATGTGTTTTGTAGACTTGGAGAAGGCGTCCGATCGGGTCCCCCGGGGGATACAGTTGGAGGTGCTGCTGGGGTGAGGGGGTCACTTCTCAGGGCCATCCAATCCCTGTACTCCCAAAGCGAGAGCTGCATCCGGGTTCTCGGCAGTAAGTCAGACTCGTTTCCGGTGGGCGTTGGCCTTCGCCAGGGTTGCGCTTTGTCACCAGTCCTGTTCGTGATATTCATGGACAGGATATTGAGGCGTAGTCGGGGGGAGGAGGGTTTGCAGATTGGTGTGCTGAGGATCTCATCGCTGCTTTTTGCAGATGATGTGGTTCTGCTGGCATCATCAGTCTGCGACCTCCAGCTCTCACTGGATCGGTTCGCAGCCGAGTGTGAAGCAGCTGGGATGAGGATCAGCACCTCTAAATCTGAGGCCATGGTTCTCAGCAGGAAACCGATGGGTTGTCTACTCCAGGTAGGGAATGAGTCTTTACCCCAAGTGAAGGAGTTCAAGTACCTCGAGGTCTTGTTCACGAGTGAGGGAACAATGGAACGTGAGATTGGCCGGAGAATCAGAGCAGCGGGGCGGTATTCCAGTCGCTGCACCGCACCGTTGTGACGAAGAGAGAGTTGAGCTGGAAAGCAAAGCTCTCTATCTACAGGTCAATCTTCGTTCCTACTCTCACCTCTGGTCATGAGGGCTGGGTCATGACCCAAAGAACTAGATCAAGAGTACAAGCAGCCGAAATGGGTTTTCTCAGGAGGGTGGCTGGCATCTCCGTTAGAGAGAAAGTGAGAAGCTCAGTCATCCGTGAGGGACTCGGAGTAGAGCAGGTGCTCCTTTGCGTTGAAAGGAGCCAGTTGAGGTGGTTCATCTGGTCAGGATGCCTCCTGGGCGCCTCCCTAGGGAGGTGCTCCAGGCACGACCAGCTGGGAGGAGACCCCGGGGACGACCCAGGACTAGATGGAGAGATTATATCTCCACACTGACCTGGGAACGCCTCGGGATCCCCCAGTCAGAGCTGGTTAATGTAATGTAATGTTATATAATGTAATGTAATATGATGTAATGTAATGTTATATAATGTAATATCATGTAATGTAATGTAATATGATGTAATGTAATGTTATATAATGTAATATCATGTAATGTAATATAATGTAATGTAATGTAATATGATGTAATGTAATGTTATATAATGTAATATCATGTAATGTAATATGATGTAATGTAATGTAATATGATGTAATGTAATGTAATGTTATATAATGTAATGTAATGTAATGTTATATAATGTAATGTAATATAATGTAATGTAATGTAATATGATGTAATGTAATGTAATGTTATATAATGTAATGTAATGTAATGTTATATAATGTAATATCATGTAATGTAATGTAATATGATGTAATGTAATATAATATAATGTAATGTAATATAATGTAATGTAATATGATGTAATGTAATATAATATAATGTAATATAATATAATGTAATGTAATATAATGTAATGTAATATAATATAATGTAATGTAATATAATGTAATGTAATATAATATAATGTAATATGATGTAATGTAATAAAAGGAGAGGTGTAAACTGTGTTTTCACCTCACATCGCTCCACCTCAGCCAGTCGATTCTGCCACATCTGTACATAACAACAACGCAGCTGATGGAGGAAGTTACCATGACGACCATCTGTATACACACACACACACACACACACACACACACACACACATTAAACCATGATGAACTTCCTGTGGGTCTTCAGGATGGAAACAGAACAGAACAGTGAAGCCAGGTACCGATCTGGTGGTTGACAGCAGTCAGCTGGTTGAACCAATCAGAGACCAGAGCAGTGGAGCAGGAAGGTGGAACCAGAGAGCTGAAACACAGACACTGATTGGATGGCTGACCCAGACGGTGCCCCGACCTCATTGCTGTTATTGACCAACCAGATTACCAAATCTTAGAGATGATGTCATCACGTTGTTCTGTCAGATCTCCTGTCATCTCCTGAACCAGCTGATCCGAGACCGGCTGACCCGAGACCGGCTGACCCGAGACCGGCTGACCCGAGACCGGCTGCTGCTCCTCCTCACTGCTGCAGAGACTCCTACAACACAGTACAACTAAAGATAAGATAAGATGAACCGTCTGTTCATGGGGCGTCATAGCAGCATCAACAGTACAGATGAATACAGTAAAAGTAAAGAGAAGGAGCAACGAAGGAAAAGACAATAAAATAAATAAATAAGTAGAACAGTAATCAGTAAAGTGCAGCAGGTGGTGAGTGTTGTATATGCAGAGCATATATATATGTAATTATATAATTATATGTAATTATATACATTTGGTCCAGGAATAAATACGGATGATCAGAGTCACATGGGGGTCAGACCTTGGTTCTGGTTCAGACCTTGGTTCTGGAGCCTGATGGCCACCAACAGAAAGGACCGACCCAGACGGTTTGTAGTGGGCAGAGGGGGGATCGGTCTCTGGCTGAATGGACTCCTCATCTGGACCAGTTGGTCATAGAGGGGGTGGGAGGGGTTCTCCTCCTGGTCCTCCCCTCTGCCACCACCTCCAGACTGTCCAGACCAGTCCAGTTTATTGTTTAAGTGAACTCCCAGGAACTTGTAGTTGTCCACCACCTCCACCTCCTCCCCACGGATGGTGATGGGAGTAGGGGAGCTCTTCCTCCTCCTCTGGAAATCCACCACCAGCTCTTTGGTCTGACCAATATTGAGCTGGTGAGGTAGTCCCTAATCCAGTCCACCAGGTCCTGGTCTACCTGCAGAGTTGGTGGGTGGAGGCTCAGGATGTCCTGCTGGGCTGTTGGGGGCTGGATGGTCAAACCTGTTGAAGACCAGGTTTAACTGGTTGTCCTGTTCCAGCGTCCCCTCCACTGCAGGGCCTGGCTGTTTGTAGCCCGTTATCCTCCTGAAGCCTCCCCACACCTCCCTGGAGCTGCTGGCTTGTAATGTCCCCTCCAGCTTGTCCTTGTAGGCGTCCTTAGCCAGCTGAAGCTCCTTCTTCAGCTCCTTCTGGACAGCCTTGGTCCCCTCTGTGTCCCTGGCCATGAAAGCCCTCTTCCTCCTGTTCAACAGGGTTTTAATGTGTCCTGTGATCCAGGACTTGTTGTTGGGAAAGCAGCCAACAGGCTTGTATTTGGGGACCAGCCTGATGAGGTTGTGGTCTGATCCTCCGAGGGGGGGCAGGGCAGTGAAGCTGTAGGCCTCCTTAGTGTTGGCATCCAGCAGGTCCAGGGTCCTGTTTTCT
The DNA here is from genome assembly GCA_947000775.1 of Pterois miles. Taxonomy (NCBI): domain Eukaryota; kingdom Metazoa; phylum Chordata; class Actinopteri; order Perciformes; family Scorpaenidae; genus Pterois; species Pterois miles. Next base: position 654,159 of record CAMQGK010000010.1, read on the forward strand.
CTGGTGTTACAGGCTACGTACTGGGTGAAGTTGGTTAGTGTTTTACATTGATGATGATGAATGAGTCCGGGTGTTTGGTCTGTAATCCGGCGACGGTGGAGCTGATGGCGTCACTCGCCTGTGCAGCCACGGCGCCCGGGGGAATATATATATATATATATATATATATATATATATATATATATATATATATATATATATATATATATATATATGACTGTGATGGCAGATAATAAGGCCTCAGACTCACAGATGAGTTTAACAGAGACGTGATCAGGATTACACCATGGACAGTTAACAAGGACAGCGAGCCCCCCTCCTGTCCTCGTACCACTCCACTTGTAGCAGCAGTATTACTACTGACTGACTCAGCAGTATTACCGCTGACTGACTCAGTAGTATTACCACTGACTGACTCAGCAGTATTACTGCTGACACTACTGCTGTGACAGTATGATACAGTATCTGGACCCATCTAAAACCTGGCTGCCCACCCACCTGAAGCGGCCTATAACCTGGGAGACCCTGCTCCTCCTCCAGTGGCCCAGATGGTCCTCCCACTGCAGACGGAGGACTGACTCCTTCTGTAGGTTCTCCTCCTGGAGGAGCAGCATCAGACGGGCCACACTGCGACGGTTCGCCAGGAGACACTGATTCAACATCTGACAAGAAGGAGAAGACTGACTGTTAGCATGTCTGAATGAAGGCATAGAAAAGTCCCAAAAATGTCAGGGGTCAGAGGTCAGGGGTCAGGGGTCAGAGATCAGGGGTCAAGGTAGGGTCAGGGGTCAGGGGTCAGAGATCAGGGGTCAGAGGTCAGGGGTCAGAGATCAGGGGTCAGAGATCAGGGGTCAGAGGTCAGGGGTCAGGGATCAGAGGTCAGGGGTCAGGGATCAGAGATCAGGGGTCAGAGATCAGGGGTCAGGGGTCAGAGATCAGGGGTCAGAGATCAGGGATCAGAGATCAGGGGTCAGAGATCAGGGGTCAGGGGTCAGAGGTCAGGGGTCAGAGATCAGGGGTCAGGGATCAGGGGTCAGAGGTCAGGGGTCAGAGGTCAGGGGTCAGAGATCAGGGGTCAGGGGTCAGAGATCAGGGAGTTACCATGGCCTCAGTGTGGATCAGTCTGGAGACGTCAGGTGGAGGCAGGAAGCGGATGTTCTCCAGCAGGTGGAGGTACTTCCTGAGCACAGATCTGATCTACAACACAAACACACATCAGCCTGGTTGGAGACGAACCAGCTGATCAGTGAATGATGACATAACCTCTGAGTCCCACTTCATCCGTCACGACCACAAGGACAACCGTGACCTCGCCAGATGAAGGCGGCCGCAGTTTTTGGAGCCAGGCGCCGCAGCTCTCCGCCAACTGCCAGACCCTGGGCATTATGGGAAACGCTGGGACGTCGCCCGATCCACTGAGGTCATGTATTTAGATTATAGATAAATACTTCAAGCATTTATGGATTCAGAATACATATAAATAATCTCAGCCTGACCTCGTTAGTTCGCTGAGTCTCACATTCAGTCAGTTTATGGTTCAGCTCCACGATCCTGGTCTGCTTCAGCTTCACCTCCTCCTGCACCTCCTCCCAGAGAACACACACCTCCTGAACACACACAGACAATGAAAACGTATCGAAAATATCACATTGCTTTATTAATTTAACTGTTAAATAGTGTTTTCTGTTCCAGGTGTTTACGGTTACCTGCACACTGACATGTTCACAGTTACCTGCACACTGACATGTTCACAGTTACCTGCACACTGACATGTTCACGGTTACCTGCACACTGACATGTTCACGGTTACCTGCACACTGACATGTTCACAGTTACCTGCACACTGACATGTTCACGGTTACCTGCACACTGACATGTTCACGGTTACCTGCACACTGACATGTTCACGGTTACCTGCACACTGACATGTTCACGGTTACCTGCACACTGACATGTTCACGGTTACCTGCACACTGACATGTTCACGGTTACCTGCACACTGACATGTTCACGGTTACCTGCACACTGACATGTTCACAGTTACCTGCACACTGACATGTTCACGGTGTTAACGGTTACCTGCCCACTGACATGTTCACGGTTACCTGCACACTGACATGTTCACGGTGTTCACGGTTACCTGCACACTGACATGTTCACGGTGTTCACAGTTTACCTGCACACTGACATGTTCACGGTGTTCACGGTTACCTGCACACTGACATGTTCACGGTTACCTGCGCACTGACATGTTCATGGTTACCTGCACACTGACATGTTCACGGTTACCTGCACACTGACATGTTCACGGTTACCTGCACACTGACATGTTCACGGTGTTCACGGTTACCTGCACATTGACATGTTCACGGTTACCTGCACACTGACATGTTCACGGTGTTCACAGTTTACCTGCGCACTGACATGTTCATGGTTACCTGCACACTGACATGTTCACGGTTACCTGCACACTGACATGTTCACGGTGTTCACGGTTACCTGCACACTGACATGTTCACGGTTACCTGCACACTGACATGTTCACGGTTACCTGCACACTGACATGTTCACGGTTACCTGCACACTGACATGTTCACGGTTACCTGCACACTGACATGTTCACGGTTACCTGCACACTGACATGTTCAAAATTACCTGCACGCTGACGTTTACGGTTACCTGCACACTGACATGTTCAAAATTACCTGCACGCTGACGTTTACGGTTACCTGCACACTGACATGTTCACGGTTACCTGCACACTGACATGTTCACGGTGTTCACTGTTACCTGCACACTGACATGTTCACGGTTACCTGCGCACTGACATGTTCATGGTTACCTGCACACTGACATGTTCACGGTTACCTGCACACTGACATGTTCACGGTTACCTGCACACTGACATGTTCACGGTTACCTGCACACTGACATGTTCACGGTTACCTGCACACTGACATGTTCACGGTTACCTGCACACTGACATGTTCACGGTTACCTGCACACTGACATGTTCACGGTTACCTGCACACTGACATGTTCACGGTTACCTGCACACTGACATGTTCACGGTTACCTGCACACTGACATGTTCACGGTTACCTGCACACTGACATGTTCACGGTTACCTGCACACTGACATGTTCACGGTTACCTGCACACTGACATGTTCACGGTTACCTGCACACTGACATGTTCATGGTTACCTGCACACTGACATGTTCACGGTTACCTGCACACTGACATGTTCATGGTGTTCCATCCTGTTCTTCAACGTGTTCAATCTGACGTCCCCGTCCTGCAGAAAGGACAGCAGCTCCAGACTGACTGTCCTCACCTGAG
>CAMQGK010000010.1:667500-700000 GCA_947000775.1 Pterois miles
ACTGACTTTACTGAAGGACAGTTAACTACAGACATCCAAAGATTTATACGCCCTCAGTTTATCTTTACAGTGCTGCCGTTGGCCTCCAGCCCGCTGGTTGGACGGCTGGCTACTTAGCTAGCTTAGCTTGCTAATTCCTCCATGCTACAGGAAATGAGTCCAGCAGCAGACTGAGCTGGGTCACGGTCCCTCTGCCTCAGTCCTCACCGCTAGGAGGCTACTTCACCAGGAGGAGAGCAGGAGTTAGCTAGCTAGCTAGTCTGTCTCTGGACTAGTTAGCTAGCTAGCGTTATCCAGCCGTCTCCTCCTCCAGCAGCGTAGCAGTCGGCTAATCTGGTCTCATTGGTTAACGTTAACTTTCTCCACTAACTCTGGTGATCCTGGAGAGAGAGAGACAGGACAGACTGACAGAAACCAGGACTCTCTACAGACGCTGATCCAGCCTCCACTAAAGACCTCACCAGGGTCACTACCAGAGAAGGAGGTTATATCTTCCTCCTCCTCCTCCTCACCCTGGCTCTCTCCTCCTCCTCCTCCTCCTCAACCTGGCTCTCTCCTCCTCCTCCTCCTCACCCTGGCTCTCTCCTCCTCCTCCTCCTCCTCACCCTGGCTCTCTCCTCCTCCTCCTCCTCCTCAACCTGGCTCTCTCCTCCTCCTCCTCCTCCTCCTCCTCACCCTGGCTCTCTCCTCCTCCTCCTCCTCCTCACCCTGGCTCTCTCCTCCTCCTCCTCCTCCTCAACCTGGCTCTCTCCTCCTCCTCCTCCTCCTCAACCTGGCTCTCCCCCCCTCCTCCTCCTCCTCAACCTGGCTCTCTCCTCCTCCTCCTCCTCCTCAACCTGGCTCTCTCCTCCTCCTCCTCCTCCTCCTCCTCACCCTGGCTCTCTCCTCCTCCTCCTCCTCCTCACCCTGGCTCTCTCCTCCTCCTCCTCCTCCTCAACCTGGCTCTCTCCTCCTCCTCCTCCTCAACCTGGCTCTCTCTCTCCTCCTCCTCCTCAACCTGGCTCTCTCCTCCTCCTCCTCCTCAACCTGGCTCTCTCCTCCTCCTCCTCCTCCTCCTCCTCACCCTGGCTCTCTCCTCCTCCTCCTCCTCCTCACCCCGGCTCTCTCCTCCTCCTCCTCCTCCTCACCCTGGCTCTCTCCTCCTCCTCCTCCTCACCCTGGCTCTCTCCTCCTCCTCCTCCTCAACCTGGCTCTCTCCTCCTCCTCCTCCTCAACCTGGCTCTCTCCTCCTCCTCCTCCTCACCCTGGCTCTCCCTCCTCCTCCTCCTCCTCACCCTGGCTCTCTCCTCCTCCTCCTCCTCCTCACCCTGGCTCTCTCCTCCTCCTCCTCCTCACCCTGGCTCTCTCCTCCTCCTCCTCCTCAACCTGGCTCTCTCCTCCTCCTCCTCCTCAACCTGGCTCTCTCCTCCTCCTCCTCAACCTGGCCTCTCTCCTCCTCCTCCTCCTCCTCACCCCGGCTCTCCTCCTCCTCCTCCTCCTCCTCAACCTGGCTCTCTCCTCCTCCTCCTCCTCAACCTGGCTCTCCCCTCCTCCTCCTCCTCAACCTGGCTCTCTCCTCCTCCTCCTCCTCAACCTGGCTCTCCCCCTCCTCCTCCTCCCCTCTCTCCTCCTCCTCCTCAACCTGGCTCTCTCCTCCTCCTCCTCCTCCTCAACCTGGCTCTCTCCTCCTCCTCCTCCTCCTCAACCTGGCTCTCCTCCTCCTCCTCCTCCTCAACCTGGCTCTCTCCTCCTCCTCCTCCTCCTCCTCACCCTGGCTCTCTCCTCCTCCTCCTCCTCCTCCTCCTCACCCTGGCTCTCCTCCTCCTCCTCCTCCTCACCCTGGCTCTCTCCTCCTCCTCCTCCTCCTCACCCTGGCTCTCTCCTCCTCCTCCTCCTCACCCTGGCTCTCTCCTCCTCCTCCTCCTCCTCACCCTGGCTCTCTCCTCCTCCTCCTCCTCAACCTGGCTCTCTCCTCCTCCTCCTCCTCAACCTGGCTCTCTCCTCCTCCTCCTCCTCAACCTGGCTCTCTCCTCCTCCTCCTCCTCCTCCTCAACCTGGCTCTCTCCTCCTCCTCCTCCTCCTCACCCTGGCTCTCTCCTCCTCCTCCTCCTCCTCCTCCTCCTCAACCTGGCTCTCTCCTCCTCCTCCTCCTCCTCAACCTGGCTCTCCTCCTCCTCCTCCTCCTCCTCCTCACCCTGGCTCTCTCCTCCTCCTCCTCCTCACCCTGGCTCTCTCCTCCTCCTCCTCCCTCACCCCTGGCTCTCTCCTCCTCCTCCTCCTCCTCACCCTGGCTCTCTCCTCCTCCTCCTCCTCACCCTGGCTCTCTCCTCCTCCTCCTCCTCAACCTGGCTCTCTCCTCCTCCTCCTCCTCAACCTGGCTCTCCTCCTCCTCCTCAACCTGGCTCTCTCCTCCTCCTCAACCTGGCTCTCTCCTCCTCCTCACCCTGGCTCTCTCCTCCTCCTCCTCCTCAACCTGGCTCTCTCCTCCTCCTCCTCCTCAACCTGGCTCTCTCCTCCTCCTCCTCCTCAACCTGGCTCTCTCCTCCTCCTCCTCACCCTGGCTCTCTCCTCCTCCTCCTCCTCAACCTGGCTCTCTCCTCCTCCTCCTCCTCAACCTGGCTCTCCCCCCCCCTCCTCCTCCTCACCCTGGCTCTCTCCTCCTCCTCCTCCTCAACCTGGCTCTCTCCTCCTCCTCCTCCTCACCCTGGCTCTCTCCTCCTCCTCCTCCTCCCCTCCCCTGGCTCTCTCCTCCTCCTCAACCTGTCTCTCTCCTCCTCACCCTGGCTCTCTCCTCCTCCTCCTCCTCAACCTGGCTCTCTCCTCCTCCTCAACCTGGCTCTCTCCTCCTCCTCCTCCTCAACCTGGCTCTCTCCTCCTCCTCACCCTGGCTCTCTCCTCCTCCTCCTCCTCAACCTGGCTCTCTCCTCCTCCTCCTCCTCAACCTGGCTCTCTCCTCCTCCTCCTCCTCCTCCTCCTCACCCTGGCTCTCTCCTCCTCCTCCTCCTCAACCTGGCTCTCTCCTCCTCCTCCTCCTCAACCTGGCTCTCTCCTCCTCCTACTCCTCCTCCTCACCCTGGCTCTCTCCTCCTCCTCCTCCTCCTCAACCTGGCTCTCTCCTCCTCCTCACCCTGGCTCTCTCCTCCTCCTCCTCCTCAACCTGGCTCTCTCCTCCTCCTCCTCCTCAACCTGGCTCTCTCCTCCTCCTCTTCACCCTGGCTCTCTCCTCCTCCTCCTCCCCCTGGCTCTCTCCTCCTCCTCCTCCTCAACCTGGCTCTCTCCTCCTCCTCCTCCTCCTCCTCCTCCTCCTCAACCTGGCTCTCTCCTCCTCCTCCTCCTCAACCTGGCTCTCTCCTCCTCCTCTTCACCCTGGCTCTCTCCTCCTCCTCCTCCTCAACCTGGCTCTCTCCTCCTCCTCCTCCTCCTCCTCCTCCTCCTCCTCCTGCCTCCTCTCCTGCCTCCTCCTCCTCCTCCTCCTCCTCCTCACCCTGGCTCTTTGCTCCTCTGCTCTGTGCAGTTCTTTCCTCAGTCTTAACACTGAAGTGAGGAGGTTCATCTGATGAGAAGCTGGCCTCTCCAACTGCTGAACCTCCTTCTGCTCCCATTTTTCTTCCTGCTTCTCCTCTTTTTTCTCCTCCTGTTTCTCCTCCTTCAGCTCCTCCAGTCTGTTGGGGTGGAAGAAGGTCTCTGTGGGCAGAGCCAGACTCCTGCTCTGAAAACACACAGTAACATGTTCATGTACTGTCAGAGCTGATACTTCAGTGAATACTTCAGTTGCTACTTGAGTACAGTAAAGATACTTCAGCTGATACTTTAACTGATACTTGAGCTGATACTTCAGTGTACCTCCTGCAGAGGTCTCAGTGTTCGCCGTCTCAGCAGCCTGGTCTGACTTTCAGCTCGCAGCACGGTGTGTTTCATTCGCTCCACCTGCACACAGAGAGGTGAAAGGTCAGAGGTCAGATCTGTGGGGTCAGATCTGTGGGGTCAGAGGTCAGATCTGTGGGGTCAGATCTGTGGGGTCAGAGGTCAGATCTGTGGGGTCAGAGGTCAGATCTGTGGGGGGTCAGATCTGTGGGGTCAGAGGTCAGATCTGTGGGGTCAGATCTGTGGGGTCAGAGGTCAGATCTGTGGGGTCAGAGGTCAGATCTGTGGGGTCAGAGGTCAGATCTGTGGGGTCAGATCTGTGGGGTCAGAGGTCAGATCTGTGGGGTCAGAGGTCAGATCTGTGGGGTCAGATCTGTGGGGTCAGATCTGTAGGGTCATAGGTCAGATCTGTGGGGTCAGATCTGTGGGGTCAGAGGTCAGATCTGTGGGGTCAGAGGTCAGATCTGTGGGGTCAGAGGTCAGATCTGTGGGGTCAGATCTGTGGGGTCAGAGGTCAAATCTGTGGGGTCAGATCTGTGGGGTCAGAGGTCAGATCTGTGGGGTCAGATCTGTGGGGTCAGAGGTCAGATCTGTGGGGTCAGAGGTCAGATCTGTGGGGTCAGAGGTCAGATCTGTGGGGTCAGATCTGTGGGGTCAGAGGTCAGATCTGTGGGGTCAGAGGTCAGATCTGTAGGGTCATAGGTCAGATCTGTGGAGTCAGAGGTCAGATCTGTGGGGTCAGAGGTCAGCTGACCTCTATCTGCAGGTCTCTGTTGGCCAGCAGGGCGGCGTTCTTGTCCTGGCTCAGAGCGTTGATGTCGGCCATCAGACTGTAGTTGTGATCTCTGAGCTGTTTCACCTCCTCGCTCAGACGCTCGCGCTCCTCCTGAACCTTCTGCACGCGCTCAGTCAGCTTCTTCAGCTCGCGGTCCCTCAGTCGCTGCTGCCGAGACCACATCTCCTGAGAGCGGAACGGACCAGCACACCCAAACGCAACCGTTTAACAGCTCGGCATAATCAACATCTACATCTCTAACGTTTCCTTAGTAACCGGCCCACCTGTTCCTTAGCAACGGAGCAGGCCTGCTGCCGGCGCCGCCTCTCGTCCTGCAGCGCCCTCTGGAGGCGGCTCAGCTCCGACATCAGGAACTGAGTCAGACCAGATTCACCGGCTGTGTCTGCACAGACAAACAGGTAGACACACAGACAGGTAAACAGAGAGACAGAAAGACATACAGAGAGACAGGTAAACACGGAGACAGGTAGACAGACAGGTAGACAGACCAATGAGGATGCTGAAGGTCTTGTTGGGCTCCTTCCCTGTGATGCGGCTGTACAGCTGAGGATAATCCAGCTCCAGACTCTCCAGGAAGGCTGTGTAACCTTTGACCCCTGTCCTCTGCAGGATGTCCAGCAGGGCTCCTGTAAAGGTCAAAGGTCAGGATCAGCTACAGAAGTCACATCAGACGCTGACTTGAGTTAATCGGATGAAGTGAAGACTAGAACATGACTTCAGCAACACTGAAAACATAACCTGAGAGACTTGGACACTAGTCACATAAAGAGACTGGAACATAACCTGAGAGACTTGGACACTAGTCACATAAAGAGACTGGAACATAACCTGAGAGACTTGGATGTGACTTTGAGAGACTAGAGGTCTTCTGAGTGTTTCTTACCGACTTTTCTTCTCCTGACAATGAGGGCGGGATCGTTGAAGAGCTGCTCCTCATCCTCAGCACTGACCACCTGACAGCAAAACAAGCAATCAGGAGCAGGAGGAGGAGCAGCAGGAGGAGGAGCAGCAGGAGGAGGAGCAGCAGGAGGAGGAGCAGCAGGAGCAGCAGCAGGAGGAGCAGCAGCAGCAGGAGGAGCAGCAGGAGGAGCAGCAGCAGCAGGAGGAGCAGGAGGAGCAGGAGGAGGAGGAGCAGGAGGAGCAGGAGGAGGAGCCGGAGCAGGAGGAGCAGGAGGAGCAGGAGCAGGAGGAGCAGGAGGAGCAGCAGGAGGAGGAGGAGCAGGAGCAGGAGGAGGAGCAGGAGGAGCAGGAGCAGGAGGAGCAGCAGGAGGAGCAGCAGGAGGAGGAGGAGCAGGAGCAGGAGGAGGAGCAGGAGCAGGAGGAGCAGCAGGAGCAGGAGCAGCAGGAGGAGCAGGAGCAGGAGGAGCAGGAGCAGCAGGAGGAGCAGCAGGAGCAGCAGCAGGAGGAGCAGGAGGAGGAGCAGCAGCAGGAGGAGCAGCAGGAGGAGGAGCAGCAGCAGGAGGAGCAGGAGGAGGAGCAGCAGCAGGAGCAGCAGCAGGAGGAGCAGGAGGAGGAGCAGCAGCAGGAGGAGCAGGAGCAGCAGGAGCAGGAGCAGCAGGAGGAGCAGCAGCAGGAGCAGCAGCAGCAGCAGGAGGAGCAGGAGGAGCAGGAGGAGGAGCAGCAGCAGGAGCAGCAGCAGGAGGAGCAGCAGCAGGAGGAGCAGGAGCAGCAGGAGCAGGAGCAGCAGGAGGAGCAGCAGCAGGAGCAGCAGCAGCAGGAGCAGCAGCAGGAGGAGCAGCAGCAGGAGGAGCAGCAGCAGGAGCAGCAGGAGGAGCAGCAGCAGGAGCAGCAGGAGCAGCAGGAGGAGCAGGAGCAGCAGGAGGAGCAGCAGCAGGAGCAGCAGCAGGAGGAGCAGCAGCAGGAGGAGCAGGAGGAGTACCTGACACTGGCGGAGGTACGGAGTGATTCTTGAGGGTTCGATGGTTTTAATGAGCAGCATCCTGAAATGATCCAGCTGGAGCCAGCAGAGGTCGTCTTCACCCACCGACTCCATCACTGATGATACCTGTCTGTCTGACACCTGTCTGTCTGTCTGTCTGTCTGACAACCGTCTGTCTGTCTGTCTGACACCCGTCTGTCTGTCTGATACCCGTCTGTCTGTCTGACACCCGTCTGTCTGTCTGTCTGACACCCGTCTGTCTGTCTGATACCTGTCTGTCTGTCTGACACCCGTCTGTCTGTCTGATACCTGTCTGTCTGTCTGACACCCCTCTGTCTGTCTGTCTGTCTGACAACCGTCTGTCTGTCTGTCTGACACCTGTCTGTCTGACACCTATCTGTCTGTCTGACACCCGTCTGTCTGTCTATCTGACACCCGTCTGTCTGTCTGTCTGACACCTGTCTGTCTGTCTGTCTGTCTGACACCTGTCTGTCTGTCTGTCTTTCTGACACCCGTCTGTCTGTCTGTCTGACACCTGTCTGTCTCTCTGTCTGTCTGACACCTGTCTGTCTCTCTGTCTGTCTGTCTGACACCCGTCTGTCTGTCTGTCTGACACCCGTCTGTCTGTCTGTCTGACACCCGTCTGTCTGTCTGTCTGACACCCGTCTGTCTGTCTATCTGACACCCGTCTGTCTGTCTGTCTGACACCTGTCTGTCTGTCTGTCTGACACCTGTCTGTCTCTCTGTCTGACACCTGTCTGTCTGTCTGTCTGACACCCGTCTGTCTGATTAAACTACAGGACCCGTCTCTGTCTCTCTCTCGCCCTCTCTCTCTGTCGTCGTCTCTACTTCTCTATTTTCTGAGGAAGAAGTTGTTTCGGTCACTTCCTGTTTCTAGGTGCTTCATCTGAATCCACCAATCAGGTTACAGCTGCACCTCATTTACATATTATGTTACAGTAGATGGTTCATCTGTCGTCGCCATGACAATTAGTCAACAAGCAGAGATTTCATATTTCATATCAGATAAAAACATGTTTATAATCAATATAGTCTGATATAAAGATGTTGTATATTAATAATTTAATATAGTCTGATATAAAGATGTTGTATATTAATAATTTAATATAGTCTGATATAAAGATGTTGTATATTAATAATTTAATATAGTCTGATATAAAGATGTTGTATATTAATAATTTAATTAATAGTCTGATATAAAGATGTTGTATATTAATAATTTAATATAAATAGTCTGATATAAAGATGTTGTATATTAATAATTTAATATAGTCTGATATAAAGATGTTGTATATTAATAATTTAATATAGTCTGATATAAAGATGTTGTATATTAATAATTTAATATAGTCTGATATAAAGATGTTGTATATTAATAATTTAATATAAATAGTCTGATATAAAGATGTTGTATATTAATAATTTAATATAGTCTGATATAAAGATGTTGTATATTAATAATTTAATATAGTCTGATATAAAGATGTTGTATATTAATAATTTAATTATAGTCTGATATAAAGATGTTGTATATTAATAATTTTAATATAGTCTGATATAAAGATGTTGTATATTAATAATTTAATATAGTCTGATATAAAGATGTTGTATATTAATAATTTAATATAGTCTGATATAAAGATGTTGTATATTAATAATTTAATATAAATAGTCTGATATAAAGATGTTGTATATTAATAATTTAATATAGTCTGATATGAAGATGTTGTATATTAATAATTTAATATAAATAGTCTGATATAAAGATGTTGTATATTAATAATTTAATATAAATAGTCTGATATAAAGATGTTGTATATTAATAATTTAATATAGTCTGATATAAAGATGTTGTATATATTAATTTAATATAGTCTGATATAAAGATGTTGTATATTAATAATTTAATATAGTCTGATATGAAGATGTTGTATATTAATAATTTAATATAAATAGTCTGATATAAAGATGTTGTATATTAATAATTTAATATAGTCTGATATAAAGATGTTGTATATTAATAATTTCATATAGTCTGATATAAAGATGTTGTATATTAATAATTTAATATAGTCTGATATGAAGATGTTGTATATTAATAATTTAATATAGTCTGATATAAAGATGTTGTATATTAATTTAATATAGTCTGATATAAAGATGTCTGTATATTAATTTAATATAGTCTGATATAAAGATGTTGTATATTAATTTAATATAGTCTGATATAAAGATGTTGTATATTAATAATTTAATATAGTCTGACATAAAGACGCTGCGTATTAATAAAGTTTAAATAGACAGTCTGACATAAAGACGCTGCGTATTAATAAAGTTTAAATAGACAGTCTGACATAAAGGCGTGTGGTGGGGGACAGTTGTTTGTCCTCATGCGTTGGACAGACAGAGGAAGGACTGACCGATTAGAGAAGTCAAAGGAGGAAACACCAGCTGACTCAAACAGGAAGTGATGTCACACTGCAGATTCCTGAACGTCTTACTGAGCTGAAGTGAAACCAATGAAGAAGAGAAGAACGTCACGAGTTCAACTGTCAGAAAGCATAATTCATGGAAACAAACAGGAAGTCTTGAGTTTCACCTAAACATGTCCCCACATGCTCCCAGTCCAGGTGCAGGTGGACCAAGCCAACCAGGTGTGAACGAGCTGGAACTGGTCCTGGACACATCGGGGCAAACAGCTTCTTTCCACATAAACTGTCTCTTTATTACAAAATAATCAGCTCATAATTACAGAACTTAAAAACTGGGGAACTTCATTTTAACTTTCCGGAGGTTCCTGAATGCACCACAGAGCTCCTACCTCTGTTAAAGCCCCTCCTCTTTTTACTCATCTTCATGTCCCGTTGATTGATCCAATAATTTATGAATTATGAGATCTATCTGACTGCTTTTATTTCGTTTTTGCATGTGAGGACACGGAGCCCTCTGAGAAGCAGTCATCGGATCATCTGCTCTGGACTTTCACAACGGGAAGAACAATAAACTAAAACTGTTCAAAACTCAAACAGACTTCATTTAAAGAAGAAGTCACCCAACAGGATCTAAACATTTAGATCTGTGGGTTCACTGGACAATGACGCTGGTTTGTTCTGGTCTGTTCTGGTCCGGCCCAGTCTGGTCCAGTCCGGGTGTGTTGGTGATGATGCCTGAGAAGTGACTGGCTGGAGCTCCTGACTCGTCACACAGCAGCAAAGGTCTCTGAAGAGTAATGAATGAATGAATGCTGTAAAATGTAGAAATCAACCATTAAAGTTATTTCATCATCTTTTATATGACATATATCCAAAGAGGACCCCCTCTTGGAGCCAGACCTGGAGACTGATGCTTTGTTGTTGGACTTCTGTGTTCGTCATGGATTGGCCATATCAAACACCATGTTCCAACAAAGGTGGTTCACAAGTGTTCTTGGTACCAGAACACCCTACGTCAATGACTGATGATGGACTTTGTGCTGGTCTCATCAGACCTACCATCATATGTCCTTGAAACTCGGGTGAAGAGAGGAGCAGCACAGTCAACTGAGTTGGATAAGAAGGCGGGGGAGGCTGCTGGACAGACCTGGAAACCCAGACATGTGGAGAAGGTGACCTGGGAACATCTGGCTGGGGTCCCTGACCACAAGGTCTTCACCTCCCACCTCTGGTAAAATTTCTCATGCATTCCCAAGAAGGCTGGGGACATGGAGTCTGAGTGTCTGAGTTCAGAGGCCCCACTGTGGAGGCCATCACCAGGAAATGTGACCAGGAGGTCGTCTGTGCCTGTTGTGGCGCCAAGCTAAGAACACACTCGGGTCAAGAAAGTGCAACCATTTTAGTTGTATATCCGACCAAAAATCTGTGCAGCTAAATACTGTATTTTCCGCACTTTAAGGCGCACATAAAATCCTTAAATTTTCTCAAAAAATTATGTATATAATTACAGATAATTATATAATTACATATATATATACTATGCATATACAATACTCACCACCTGCTGCACTTTACTGATTACTGTTACTTAATTATTTTATTGTCAATTCCCTTCATTGCACCTTCTCTTTTACTTTTTACTATACTGTATTTATCTGTACTGTGTTGATGCTGCTATGACCCCAATTTCCCTCCGGGGATTAATAAAGGTTCATCTTATCTTAAAAAATCAACAGTGCGCCTTATATATGAATTCTGGTTGTGCTTACTGACCTCCTCGAGCCAATTTTATGTGGTACAGGGCGTCAAAAATCTGTCAAAATGTTTTATTATGAGTTTGATTAGCTTCAAAGCTGCACCGCTGGGTGGACTGTCGGAGCATTACGGTAACAGTAGTCAGGCGCCTGGCGGAGTAATACTACTGATGGTAGTCAGGCGCCTGGCGGAGTAATACTGCTGACAGTAGTCAGGCACCTGGCGGAGTAATACTGCTGACAGTATTCAGGCGCCTGGCGGAGTAATACTACTGACAGTAGTCAGGCGCCTGGCGGAGTAATACTGCTGACAGTAGTCAGGCACCTGGCGGAGTAATACTGCTGACAGTATTCAGGCGCCTGGCGGAGTAATACTACTGACAGTAGTCAGGCGCCTGGCGGAGTAATACTACTGACGGTAGTCAGGCGCCTGCCGGAGTAATACTACTGACGGTAGTCAGGCGCCTGGTGGAGTAATACTACTGACAGTAGTCAGGCGCCTGGCGGAGTAATACATGCTGACAGTAGTCAGGCGCCTGGCAGAGTAATACTACTGACAGTAGTCAGGCGCCTGGCGGAGTAATACTACTGACGGTAGTCAGGCGCCTGCCGGAGTAATACTACTGACAGTAGTCAGGCGCCTGGCGGAGTAATACTACTGACAGTAGTCAGGCGCCTGACAGAGTAATACTACTGTTACTGTGCTTTGACAGATAGGCACCGTAACATTATCATGTGTGTATAAGGAGCCAAAATGGCAGCTGTGAAGAGACATGCTGACGAAGCAGATTTCCAGCTTCAGGCTATCAGTCAGCAGCAGAACATGGGAATAGAGCAGCGGAGAGAGAATTAATATTAATGAATCAATGGTACGAAGTGGAGGAAGAAGAAGATGAGCTGCACCACGTAAAGAAGACCAACCAGAGTTTCTGAGGGAACAAAGAACAGTGGGTTATTCAGCAGAGAGCAGCAGGCAGAAGCGTCTCTACAGTTTCTATTCCACTCAAGGCAGCAGCAGTAGAGCTGGACATGAACATCAGCCACTTTCCAGGAGGAGAAACCAAGAGACCCAACGGCTTTTTCCTCAACTCTCCGTCCCTGTTGATCTGAGACTCCATGCTGCCCATCTCACCGACACCGTCAGAACCAAAGTGAAGAAAACTACTTCGGAGCTCGCCGTCATTCCGGGTGGATGAACTAAAGAACTCCAACCGCTAGATATCGGCGTCGACAGGTCGTTCAGAGTTAAACTGAGAGCTGCGTGGGAGCGTTGGATGACAGAAGGCCAACACACATTCACCAAGACAGGGAGGCAACGCCGGGCCAGTTCCTCCACTATCTGCCAATGGATCAGGAAGGCAGGAATCATCACTGAACAGCTAAGTAACAGCAACCAGACCGACTCCATAACGACCAGACGGATTCGGATAATGACCAGACGGATTCGGATAACGACCAGACTGACTCGATAATGACCAGAGGGATTCGGATAATGACCAGATGGATTCGGGCTACTCGATGCTGAAGTCGCCCGACTGTTTAACTCAGACACTGATGATGAAGGATTTGATGGATCTGTGGACGAGGAATGAACTGAAAAAAACTGAAAGTCAGTGTATTGTTTTGTATTTCGTGTTCCAACTGAAAAATGTTGAGTTATTGAAGTTATTGAGTTGTTAAATTAATAGAATCAAGTTTGACTTATCTGACATATCTGATAGTGTGCCTTATAATCCGGTGGGCCTTATGGTCCGAAAAATACGGTATTTTCATTGAGTGCACCGGTGCTCCTGACAAGTCTGTGTGTGAAACCATGTCCTGTACACCCCCTCCAGCAACATCACAACCATAAAACCTGACGGTAGTTAGGGTAAAATGTAAACTGGAGTTTTTGGTTAGACATGAATAAATCCAGTTTGAAGATGTTTTCACAGCAATATAAAACAGATAAGAGTGAATTTTGACTTGTTTAACTTACAAACAAACCTAACAAAAAAGAGTATGACAACTGAAATAAAGGAGTGGATTTTAAAGTGCATGATGGGGTTTAGTAATTAATTTTTGTTTTTTAATATGGTATCAAAAATCATGGAATCTCATGATTTTACTGGTATTGGTATCAACTCCTAAATGTGACACAGATGGAAACAAACAAAACACTTAAAATGTATTACTGCGGTGCCAAAAGGCACAGTGAAAATTTTTGTGTGTACCTAAATGAAAAAGAGAGTCGCACCAGCGCAACCAATGTAAAAAGTTAGTCTGGAGCCCTGCAGCTGGTGGACACCATCAGTGAATGAAGCCTTTCCGGCTTGGTTGGCCCGGGGGTCCCCGGAAACAGCTGACGGGTGCCGTTTGGCCAAAAGGGCTGCAGCAGTTGCAGAAACAAAAATCTAGGTGTGGGAGAAGTTGGAGGACACCATGGAGAAGGACTTTTGGTAGGCAGTTCTGGAAAACCGTTTGACAACTCAGAAAGGGAAAGCAGGGCTTCACTCAGACTGCGTTCAGTAGCCAAGGAAAACCGAGGACCCAGACCGGGAATAGCGTCGAGAACGTAGCGGATAGCGTCCTGAACCCAACCAACACATCCTCTGTAGAGGACAAAGAGTTTGAAGACTGAGGGGAAGGCTTGTCCATGTCATTGGCAGAGGTAGCTGTGGGAGTCAAAAAGCTCCTCGTGGCATGGCGCCAGGATTGGACAAGATTCACCCTGAGATACTGAAGGCTCTGAACATTGTTGGACTGTCTTGGCTGACACACCTCTTCAATGTTGTGTGGAGGTCAGGGACAGTGCTTGCCAAATGGCAGACCGGGGTGGTGGTTCCCATTTTTAAAAAGGGGGACTTGAGGGTGTGCTCCAATTACCGGGGTATCACACTGCTCAGCCTCCCCGGGAAAGTTTATTCAAGGATGCTGGAAAGTAGACCTTGGATTCAGGAGGAGCAATGCGGATTCTGTCTTAGCTGTGGAACAGTGGACCAGCTCTTTCCCCTCGGGCTGTTGGAGGGGTCATGGGAGTTTGCCCATCCAGTCTACATGTGTTTTGTGGACATGGAAAAGGCTTGTGACCGTGTCCTCCGGGGAGTCATGTGGACGTACTGTGGAAATATTGGGAATATTGTTGTTACGAGCCATTTAGTCCTTGTATAACCAAACTGAGAGCTGTGTCTGTATATTTGGCACTAAGTCAAATAGGTTTCCAGTGGGTTCTAGCCTCTACCAGTATTGTCCCTTGTCATCGATCCTGTTTGTGATTTTCATGGACAGGATCTCAAAGTGCAGTTGGGGGGAGGAGAGTGCCCAGTTTGGGGACCTCTGCCCTTTGCAGATGATGTGGTTCTGTTGGCTTCATTAGACCGTGACCATCAACACGCATTGGGGCAGTTTGCAGCCGAGTGCGAAGCGGCTGGGATTAGATTCAGTACCTCCAAGTCTGAGGACATGGTTCTCTGCTGGAAAATGATGGATTGCTCCCTCCAGGTAGGGAGTGAGTCTTTGCCCCAAGCGAGGGAGTTCAACTATCTCGGGGTCTTGTTCACCAGTGAGGGTAAAATGTAGCTTTGGAGGTATACCTCCTGGTAAGAAGCCCCGGGGTGGACCCAGAACATGCTGGAGAGATTATAGTGTATACCTTGTCTGGCCTGGGACCACTTCAGTCCCCCAGGAAGAGAGACATCTGGAATTCCCTGCTAAACCTACTGCCCCCGCGATCTGGCCCCAGATAAGAGGAGGATAATAGATGGATGGATGTATATCTAGTATATACTCACAGTTTGGTTTTATGTTATTAAAATGATTACCTTTGCTCTCCTATGTCTTCCTCTCTCTTTGATCTTCTTCAGCTCCTCCTCCTCATCATTCTCCTCCTCCTCATTGACTGGGCCGGCCACAGTCTTCTCTCCAATCGGCTGCACAGTGGCCAGGAGGGCGGGAACAGTGAAGCAGGACAGGAAGCGGGCTTTCAGCAGCTGATAGGCAGGATTACCTGAGAAACGCTCTGCCACCAGCTGACGTGCCACCACCACGAGCTCCGCCTCCTCTGCCTCCTCCTCCTCCTCCTGCAGGAGGTCAGGGTTGACTGAAGGAGCAACAGGAGCACAAAACAATTACATACAACAGAACAGACAGAGGAAGAAGAAGAAGTCATCATGGACAGATAAATGTCAGCTGGTGTATCAGTCAGGTGTAGTACCTCATGTATCAGGTGTGTTACCATCAGTTGTGTTAGTTGGTGTATAAGGTGTGTTAGCCGTTGTGGTGTTACCTGGTGTCACACCTTGTATCACCTGGTGTCACACCTGGTGTCACACCTGGTGTCACACCTGGTGTCATACCTGGTGTCACACCTGGTGTCACACCTGGTGTCATACCTGGTGTCACACCTGGTGTCACACCTGGTGTCATACCTGGTGTCACACCTGGTGTCACACCTGGTGTCACACCTGGTGTCACACCTGGTGTCATACCTGGTGTCACACCTGGTGTCTCAGGAGTGTTAGCTGGTGTGTCAGTCAGGTGTGTTACCTGCTGTCAGTCAGGTGTGTTAGTTGATATATCAAATGCGTTAGCTGGTGTGTCAGGTGTTGAACCTGGTGTGTCAGGTGTTGAACCTGGTGTGTCAGGTGTTGAACCTGGTGTGTCAGGTGTTGAACCTGGTTTGTCCTGGGCTGGTCTGAGGTCAGAGGTTGAGTCTGGCAGGTGTGGAGGTGGACCAGATGTCCTCTCATTGCTGCTGTCAGGTTTGGATGTGGTTGGGGGGCGTTGGGGTTCAGACCCTCTACTCAGCAGCTGTAGGGACGATTTGGTCAGAGATTTCTTGGCCCGGAGCAGCGCACTCAGTGTGCTCAGACTGCTAACAAAGGGTGGCAGGTAGGGAAGAGCCATGCCCACTCCAGGTACCACCACTCCTCCCCGACCACTCAGCCAATCACGCACTGCTTCATGGGACTCCAGGAACATCAGAGAGGGGTTGAACTGCAGTGTCTCCCTCCTGAGGGGAGGGGGTGCTGCTGGGTCCACCCGGACTGCACCCTTATATGGCAGGAAGAGTTTTGGGGGAGGCTGGGGGGGGCAGGAGGGCAGAGGGGAAGAGCCGGGGTTTGAAACGGGTTGCAGTATGAAGGTCGGGGGGAGGGGCTTGGAAGCACAGGTGGGCAGGACAGGAAAAGGCCGTGGCTGATTTATAACAGGGAGGTTTACAGAGACAGACACAGCAGTGGGGGTTTGAGCTACACTTGATCTCGGGCTGCTGGCGGTAAGTCGAACAGGGGGTGTGACCAGCAGATGGTTCCCAGGTGGAGCTGGGAGGGGGGCGTTTGGCACTAACGCCAGCGGGACCAGCCCACCAGGAGTCATGACCCACATCGACTGGCCAGGAAGGAAACAGAGCCCAGGGAGCTGAGTCAGCGGCTGGTCCTGTACGACAACTTCCTGCTTAGAGCGAGATATACCAGAGCGCTTCCTACACAAAGAAGAAGACGCCATTTTCTTCTTGGCTTCAGCCTGGAAACAAAAAACACAGAAAGAGTCAATAAGTGTGTATTTCACCCATATTTCTAAGAGCATTTAATCAGTATTTCGAAGTGTATTTCATCAATGCTTCTAAGTGTATCTAATCAATATTTCTAAGTGTATCTAATCAATATTTCTAAGTGTATTTCACCTGTTTCAAAGTGTATTTAATTGCTATTTCTAAGTGTAATTTATTGATATTTCTAAGTAAATTGAATCAATATTTCTGTTTTTCACAGATGTTTCTAAATGTATTTCATCAATATTTCTAAGTGTATTTAATTAATATTTCTCAGTATATTTCACAGATGTTTCTAAGTGTATTTCATTGATATTTCTAATTGTATTTCACTCAAGTTTCTATGTATATTTAATCAATATTTTAAGTGTATTTCACCAATATTTCAAAGTGTATTACATCAGTGTGTTTCACCAGTGTTTTGGAGTACAAGTAACATAAACCTGGGTGTATTTTTCAGGGGCAGATTTAGTGATTTGGTCCGCAGTTTTTTGTGGAGAAGGTTCTACTGGACTGGAAGTATCACTGAACATCACATAATCAGGTAAGGTTTAAAGGGCGCTCATCAAGTGTGCATCAGCACCGATCACGGGTCAAACAGAACCAGAGCTGGGCCTGAATCAGTGGACCCGACTACAGTGGTTTGGCCTCCGGCTGCACCTCACCACTGGTGATTCTGTCTGCACTAGAGTGAAAATTATTTATTATCAGCAATGTTAGAAGAGCTTACTGGTGAATATAACAATCATTTCACACTTATTACAGGCCATTAAAAATGTGCGTATTATGTATTTATATCATCATTGTGTGTATTTTGTTAAATTTCCTCTGAACTGAATATAAAGCAGAATCTTTCAATGCAGACAGATCCTGCAGGGACGGTGTGATTGTAGCATCAAAGGGTTAAATTCAGCATTTATGAAGCTCTTGGAGGATATTTGAAAATATGGGGATATTATTTTTAGGCCATATGGCCATTAAATCAGCCGACATATGCTGATCCCGCAACCAGCACTGCTCCCAGTAAACCACAATCAGTCACATTCACAACAAACTCACCGGACATACGTGCAATAAGGACTCATGTGCGACTATGTCATCTGCTTGAATTATAGGAACCGGACAATTATTTATTGATATAAATGGACATACTTCTGGCTTTATTTGTATTTTTCTTTATTTTTCTTTTCTTTTTCTATTATGTATATACTAAATTAAACTAAACTATTGTTTTTAAATCTATGCTTGTCTTTTATTGCACTATCCACTTGCTGCTGTAATGGGTAAATTTCCCCACTGTGGGACTAATAAAGGAATATCTTATCTTATCTTATGAATCTCTGATTGGAGGAGAGCTGCAGTGACATCACACACACTTTATTACATCACCTGTTAACCTCTTAACACCTGGCTGCTTATCTCACCTTCACCTGAGTGGCTTCCCGAAGAGCTCTGAGCCTCGCAGTCGGGCGTCGAACCCTTTTTCCTTCCTGGATCACACCTGTGTCTGTCCCGACCACCACCTCACCTGTCCTGCCCACACATTGGTCTTCCTGTCCGCTCATCACACTCGGCTGCTCCGCCCCCCTCCCTCGTTTCCTCCCCCTGCTGGGCGAGGCTGACTGGTTGGGGGCGGAGTCAGGGGACGGTTGAGTTGAGTCTGAGCCACGTTGACAGGGCTGGAAGTTAAAGGAGGTGTAGTTATGATCGTTGAGGAAAGGAGCAGGTAGACTTGAAGTTGAGGACGCAAGGTGCTGATTGGTCAGTATGGAGGAGGGTGGCGCCAAACTCAGGTTTTCAGTTGAGGACACAATCCTATCAGCGCATCCAGGTGTGGTCTGAGGAGGACCGGGGACTGTGGTCTGATCAGGAACAGGGACTGCGGTAACGGGGACTGTGGTCCAAGGAGGAACAAGGATGACGGTCTGAGGAACAACAGGGACTGCGGTCTGAGGAGGAAGAGGGACTGCAGTCTGGGGAGGAACAGGGACTGCGGTCTGAGCAGGAAGAGGGACTGTGGTCTGAGGAGGTACAGGGACTGCGGTCTGAGGAGGAAGAGGGACTGCGGTCTGAGGAGGTACAGGGACTGCGGTCTGAGCAGGAAGAGGGACTGTGGTCTGAGGAGGTACAGGGACTGCGGTCTGAGTAGGAAGAGGGACTGTGGTCTGAGGAGGTACAGGGACTGCGGTCTGAGCAGGAAGAGGGACTGTGGTCTGAGGAGGTACAGGGACTGCGGTCTGAGCAGGAAGAGGGACTGTGGTCTGAGGAGGTACAGGGACTGCGGTCTGAGGAGGTACAGGAGCAGCTTTCTTCCCAACTTCAGCCTGAAAGGAACCAGAGACCAGTAAGCCCAATGACATCATATTATGACACGTTTAAAGTGCTAAGAGTGAACCGACTGGGCAATGAGACAACTGCCTCAGGGCCCCAGACCCCCAGGAACCCCGGGCACCCCAGGTTGTCTGTGAGATAGTTAGACCCTAGAAGGTTCTTAGGCAATTATCCTTCACATTCCACATTGCATTGACTAAAACCTGAACCGTCAAGTACACTAAGGTGGCCTTCAGAGGACCAGGGAGCCCAAGCAGGTTAAGGGAACCTGGCTGGGAGCTGTGATTAATCTGAATAAAATGTTGGACTTACTATCACCTGAATCACCTGATCATAAGAATTTGTAAGGAGGTGGTTACCTTGGCCCCAGCGGCTTCCTGCAGAGTTTTGGCCTTCTGACTGGGCTTCCGAATCCTCCGTCCTGTGACCATACAGTCATCTGCTCCATCCACACCTGTACATGCTCCACCTACACCATAACCCATCCTGCTTGGACTGCTACAAACAGCCTCTTGATCCTCTGTCACCTTGTGCCTGCTCCCTTTGGGTGAAGTGAAGCTGGAGGTGGAGGGACTGGGGGCAGGACCAGACTGGTCTGGGCTGCTGGAGGTGGAGGGAGCAGTGTGCAGACTGGGCTGTGAAGAACTGATAGAAGGATGTCGGTTAGGGGAAGGGGGCAAAGCAACTGTGAGGTTTTGAGTGAAAGGTGCAGCTTCCTGGTGGGAAGAGGCGGAGCAGGTAGATGTGGCGTTCAGGGACACTGGGACCCCAGAGACAGGAGGGACAATCAGTTTAGGAAGAGCAGGTAATGGAGAGGTGTCAACACCTACAGGAGGAGGTCTGCGTGGAGCTGGAGCGGGCGCGATCGGGGAAGACGGAGACTGGATGGAGAAAGCCTGAGGTTGCATGACAGGATGAGAAATGAAGACGGCCTGAGGAAACGACATAGGAGATGTCTGAGGATGCATGTTAGGAGGCATATGATAAAGAATGCCGGGGCAGTTGTGAGTGGTCGTGGATGGGGGGCGAAGAGGAGGAGGAAGTTGCACTTTGAGCAAAAGCTGTTGTTGCTGCTTTGGTTGTTGTTGCAGCGCCTGAAGCTGCTTCAGGATCACTTTGTGCTGCCGGTCGAATATCTGCTTCTCCTCTTTCATGGCTTTCCTCTGCAGCATTCCTGCCACAGTGTTCTTGTGGACAAAGACCGGATGTGGAGGAGGCGGGGCCAGTGACACCACCCTCTTCCTCCTCTGCTCTATCATCTCCTTACAGCCCACGGCGTCCACATTCAAGGTCTGGAGGAAGAGCAGAAAGATGGGCGTCGTGGGGAGCTGGATCTTCTCTCCTTGTTCCCTCAGGGCGTCGGCTGTCGTCAGTCTGTGTTTTGAGGGGATCAGCAGGTTGCCGATCCATGGCGTCACGGCAGCCTGCAGCTCGTAGCCCAGCCCGACATCCGTGACTCGGCCCAAGGGACTCCGTTTGTCAATCTGGATCTTTGTTTTCAGGCGGCTGGAGCTGTGGTTGTTGTAGTTTCGTGCCTGGCGGTGCAGGTGGGCTCGGAGCTGGTCAGGTGACACCATCATCATGGTGCTGCTGCCGTGGCGCTCCGCCCACTGCAGCTCTTTGGGACTCGGTCCGATGATCACTGAGCGTCCGAACCGGCCCAGGATGGTTGACCGGACGCGTACGCGATTGTGGGCATCTCCAAAGGAGAGTAACTCCACCGGTCTAAAGCTCAGGAAGGTGAAACACTGTGCTTGTTCTAGAGGAATCCACTCCTGCATGGGGGGGAGGGGGTACTCCTCTTCCTCCTCCTTCTCCTCTTCCTCCTCCTTCTCCTCTTCCTCCTCCTTCTCATTTTCCACTACTTCCTTCTTTTCCTTCTTCTTCTCTTCATCACTGTCCATGTACACCACCACCATCTCCTCGTCCTCGCTGCTCTCCTCGTTCAGCTCCATCAGTCGTTTCCTGATTCTGTTCTTGGCTGGGCTGGCCATCGTCCTCCTCCTCCTCTTCCTCGCTCCTCTGTGACTCCTGGGATGTTTTCTTTCTTTCTGTCTTTTACCGTTCTGTTGACAGAGAGAGAGTTAGTCAGTCACATGTCCTCCTGTATGTCAGCAGTTTGTCTGTAGATGCTCCATAAGGCCTCTACTGCTACTACTACTGCTACTACTACTACTACTACTACTACTACTACTACTACTACGTATAAGGACCACAGATTACAGGAACACATTTTAAACCCAGAATATCATCCATATTCAATAATTAATGTGATTAATGTCTACTACCAAGAGAATCACTAGTAGTAGTAGTAGTGGTAGTAGTAATAGTAGTAGTAGCATGTAGAGGTCCACCTCTACATGCTACTACTACTATTACTACTACTACTGCAGTGAAGGACGAGTCCTGATGGAGACGTAGATGACTCTTTCAGTCCCTTATTTAACATGTGTGTCCTCCTCAGATTTCCTCCCTCTGGACTCCTTCGCGGCCAAAAATGTGTAGGTACAAAAAACAGCGGTAAAATCCTCAGACATGAAGATTTTTTCATGGGGTGGGGGCGGCAGTAGCTCAGTCTGTAGGGAGTTGGTTTGGGAACCGGAGGGTCACCGGTTCAAGTCCCGACATGGACCAAGAACCGAGTGTGAACTGGTAGCTGGAGAGGTGCCAGTTTACCTCTTGGGCACTGCCGAGGTGCCCCTGAGCAAGGCACCAAACCCCCAACTGCTCGGGGCGCTTGTCAGGAGCAGCCCCCTCACTCTGACATCTCTCCATTACTGCATGTTTGTGCATGTGTGTGTTCAGGTCTGCATGTACCGTGTATGAGTTAACAACAGAGTGAAAACATTGAATTTCCCCTCGTGGGACTAATAAAGGACTATCTTCTTCTTCTTCTTCTATCTTTCTTTTTGCTTGAATCCCTTAATCAGCTTCACCCCTGATCAAAATTCAATAATTTTATGGTTTTTAACCATTTAAATGCCAGTCTATTTATTTGAATTATTGATCATTTTTTACCAAAAACACCAAAAAATGAGTTATTTTCCATATAATAAATAGTTGGGCGATGGGATGTTGGTGGAGTCTTGGATGTGTCAAAGATCAGCAACGAAGCTGATTGGATTGCAGCAGCGTTTTTCTGTAGTGTCAAATTCTCCATATGGACACCTTCAGGGGCAAAAATGCCCCATTGACTTCCATTAAAACCACGTTTTAGCGAGAATAAAAGACAGAAGAAATTCACACCACAAACTGTAACACAGAAAAACGATCAACACATCAAAAAAGTAGAGACAATGTAGAAAATGGCCGAGGACAGAAGGGTGAGACCAGGTGCGACCAGGTGCGACCAGGTGCGACCAGGTGAGACCAGGTGAGACCAGGTGAGACCAGGTGAGACCAGGTGAGACCAGGTGAGTGTACCTTAGCACGAGGAAGTGGTGCTGGTCTCATCAACTTCCTCCACTCTCTCAGACACTGAGCGTCGTAACGATCAGGAATCTCTGCAGCAATCTTTGCCCAACGACCTGACACACACACACACACACACACACACACACACACACACACACACACACACACACACACACACACACACAGTAGAAGTTAACAGGTTAACATCAAGTCTGTGGAGGTTCTCATTCATCCAGGTCAGATTCATTCTGGCAAAAATTGAATCGAAGGCAACTGGACTTAGATTTGACTAGTCAGACTGCAGCGTTGGAACTGATGAAGCCACTTGGATAAGGGGCCAAACGTCTTCAGGGACAAATCTAAGTCCAGCTGCCTTTGATTCAATTTTTGCCAGAATGGTTAACATCTATTAATGTTAATGACACTTACAGGTCTCCACCGTTCTCTATTGATTATCTGCTGATATTCATATTGACTGAAATATGAAACATGATTCTGACATGGTGAGAGAATAAACAGTCTGGACACAGACAGATGAAACTCTGCTGCCTTTCTAACAACAGCAGCTAGCCGCCGCTGCAGCAGCTCTGCAGCCATGTTGGACTGAAAGCCCAGTGAGTCCAGAGACACGTCTGTAGCTCAGCTTCCCAGTAGTGATGCTGAAAGAGCCTCATTTAAAGCTGACGTCCTACAAGGAGTAAAACTCCCTGACGGCTCATCATCACCATCCACAGCTCCGAGTCCGTCACCCGCTCAGAGGACCATGATGGGATCAACGACCACTGCTCTTCCTGGAGGCTTGGTCAGGATGAGGGCACACAACACTACATTACCCATGAGCCTCTCGGTGTGTGTGTGTGTGTGTCTCACCGACTCCATGTTTGTTCACCAGCTGCAGCAGCAGCTGTCTCTCCTGCTGGTCAAACGGTCCTCTCCTCGTCTCCGCCTTCAGACAGTCATAATACCTGCACACACACACACACACACACACACACACACACACACAAACACACACACACACACGCACATCACTTCCTGTCTCAACACTCCTGAGGACACACAGACACCTGCTGTCGTCCAATCAGCTTTCACCTGTCTCTGCAGCTGGAGCAGGTGCGTCCAGGAACTGCAAACCGGATCTTCCACCAGTCCTTCTCTCCAAAGTGAGACACCGCCTGCAGCAGCAGCTGAGAGACAGACAGGAGGACAGAGAGAGAGAGACAGGAGGACAGAGAGAGAGACAGACAGGAGGACAGAGAGATAGAGACATGAGGACAGAGAGAGACAGGAGGACAGAGAGAGAGACAGGAGGACAGATAGACAGACAGGAGGACAGAGAGAGAGAGACAGGGACAGAGAGAGAGACAGACAGGAGGACAGAGAGATAGAGACATGAGGACAGAGAGAGAGACAGGAGGAAGAGAGATAGAGAATGACAGAGAGACAGAAGGACAGAGAGATAGAGACATGAGGACAGAGAGACAGACAGGAGGACAGAGAGAGAGAGACAGGAGGACAGAGAGAGAGACAGACAGGAGGACAGAGAGATAGAGACATGAGGACAGAGAGACAGACAGGAGGACAGAGAGAGAGACAGGAGGACAGAGAGACAGACAGGAGGACAGAGAGAGAGAGACAGGAGGACAGAGAGAGAGA
The DNA here is from genome assembly GCA_947000775.1 of Pterois miles. NCBI lineage: Eukaryota > Metazoa > Chordata > Actinopteri > Perciformes > Scorpaenidae > Pterois > Pterois miles. Next base: position 691,157 of record CAMQGK010000010.1, read on the forward strand.
CAGACAGGAGGACAGAGAGAGAGACAGGAGGACAGAGAGAGAGAGACAGGAGGACAGAGAGAGAGACAGACAGGAGGACAGAGAGATAGAGACATGAGGACAGAGAGACAGACAGGAGGACAGAGAGAGACAGATATGGTTCTAATAGTATTTATGTAGTAATTCTGTAGATATATGGTTATAATATCATAATATCTATATAGTATTTCTGAAGATATATAGTTATGATTAATGCTGTCACAATACCAACATGTATTTGATACTATTCCTAATAAAAGGAGAACACATCACACATCAGTAAATAAAATAAAATACCACAAAGAGGCTTCTCTAAAATTGACAGCAGCCCCCTCACTCTGACATCTCTCCATTGACATGTATATGTACTGTGTGAACAACAGAGTGGAAAACTGAATTTCCCCACTGTGGACTAATAAAGGAATATCTTTCTTTCTTTCTTTCTTTATCAAGAGTTAATAGAATGACACAAACACTGATCTATCAATAGAACACTCACCAATCAATAGAACACTCACCTATCAATAGAACACTCACCTATCAATAGAACACTCACCGATCACTAGAACACTCACCTATCAATAGAACACTCATCTATCAATAGAACACTCACCTATCAATAGAACACTCATCTATCAATAGAACACTCACCTATCAATAGAACACTCATCTATCAATAGAACACTCATCTATCAATAGAACACTCATCTATCAATAGAACACTCATCTACAAGTAGAACACTCATCTATCAATAGAACACTCACCTATCAATAGAACACTCACCTATCAATAGAACACTCACCTATCAATAGAACACTCACCTATCAATAGAACACTCATCTATCAATAGAACACTCATCTATCAATAGAACACTCACCTATCAATAGAACACTCACCTATCAATAGAACACTCACCTACCAGTAGAACACTCACCTATCAATAGAACACTCATCTATCAATAGAACACTCATCTATCAATAGAACACTCATCTATCAATAGAACACTGATCTATCAATAGAACAACACTCATCTATCAATAGAACAACACTCATCTATCAATAGAACACTCATCTATCAATAGAACACTCATCTATCAATAGAACAACACTCATCTATCACTAGAACACTCATCAATCAATAGAACAACACTCATCTATCAATAGAACAACACTCATCTATCAATAGAACACTCATCTATCAATAGAACAACACTCATCTATCAATAGAACACTCATCTATCAATAGAACAACACTCACCTATCAATAGAACACTCATCTATCAATAGAACACTCATCTATCAATAGAACACTCATCTATCAACAGAACACTCATCTATCAATAGAACACTCATCTATCAATAGAACACTCATCTATCAATAGAACACTCATCTAATCTATCAATAGAACACTCACCTATCAATAGAACACTCACCTATCAATAGAACACTCATCTATATAGAACACTCATCTATCAATAGAACACTCATCTATCAATAGAACACTCACCTATCAATAGAACACTCACCTATCAATAGAACACTCACCTATCAATAGAACACTCACCTATCAATAGAACACTCATCTATCAATAGAACCTCTCTTCTCATCTATCAATAGACCTCATCTATACAACTTCAATAGAACACTCATCTATCAATAGAACACTCATCTATCAATAGAACACTCATCTATAATAGAACACTCATCTATCAATAGAACACTCATCTATCAATAGAACAACACTCATCTATCAATAGAACACTCATCTATCAATAGAACACTCATCTATCAATAGAACAAAAACACTCATCTATCAATAGAACACTCATCTATCAATCACAACACTCATCTATCAATAGAACACTCATCTATCAATAGAACACTCATCTATCAATAGAACACTCATCTATAACACAACACTCATCTATCAATAGAACACTCATCTATCAATAGAACACTCATCTATCAATAGAACACTCATCTATCAATAGAACACTCATCTATCAATAGAACACTCATCTATCAATAGATCTTCAATACAACACTCATCTATCAATACACAACACTCATCTATCAATAGAACACTCATCTATCAATAGAACACTCATCTATCAATAGAACACTCTCAAAAACACTCTCTATCAATAAATCATCTATCAATAGAACACTCATCTATCAATAGAACACTCATCTATCAACACAACACTCATTATAATAGACACACTCATCTATCAATAGAACACTCATCTATCAATAGAACACTCTCTATCAATAGAAACACTCATCTATCAATAGAACACTCATCTATCAATAGAACACTCATCATCTATCAATAGAACACTCATCTATCAATAGAACACTCATCTATCAATAGAACACTCATCTATCAATAGAACACTCATCTATCAACACAACAGCTCACCTATCAATAGAATCTTCAATAGCATCTTCAATAGCTCTCTTCAATAGAATCATCTAAATCAATAGAACACTCATCTATCAATAGAACACTCATCTATCAATAGAACGCTCATCTATCAATAGAACACTCACCTATCAATAGAACACTCATCTATCAATAGAACACTCATCTATCAGTAGAACACTCATCTATCAATAGAACACTCATCTATCAATAGAACACTCATCTATCACTAGAACACTCACCTATCAATAGAACACTCATCTATCAATAGAACACTCACCTATCACTAGAACACTCATCTATCAATAGAACACTCATCTATCAATAGAACACTCACCTATCAATAGAACACTCATCTAAAATCTATCAATAGAACACTCATCTATCAATAGAACACTCATCTATCAATAGAACACTCATCTATCAATAGAACACTCATCTATCAATAGAACACTCATCTATCAATAGAACACTCATCTATCAATAGAACACTCATCTATCAACACAACACTCATCTATCAATAGAACACTCATCTATCAATAGAACATTCATCTATCAACACAACACTCATCTATCAATAGAACACTCATCTATCAATAGAACACTCATCTATCAACACAACACTCACCTATCAATAGAACACTCATCTAAATCAATAGAACACTCATCTATCAATAGAACACTCATCTATCAACACAACACTCATCTATCAATAGAACACTCATCTATCAAAGTAGAACACTCATCTATCAATAGAACACTCATCTATCAATAGAACACTCACCTATCAATAGAACACTAACATCAATAGAACCTCCTTATATCTATCAATAGAACACTCCTATCTATCAACACAACACTCACCTATCAATAGAACACTCATCTATCAATAGAACACTCATCTATCAATAGAACACTCACATCTATCAATAGAACACTCATCTATCAATAGAACACTCATCTATCAATAGAACACTCATCTATCAATAGAACACTCATCTATCAATAGAACACTCATCTATCAATAGAACACTCATCTATCAATAGAACACTCATCTATCAATAGAACACTCATCTATCAATAGAACACTCATCTATCAATAGAACACTCATCTATCAATAGAACTAGAACACTCACCTATCAATAGAACACTCATCTATCAATAGAACACTCATCTATCAACACAACACTCACCTATCAATAGAACACTCATCTATCAATAGAACACTCATCTATCAACACAACACTCACCTATCAATAGAACACTCATCTATCAATAGAACACTCATCTATCAACACAACACTCACCTATCAATAGAACACTCATCTATCAATAGAACACTCATCTATCAATAGAACACTCACCTATCAATAGAACACTCACCTATCAATAGAACACTCATCTATCAATAGAACACTCATACTATCAATAGAACACTCATCTATCAATAGAACACTCACCTATCAATAGAACACTCATCTATCAATAGAACACTCACCTATCAATAGAACACTCATCTATCAATAGAACACTCATCTATCAATAGAACACTCATCTATCAATAGAACACTCATCTATCAATAGAACACTCATCTATCAATAGAACACTCATCTATCAATAGAACACTCATCTATCAATAGAACACTCATCTATCAATAGGCCAGTGATTAAACAGAGAAAGTGATCGGGGGGGCAATAGATCAGTTATTATATATATATATATATTACTATTATATATCAGTCCATCAGTTATTATTATATATATATATATTACTATTATATATCAGTCTGTCAGTTATTATTATATATATATATATTACTATTATATATCAGTCTATCAGTTATTATTATATATATATATATATTACTATTATATATCAGTCTATCAGTTATTATTATATATATATATATATTACTATTATATATCAGTCCGTCAGTTATTATTTATATATATATATTACTATTATATATCAGTCTATCAGTTATTATTATATATATATATATTACTATTATATATCAGTCTATCAGTTATTATTATATATATATATATTACTATTATATATCAGTCTATCAGTTATTATTTTATATATATATTACTATTATATATCAGTCTATCAGTTATTATTATTATATATATATATTACTATTATATATCAGTCTGTCAGTTATTATTTATATATATATTACTATTATATATCAGTCTGTCAGTTATTATATTATATATATATATTACTATTATATATCAGTCTGTCAGTTATTATTATATATATATTACTATTATATATCAGTCTGTCAGTTATTATATATATTTATACTATTATATATCAGTCTGTCAGTTATTATTATATATATATATATTCTATTATATATCAGTCTGTCAGTTATTATTATATATATATATATTACTATTATATATCAGTCTGTCAGTTATTATTATATATATATATATATTACTATTATATATCAGTCTGTCAGTTATTATTTATATATATATATTACTATTATATATCAGTCTGTCAGTTATTATATATATATATATATATTACTATTATATATCAGTCTGTCAGTTATTATTATATATATATTACTATTATATATCAGTCTATATATATATATATTACTATTATATATCAGTCTGTCAGTTATTATTATATATATATATATTACTATTATATATCAGTCTGTCAGTTATTATTATATATATATTACTATTATATATCAGTCTGTCAGTTATTATTATATTATATATATTACTATTATATATCAGTCTGTCAGTTATTATTATATATATATATATTACTATTATATATCAGTCTGTCAGTTATTATTATATATATATTACTATTATATATCAGTCTGTCAGTTATTATTATATATATATATATATATTACTATTATATATCAGTCTGTCAGTTATTATTATATATATATATATTACTATTATATATCAGTCTGTCAGTTATTATTTATATATATTACTATTATATATCAGTCTGTCAGTTTATTATTATATATATATATATTACTATTATATATCAGTCTGTCAGTTATTATTTATATATATATATATTACTATTATATATCAGTCTGTCAGTTATTATTTATATATATATATATTACTATTATATATCAGTCTGTCAGTTATTATTATATATATATATATATTACTATTATATATCAGTCTGTCAGTTATTATTATATATATATATATATTACTATTATATATCAGTCTGTCAGTTATTATTATTATATATATATATTACTATTATATATCAGTCTGTCAGTTATTATTATATATATATATATATTACTATTATATATCAGTCTGTCAGTTATTATTATATATATATATATTACTATTATATATCAGTCTGTCAGTTATTATTATATATATATATATTACTATTATATATCAGTCTGTCAGTTATTATTATATATATATATATTACTATTATATATCAGTCTGTCAGTTATTATTATATATATATTACTATTATATATCAGTCTGTCAGTTATTATATATATTACTATTATATATCAGTCTGTCAGTTATTATTTATATATATATATATTACTATTATATATCAGTCTATCAAACTTTGGACCCACCTTCTCATTCAGAGTTTCCTTTGTTTTCATGACTATTGACATTGTAGATTCACACTGAAGGCATCAAAACTATGAATTAACACATGTGGAAATATGTACTTAACAAGAAAGTGTAAAACAACTGAAAATACGCTTTATATTGTAGTTTCTTCAAAGTAGCCTCTTTTTGCTCTGATTACTGCTCCACACACTCTGCATCCTCTTGATGAGCTTCAAGAGGTCGTCACCTGAAATGGTCTCCACTTCACAGGTGAGCCCTGTCAGGTTTAATCAGGGGGATTTCTGGCCTTATAAATGGGGTTGGGACCATCAGAAGTCAGGTGGAGACACAGCTGATAGTCCTGCTGAATAGACTGTTAGAATTTGGATTATGGCAGAAAAAAGCAGCTAAGTAAAGAAAAACAAGTGACCATCATTACTTTAAGAAATGAAGGTCAGTCAGTCCCAAAAACTGGGAAAACTTTGAAAGTGTCCCCAAGTGCAGTTGCAAAAACCATCAAGAGCTACAAAGAAAGTGGCTCACATGAGGACCGCCCCAGGAAAGGAAGACCAAGAGTCACCTCTGCTGAGGAGGATCAGTTCATCCGAGTCACCGGCCTCAGAAATGGCAGGTTAACAGCAGCTCAGACTAGAGACCAGGTCAATGCCACACAGAGTTCTAGCAGCAGACACATCTCTAGAACAACTGTTAAGAGGAGACTGTGTGAATCAGGCCTTCATGGTAGAATAGCTGCTAGGAAACCACTGCTAAGGACAGGCAACAAGCAGAAGAGACTTGTTTGGGCTAAAGACCACCAGGAATGGACATTAGACCAGTGGAAATCTGGGCTTTGGTCTGATGAGTCCAGATCTGAGATCTTTGGGTCCAACCACCGTGTCTTTGTGGAACCAGAAAAGGTGAACGGATGGACTCTACATGCCTGGTTCCCACCGTGAAGCCTGGAGGAGGAGGTGTGATGGTGTGGGGGGGCTTTGCTGGTGACACTGTTGGGGATTTATTCAAACTGAAGGCCTACTGAACCAGCATGGCTACCACAGCATCTAGCAGCAGCATGCTATTCCATCCGGTCTGCGTTTAGTTGGACCATCATTTATTTCTCAACAGGACAATGACCCCAAACACACCTCCAGGCTGTGTGAGGGCTATTTGACCCAGAAGGAGAGTGATGGGGTGCTGGACCAGATGACCTGGCCTCCACAGTCTCCAGACCTGAACCCAATCCAGATGTTTTGGGGTGAGCTGGACCGCAGAGTGAAGGCAAAAGGGCCAACAAGTGCTCAGCATCTCTGGGAACTCCTTCAAGACTGTTGGAGACCATTTCAGGTGACGACCTCTTGAAGCTCATCAAGAGGATGCAGAGTGTGTGGAGCAGTAATCAGAGCAAAAGGAGGTACTTTGAAGAAACTACAATATCAGACATATTTACAGTTGTTTTACACTTTTGGTCTGTACTGTGTGTATCAGTACCTCTCAGTATAAACAGATTCACATAAAGTCGACAGGAAATGAAGTGTCACAGCAGGTGTGTCCTGTCTAAGCCCCGCCCCCTGCCTACCTGGTCCTCATCTTTGGTCCAAGACCCCTTCTTCAGGCTCGGGTCCAAGACCTGGTTCCACCTGTAGATCAGCTGAGCTGGGTCTCGACCCTCCATGAAGTAACTGACTGACAGACAGACAGACAGACAGACAGACAGACAGACAGACAAGTGTTAGTTGTTTCATATCACACAGACACAGTGTGATGTCATGGTGTGATGCCATGGTGATGTCATGGTGTGATGTCATGGTGTGATGCCATGGTGATGTCATGGTGTGATGTCATGGTGATGTCATGGTGTGATGCCATGGTGTGATGTCATGGTGTGATGTCATGGTGTGATGCCATGGTGATGTCATGGTGTGATGTCATGTGTGATGTCATGGTGTGATGTCATGGTGTGATGCCATGGTGTGATGTCATGGTGTGATGCCATGGTGATGTCATGGTGTGATGTCATGGTGATGTCATGGTGTGATGTCATGGTGTGATGTCATGGTGATGTCATGGTGTGATGTCATGGTGTGATGTCATGGTGTGATGTCATGGTGTGATGTCATGGTGTGATGTCATTACTCTGCGTGTAGGGGATGAAGTTTCCAATCCTCATCTTGTCCACGAGCTCTCTGAGCAGAGTGTCTTCTTCTGACGTCCAACTGCCACGTTTCAACGAGTCCGAGACAAAACGCTGGAACGTCTGAAGACACAGGAAGGCTGTCCTCCCCGTCTGAGAGACAGAGAGAGAGACAGAGAGAGAGAGACAGAGAGAGAGAGGGATGCAGAGACAGAGAAAGGTCAGAGACAGAGTCTTTGTCTCTCTCTCTGCATCTCTCTCTGTCTCTGTCTCTCTCCCTCTCTCTGTCTCTCTCTCTCTCTCCCTCTCTCTGTCTCTCTCTCTGTCTCTCTCTCTGTCTCTCTCTCTCTCCTCCTCACCCCCAGCTCCTCAGCGATGGTGTCCCAGTGTCTGTCTCCGTGTCTCCTGCTGATCTCCTTCAGCTGCTGCACCTCCTCCTGACTCCACTGACTCTTATTGATGGACGGGTGAAGGAAGTTCTGCCAGAAACTCCTGATGTCCTCGGCATCCCTCGTTCCTTCAAACTGTAGAGGAGAGGAGAGAGGAGGAGAGAAAGAGAAGGAGGAGGTGTTATCACTGACAGTCTGGTGTTTCTACATTCAATCGTGGGATTGGCTGTTTTTTCTACTTACATCAACATTAGCGATTTTCTGCCAATCATATTCCTCATAT
>CAMQGK010000010.1:707500-745000 GCA_947000775.1 Pterois miles
CCAGTCCACCTAGCTGACTCAGAATGGTGCAAGCCAGTGGCCTCCACACCAAATCAGCAGGACCGCACAGAGACCTCTGTAGAAACTGGAACCGGAAGGTGGCCCCCCTGCTGCTCAGGTGGATCAGACCCTGTCCTCCGTCGTCCTTCGGCAGATACAGCAGACTCTGAGGCACCCAGTGCAGTTTGTCCCAGAAGAAGTCTACAAGAACAGTCTGGATCTTTGACAGCAGGTCAGGTGGGGGGTCAACGACTGCCAGGCGATGCCACAGGCCGGACGAAACCAAGTTGTTGGTGACCAGGACTCGACCTCTGTAGGACATTTTTGATAAAATCCATTTCCACTTTTCTAGACGACCTTCGACCTTTTCGAGAGCATTTTCCCAGTTTTTAAAAACAAACAATTCATCTCCTAAAAACACTCCAAACTAGAAAAGCACTGGGAGAGCTCAGACCTCCGCCAAGCTCCAGAGTTTCCCTCCATACTGTGATTCACTCTAAAATAAAAGTCCTACATTTTTTAAACATAATTTTATATCAGTGGCAAACATAGAACATATATACAAGACACAACATAAAACTCACAATACAGTAGGCCAGAATGGAAGAGTACCCCCATTTGTGATATAAATTGCTATGAAATCCTCCATCTGGATCAGATCTGGATCAGCCTTTGGGATCTGATAGAAGTCCACATTGTAAATCCCTGAGTCAGATTTCATGAGCTTTGGGCAACAATTACCAGAGATACTGAGAAACTATTTATTGGGTCCCATTTACCCCAATGTTAACGAAGACTTCAAAGTGATCCAGAATCCAGGACTTCTGCCGGATCACCCCCAAAATTAAATCAGTTCTTCTTTTTCACATCTTCGACACACCCTGAAGATTTCATCAACGTCTCCACACGTCACACAAGTCCTGAGACTCTATGAGACGAAGCAGACGAGTCCGAGAGGCAGCGTGAGGTTCCGGATGGTTCCGGTCCAACCTGCTGTCCTCAGTACAGTTAAAGTCTCCACCAATGAAAACGTATTCTTCACTGTTACAGTGATCAATCACTGTATTTAAAACATCCAGGACCACCAGCCTCTCTGCTCCCACAACCGGAGCATAAACATTAATAAACACCATCTTTATATTTTCATACTCGGCTCTGACTTTTAACAGACGACCTTTAATGATTTCCTCAGTTTCTACCGACTGAGGACTGAAGTTTCTGGAGAAAAGGACTCCAGCTCCACAGCTGGTCCTGGTTCCGTGAGTTAAAAAGGTTCCCCCGGTCCACTCCCTCCTCCAGTCTGCCTCATTATCATCAGTACTGTGAGTTTCTTGGATTAAAATAACATCCAACTTTTTTAGAGAGCACAACCTGAACAGAGAAGCCCTTTTCCCATCATCCCTTGCTCCATTCAGGTTCAGGCTGCCTATTCTTATGTCCCCCATGTAAAAAAGTTGTAATGTCAAACCAAATGAGCAAAGTAAGAAAAGAAAAGAAAGTCTGTTGGACTTATTCATCATCTTTTAGTTGTTTCTTGATTTTTTGGACCAGTTTTTTTAGACGGTCCGTCTCCTGATCAGTGAGAACTTTCTCCCCAAAGCTTCTAGGACTTTTCATTAGAGTCCTCACTGAGTCAATGAAGAGCTGTAGATCAGGGAACACGTCTTCAACCTGGACATTTCTGGCTCCTTTAGTGTCCTGCAGGAACTTCTTCACACTCGCTAAAGGGTAGCCAGTCTTCCTCTGAGTCCAGGTCTGTGAGGAAGCCACAGAGTCCACATCACTGTCCTCATCACCTTCACTCTCAGCTGACTGCACACTGTCACTCTGAACAGACACTTTCTTCACTTTACCAGAGGACTGACACTCGTCACTGGTCCCCTTCCTCTTCTTATTGTCCTGGTCAACCATCATCTCACCGTCCTCCTCCAGAGGACATCCTGCCTCCTTAGTCTCAGTCTGGATGTCCACTGGGTCTCTGTCAGTGTGAGACCGACCAGTAGCCTCTACAGCAGGACCTGAACCAGGAGAGACTGGATCAGCAGCACCCGAACCAGCAGAGACTGGATCAGCCACACTGACACCAGCAGAAACTGACCTAGCCGCACCTGAACCAGCAGAGACCGGATCAGCCACACTTAAAACATCAGAAACTGGCCCAGCTGCACCTGAATCAGCAGAGACCAGATTATCAGCACTCGAACCAGGAGAGACACACAGATCTGCAGCGACTGAGTGATGCTGTCATGTCGATGTGGACCAGAACCTCTGAGGAACGTTTCCACCAGCTGGTTGACAGTACGACACCAAGAACTGAGGCGGTTCTGAAGGTACCAGGGGGTCCCACCTTTTACCAGCAAGGTGTACCTAATTATGTGTCCAGTGAGTGTGTATTAACTGACTTGGTGTTATACTGGGATCATTAAGGGTTCCCTCCAGTTCTTAGAACAGTGTATAACGTATAGTTTAACACAATCTGTGTGTTTCTTACATCGTTTTACTTTCAGTGTCTTGTTGTCCAGACAACCACTCATCCTGCTGGCCTTCTCCTTCGTCTCCTGATTGGCTGGAGGACCCTGGAGACAGACCAACACAGTATCTCATTGGTCAGCTGTCAACAGTAAGACTGTCTGTCTGTCTGTCTGTCTTACCAGTCCTGTCAGTTTGTCCTTGAAGTATGGTTTGAGGAAGCGGCCCAGATACATGTTGATTGGCTGCTGGCAGGAGGAGGGGGGCTGCTCCCTGAAAGACTCGTTGATTGGTCCAGACAGCTGGGACACCAGCTCCTTCTACAGAGAGACACTTGGATTATTAACAGTACTGACCTGCTGTCTGTGGTCTAGTCTCAGGACTGACCTGCTGTCTGTGGTCTAGTCTCAGGACTGACCTGCTGTCTGTTGTCGGGTCTCAGTACTGACCTGCTGTCTGTGGTCTAGTCTCAGTACTGACCTGCTGTCTGTGGTCTAGTCTCAGTACTGACCTGCTGTCTGTGGTCTAGTCTCAGTACTGACCTGCTGTCTGTGGTCTAGTCTCAGTACTGACCCGCTGTCTGTGGTCTAGTCTCAGGACTGACCTGCTGTCTGTGGTCTAGTCTCAGTACTGACCTGCTGTCTGTGGTCTAGTCTCAGGACTGACCTGCTGTCTGTGGTCGGGTCTCAGTACTGACCTGCTGTCTGTGGTCGAGTCTCAGTACTGACCTGCTGTCTGTGGTCTAGACTAAGTACTGACCTGCTGTCTGTGGTCGGGTCTCAGTACTGACCTGCTGTTTGTGGTCGAGTCTCAGTACTGACCTGCTGTCTGTGGTCTAGTCTCAGGACTGACCTGCTGTCTGTGGTCTAGTCTAAGTACTGACCTGCTGTCTGTGGTCTAGTCTCAGGACTGACCTGCTGTCTGTGGTCGGGTCTCAGTACTGACCTGCTGTCTGTGGTCTAGTCTCAGTACTGACCTGCTGTCTGTGGTCTAGACTAAGTACTGACCTGCTGTCTGTGGTCTAGTCTCAGGACTGACCTGCTGTCTGTGGTCGAGTCTCAGTACTGACCTGCTGTCTGTGGTCTAGTCTCAGTACTGACCTGCTGTCTGTGGTCTAGACTAAGTACTGACCTGCTGTCTGTGGTCTAGTCTCAGGACTGACCTGCTGTCTGTGGTCAGGTCTCAGTACTGACCTGCTGTCTGTGGTCAGGTCTCAGTACTGACCTGCTGTCTGTGGTCTAGACTAAGTACTGACCTGCTGTCTGTGGTCTAGACTAAGTACTGACCTGCTGTCTGTGGTCTAGTCTCAGGACTGACCTGCTGTCTGTGGTCTAGTCTAAGTACTGACCTGCTGTCTGTGGTCTAGTCTCAGGACTGACCTGCTGTCTGTGGCCGAGTCTCAGTACTGACCTGCTGTCTGTGGCCGAGTCTCAGTACTGACCTGCTGTCTGTGGTCGAGTCTCAGGACTGACCTGCTGTCTGTGGTCTAGTCTCAGGACTGACCTGCTGTCTGTGGTCTAGTCTCAGTACTGACCTGCTGTCTGTGGTCTAGTCTCAGGACTGACCTGCTGTCTGTGGTCTAGTCTCAGTACTGACCTGCTGTCTGTGGTCGAGTCTCAGGACTGACCTGCTGTCTGTGGTCTAGTCTCAGGACTGACCTGCTGTCTGTAGTCCAGTCTAAGTACTGACCTGCTGTCTGTGGTCCAGTCTCAGGACTGACCTGCTGTCTGTGATCTAGTCTCAGTACTGACCTGCTGTCTGTGGTCTAGTCTCAGTACTGACCTGCTGTCTGTGGTCGAGTCTCAGTACTGACCTGCTGTCTGTGGTCGAGTCTCAGGACTGACCTGCTGTCTGTGGTCGAGTCTCAGGACTGACCTGCTGTCTGTGGTCTAGTCTCAGGACTGACCTACTGTTTGTGGTCTAGTCTCAGGACTGACCTGCTGTCTGTGGTCTAGTCTCAGTACTGACCTGCTGTCTGTGATCTAGTCTCAGTACTGACCTGCTGTCTGTGGTCTAGTCTCAGTACTGACCTGCTGTCTGTGGTCTAGTCTCAGTACTGACCTGCTGTCTGTGGTTGAGTCTCAGTACTGACCTGCTGTCTGTGGTCTAGTCTCAGTACTGACCTGCTGTCTGTGGTCGAGTCTCAGTACTGACCTGCTGTCTGTGGTCGAGTCTCAGCACTGACCTGCTGTCTGTGGTCGAGTCTCAGCACTGACCTGCTGTCTGTGGTCTAGTCTCAGTACTGACCTGCTGTCTGTGGTCTAGTCTCAGTACTGACCTGCTGTCTGTGGTCTAGACTCAGTACTGACCTGCTGTCTGTGGTCTAGTCTCAGTACTGACCTGCTGTCTGTGGTCTAGACTAAGTACTGACCTGCTGTCTGTGGTCTAGTCTCAGTACTGACCTGCTGTCTGTGGTCTAGACTAAGTACTGACCTGCTGTCTGTGGTCTAGTCTCAGTACTGACCTGCTGTCTGTGGTCTAGACTAAGTACTGACCTGCTGTAGTAGTAGCTCAGTCCGTAAGGACTTGGGTTAGGATGTGGAGGACCCGGGTTCAAATCCCCCATGGACCAAGACCAACTGGTTGCTGGAGAGGTGCCAGTTTACCTCTTGGGCACTGCCGAGGTGCCCCTGAGCAAGGCACCAAACCCCCAACTGCTCTGGGCGCTTGTCAGGAGCAGCCCCCTCACTCTGACATCTCTCCATTGACATGTATATGTACTGTGTGAACAACAGTGTAAAACTGAATTTCCCCACTGTGGGACTAATAAAGGAATATCTTTCTTTCTTTTCTTTCTTTTCTCTTTCTGTCTGTGGTCGAGTCTCAGTACTGACCTGCTGTCTGTGGTCGAGTCTCAGTACTGACCTGCTGTCTGTGGTCTAGTCTCAGTACTGACCTGCTGTCTGTGGTCTAGACTAAGTACTGACCTGCTGTCTGTGGTCTGGTCTCAGGACTGACCTGCTGTCTGTGGTCGAGTCTCAGTACTGACCTGCTGTCTGTGGTCTAGTCTCAGGACTGACCTGCTGTCTGTGGTCTAGTCTAAGTACTGACCTGCTGTCTGTGGTCTGGTCTCAGGACTGACCTGCTGTCTGTGGTCGGGTCTCAGTACTGACCTGCTGTCTGTGGTCGAGTCTCAGTACTGACCTGCTGTCTGTGGTCTAGTCTCAGGACTGACCTGCTGTCTGTGGTCTAGTCTAAGGACTGACCTGCTGTCTGTGGTCTAGTCTAAGGACTGACCTGCTGTCTGTGGTCGAGTCTCAGTACTGACCTGCTGTCTGTGGTCGAGTCTCAGTACTGACCTGCTGTCTGTGGTCTAGTCTCAGGACTGACCTGCTGTCTGTGGTCTAGTCAGGACTGACCTGCTGTCTGTGGCCGAGTCTCAGTACTGACCTGCTGTCTGTGGCCGAGTCTCAGTACTGACCTGCTGTCTGTGGTCCAGTCTCAGTACTGACCTGCTGTCTGTGGTCCAGTATCAGGACTGACCTGCTGTCTGTGGTCGGGTCTCAGTACTGACCTGCTGTCTGTGGTCTAGTCTCAGGACTGACCTGCTGTCTGTGGTCTAGTCTAAGTACTGACCTGCTGTCTGTGGTCGGGTCTCAGTACTGACCTGCTGTCTGTGGTCGAGTCTCAGTACTGACCTGCTGTCTGTGGTCGAGTCTCAGTACTGACCTGCTGTCTGTGGTCTAGTCTCAGGACTGACCTGCTGTCTGTGGTCTAGTCTCAGGACTGACCTGCTGTCTGTGGCCGAGTCTCAGTACTGACCTGCTGTCTGTGGCCGAGTCTCAGTACTGACCTGCTGTCTGTGGCCGAGTCTCAGGACTGACCTGCTGTCTGTGGTCTAGTCTCAGGACTGACCTGCTGTCTGTGGTCTAGTCTCAGCACTGACCTGCTGTCTGTGGTCTAGTCTCAATACTGACCTGCTGTCTGTGGTCTAGTCTCAGGACTGACCTGCTGTCTGTGGTCGAGTCTCAGTACTGACCTGCTGTCTGTGGTCTAGTCTCAGGACTGACCTGCTGTCTGTGGTCTAGTCTCAGGACTGACCTGCTGTCTGTGGCCGAGTCTCAGTACTGACCTGCTGTCTGTGGCCGAGTCTCAGTACTGACCTGCTGTCTGTGGTCCAGTCTCAGTACTGACCTGCTGTCTGTGGTCCAGTATCAGGACTGACCTGCTGTCTGTGGTCGGGTCTCAGTACTGACCTGCTGTCTGTGGTCTAGTCTCAGGACTGACCTGCTGTCTGTGGTCTAGTCTAAGTACTGACCTGCTGTCTGTGGTCGGGTCTCAGTACTGACCTGCTGTCTGTGGTCGAGTCTCAGTACTGACCTGCTGTCTGTGGTCGAGTCTCAGTACTGACCTGCTGTCTGTGGTCTAGTCTCAGGACTGACCTGCTGTCTGTGGTCTAGTCTCAGGACTGACCTGCTGTCTGTGGCCGAGTCTCAGTACTGACCTGCTGTCTGTGGCCGAGTCTCAGTACTGACCTGCTGTCTGTGGCCGAGTCTCAGGACTGACCTGCTGTCTGTGGTCTAGTCTCAGGACTGACCTGCTGTCTGTGGTCTAGTCTCAGCACTGACCTGCTGTCTGTGGTCTAGTCTCAATACTGACCTGCTGTCTGTGGTCTAGTCTCAGGACTGACCTGCTGTCTGTGGTCGAGTCTCAGTACTGCCTGCTGTCTGTGGTCTGTCTAGCACTGCTGCTGTCTGTGGTCTAGTCTAATACTGCCTGCTGTCTGTGGTCGAGTCTCAGTACTGACCTGCTGTCTGTGGTCGAGTCTCAGTACTGACCTGCTGTCTGTGGTCTAGTCTCAGGACTGACCTGCGTCTGTGGCGAGTCTCAGTACTGACCTGCTGTCTGTGGTCGAGTCTCAGTACTGACCTGCTGTCTGTGGTCTAGTCTCAGGACTGACCTGCTGTCTGTGGTCTAGTCTCAGGACTGACCTGCTGTCTGTGGCCGAGTCTCAGTACTGACCTGCTGTCTGTGGTCTAGTCTCAGGACTGACCTGCTGTCTGTAGTCCAGTCTAAGTACTGACCTGCTGTCTGTGGTCCAGTCTCAGGACTGACCTGCTGTCTGTGATCTAGTCTCAGTACTGACCTGCTGTCTGTGGTCTAGTCTCAGTACTGACCTGCTGTCTGTGGTCGAGTCAGTACTGACCTGCTGTCTGTGGTCGAGTCTCAGGACTGCTGCTGTTGTGGTCGAGTCTAGGACTGACCTGCTGTCTGTGGTCTAGTCTCAGGACTGACCTACTGTTTGTGGTCTAGTCTCAGGACTGACCTGCTGTCTGTGGTCTAGTCTCAGTACTGACCTGCTGTCTGTGTCTAGTCTCAGTACTGACCTGCTGTCTGTGGTCTAGTCTCAGTACTGACCTGCTGTCTGTGGTCTAGTCTCAGTACTGACCTGCTGTCTGTGGTTGAGTCTAGTACTGACCTGCTGTCTGTGGTCTAGTCTCAGTACTGCCTGCTGTCTGTGGTCGAGTCTAGCACTGACCTGCTGTCTGTGGTCGAGTCTCAGCACTGCCTGCTGTCTGTGGTGAGTCTCAGCACTGACCTGCTGTCTGTGGTCTAGTCTCAGTTGCCTGCTGTCTGTGGTCTAGTCTCAGTACTGCCTGCTGTCTGTGGTCTAGACTAAGTACTGCCTGCTGTCTGTGGTTAGTCTAGTACTGACCTGCTGTCTGTGGTCTAGACTAAGTACTGACCTGCTGTCTGTGGTCTAGTCTCAGTACTGACCTGCTGTCTGTGGTTAGACTAAGTACTGACCTGCTGTCTGTGGTCTAGTCTCAGTACGCCTGCTGTCTGTGGTCTAGACTAAGTACTGACCTGCTGTAGTAGTAGCTCAGTCCGTAGGACTTGGGTTAGGATGTGGAGGACCCGGGTTCAAATTCCCCATGGACCAAGACCACTGGTTGCTGGAGAGGTGCCAGTTTACCTCTTGGGCACTGCCGAGGTGCCCCTGAGCAAGGCACCAAACCCCCAACTGCTCTGGGCGCTTGTCAGGAGCAGCCCCCTCACTCTGCATCTCTCCATTGACATGTATATGTACTGTGTGAACAACAGTGTAAAACTGAATTTCCACTGTGGGACTAATAAAGGAATATCTTTCTTTCTTTTCTTTCTTTTCTTTTCTGTCTGTGGTGAGTCTCAGTACTGACTGCTGTCTGTGGTCGAGTCTCAGTACTGACCTGCTGTCTGTGGTCTAGTCTCAGTACTGACCTGCTGTCTGTGGTCTAGACTAAGTACTGACCTGCTGTCTGTGGTCTGGTCTCAGGACTGACCTGCTGTCTGTGGTCGAGTCTCAGTACTGACCTGCTGTCTGTGGTCTAGTCTCAGGACTGCTGCTGTCTGTGGTTAGTCTAAGTACTGACCTGCTGTCTGTGGTCTGGTCTCAGGACTGACCTGCTGTCTGTGGTCGGGTCTCAGTACTGACCTGCTGTCTGTGGTCGAGTCTCAGTACTGACCTGCTGTCTGTGGTCTAGTCTCAGGACTGACCTGCTGTCTGTGGTCTAGTCTAAGGACTGACCTGCTGTCTGTGGTCTAGTCTAAGGACTGACCTGCTGTCTGTGGTCGAGTCTCAGTACTGACCTGCTGTCTGTGGTCGAGTCTCAGTACTGACCTGCTGTCTGTGGTCTAGTCTCAGGACTGACCTGCTGTCTGTGGTCTAGTCTCAGGACTGACCTGCTGTCTGTGGCCGAGTCTCAGTACTGACCTGCTGTCTGTGGCCGAGTCTCAGTACTGACCTGCTGTCTGTGGTCCAGTCTCAGTACTGACCTGCTGTCTGTGGTCCAGTATCAGGACTGACCTGCTGTCTGTGGTCGGGTCTCAGTACTGACCTGCTGTCTGTGGTCTAGTCTCAGGACTGACCTGCTGTCTGTGGTCTAGTCTAAGTACTGACCTGCTGTCTGTGGTCGGGTCTCAGTACTGACCTGCTGTCTGTGGTCGAGTCTCAGTACTGACCTGCTGTCTGTGGTCGAGTCTCAGTACTGACCTGCTGTCTGTGGTCTAGTCTCAGGACTGACCTGCTGTCTGTGGTCTAGTCTCAGGACTGACCTGCTGTCTGTGGCCGAGTCTCAGTACTGACCTGCTGTCTGTGGCCGAGTCTCAGTACTGACCTGCTGTCTGTGGCCGAGTCTCAGGACTGACCTGCTGTCTGTGGTCTAGTCTCAGGACTGACCTGCTGTCTGTGGTCTAGTCTCAGCACTGACCTGCTGTCTGTGGTCTAGTCTCAATACTGACCTGCTGTCTGTGGTCTAGTCTCAGGACTGACCTGCTGTCTGTGGTCGAGTCTCAGTACTGACCTGCTGTCTGTGGTCTAGTCTCAGCACTGACCTGCTGTCTGTGGTCTAGTCTCAATACTGACCTGCTGTCTGTGGTCGGGTCTCAGTACTGACCTGCTGTCTGTGGTCTAGTCTCAGTACTGACCTGCTGTCTGTGGTCTAGTCTCAATACTGACCTGCTGTCTGTGGTCGAGTCTCAGTACTGACCTGCTGTCTGTGGTCGAGTCTCAGCACTGACCTGCTGTCTGTGGTCTAGTCTCAATACTGACCTGCTGTCTGTGGTTGAGTCTCAGCAGTGTCTCCAGAAGGTTCAGGGTCTCTTGAACTACTTGCTGGTAGACAAGGTTCATTTGAAGACATGAGTCTGCTGATGGAGACAGATCCACCTCACTCTGGACAGACAGACAGACAGACAGGCAGACAGGCAGGCAGACAGACAGACAGACAGACAGGCAGACAGACAGACAGATCCAATTAGTATAACAGTGACTGGTGTCTGTAACTGATGTACAGATGTTACTGACCTCCTCACTGCTGCTGTCATCATCTGAACAGAAACAACAGACAAGAAGAAATAATGAGTATACAGACAGACAGACAGACAGACAGGCAGGCAGGCAGACAGGCAGACAGATACCTGACACACTGATGGGACTGTGTGGTCCCAAGATATTCTCCAGGATCTGGATCTCGTTCTGGATCTTCTCTCTCTGAGCCAACAGACCTGCTGCAGACTGAACACAGACAGTAATCATTATATTACACTATAGGACATTATACCAGAACTACATGATATTATAAAGTATTGTTGAAATGGATACTAGTTTTCTGTTTTTAGTCTGGTACAGACAGACCTACAGACAGACCTACAGACAGACCTACAGACAGACCTACAGACAGACCTACAGACAGAACTACAGACAGACCTAGAGACAGAACTACAGACAGACCTACAGACAGAACTACAGACAGACCTACAGACAGAACTACAGACAGACCTACAGACAGAACTACAGACAGAACTACAGACAGACCTACAGACAGACCTACAGACAGGCCTACTGACAGAACTACAGACAGGCCTACTGACAGAACTACAGACAGGCCTACTGACAGAACTACAGACAGGCCTACAGACAGGCCTACTGACAGAACTACAGACAGGCCTACTGACAGAACTACAGAGAACTAAAGACAGACCTAGAGACAGAACTACAGACAGACCTACAGACAGAACTACAGACAGAACTACAGACAGAACTACAGACAGACCTACAGACAGACCTACAGACAGACCTACAGACAGAACTAGAGACAGACCTACAGACAGAAGTACAGACAGACCTACAGACAGAAGTACAGACAGACCTACAGACAGACCTACAGACAGAACTAGAGACAGACCTACAGACAGAAGTACAGACAGACCTACAGACAGAACTAGAGACAGACCTACAGACAGAAGTACAGACAGACCTACAGACAGAACTACAGACAGACCTACAGACAGAACTACAGACAACTACAGACAGACCTACAGACAGACCTAGAGACAGAGCGACAAATGATGTTGCCATGGGAACAGGTAAGTGTCTGTGGAGGTGTTACCTGCCCCTCCTCCTCTGAGTCACCGTCAACTGATTCATCACCTGACCAGACACACAAAACCACTGTTAGAGAGAGAGACAGGTAAAGAGAGAAAGAGAGAGAGATGGACAGGTAGAGAGAGAGAGCGAGAGACAGGTAGAGAGAGAGACAGACAGGTAGAGAGAGAGACGGACAGGTAGAGAGAGAGAGAGACAGACAGGTGAGAGAGAGAGAGAGAGAGAGAGAGAGAGAGAGAGAGAGACAGACAGGTAGAGAGAGAGAGAGCGAGAGACAGGTAGAGAGAGAGACAGACAGGTAGAGAGAGAGACGGACAGGTAGAGAGAGAGAGAGACAGACAGGTAGAGAGAGAGAGAGAGAGAGAGAGAGAGAGAGACAGACAGGGAGAGAGAGAGAGAGAGAGAGAGAGAGAGAGACAGACAGGAGAGAGAGAGAGAGAGAGAGAGGGAGAGAGAGAGAGACAGACAGGTAGAGAGAGAGAGACAGACAGACAGGTAGAGAGAGAGAGCTAGAGACAGGTAGAGAGAGAGAGAGACAGACAGGTAGAGAGAGAGAGAGAGAGACAGACAGACAGGCGAGAGAGAGAGAGAGAGAGAGAGAGAGAGAGACAGGTAGAGGAGAGAGAGAGAGAGACAAGTAAGAGAGAGAGAGAGAGAGAGAGAGAGAGATGGACAAGTAAAGAGAGAGAGCGAGAGACAGGTAGAGAGAGAGAGAAGAGAGAGAGAGAGAGAGAGAGAGAGATGGACAGGTAGAGAGAGAGAGCGAGAGACAGGTAGAGAGAGAGAGAAGAGAGAGAGAGAGAGAGAGAGAGATGGACAGGTAGAGAGAGAGAGCGAGAGACAGGTAGAGATGGACAGGTAGAGAGAGAGAAACAGACAGGTAGAGAGAGAGACAGACAGGTGGAGAGAGAGAGAGAGAGACAGACAGGTAGAGAGAGAGAAAGAGAGAGAGAGACAGGTAGAGTCCAGAGAGAGAGAGAGAGAGAGAGAGAGAGAAAGAGAGAGAGAGACAGGTAGAGTCCAGAGAGAGAGAGAGAGAGAGAGAGAGAGAGAGAAAGAGAGAGATGGACAGGTCGAGAGAGAGACAGACAGGTAGAGAGAGAGACGGACAGGTAGAGAGAGAGAGAGACAGGTAGAGAGAGAGAGACGGACAGCTAGGTAGAGAGAGAGAGAAAGAGAGAGAGAGATGGACAGGTAGAGAGAGAGAGCGAGAGACAGGTAGAGATGGACAGGTAGAGAGAGAGAGAAACGGACAGGTAGAGAGAGAGACAGACAGGTGGAGAGAGAGAAAGAGAGAGAGAGACAGGTAGAGTCCGAGAGAGAGAGAGAGAGAGAGAGAGAGAGAGAGAGAGAGAGAGAGATGGACAGGTCGAGAGAGAGACAGACAGGGAGAGAGAGAGACGGACAGGTAGAGAGAGAGAGAGACAGGTAGAGAGAGAGACGGACAGGGAGAGAGAGAGACGGACAGGTGAGAGAGAGAGAGACAGGTAGAGAGAGAGACGACAGGTAGGTAGAGAGAGAGAGACAGGTAGAGAGAGAGACAGACAGGGAGAGAGAGAGACGGACAGGTAGAGAGAGAGAGAGAGAGAGAGACAGGTAGAGAGAGAAAGACAGGGAGAGAGAGAGACGGACAGGTAGAGAGAGAGAGAGACAGGTAGAGAGAGAGACGGACAGGTAGGTAGAGAGAGAGAGAGAGACAGACAGGGAGAGAGAGAGAGAGAGAGAGAGAGAGAGAGAGAGAGAGGTACCTGTCTCACTGCTCAGCAGCTCCAGTTCAGTGTATGTAGCAGACAGACTCTGCTCCAGCTCCTCCACCTGTCGCTTGATCCTGTCTCTCTCTACGGACAGAGAGACAGACATGTCTGCCACACACACACACACACACACACACACACACACACAGTTATTAGACCACATGAGGATTAATCCACCACTGAAAGTAGTTCCCAGATAATATCACTACCTCATGTATTGGTCTGATAGAAAATACAAGGAGGCGGGGCTAAGAACAACACGAGGGGGCGGGGCCATGAACAATGTAAGGGGGCAGGGCTAGTAACAACACAGGAGGGCTCGGTTCCTTTCCTCGCCTCCTCTTCTTGCGTCTGCCCATGGGGGATGTGAGCGGAGGAGGTGAGCAGGAGACACAGGAAGAGAGTCAGGATGAGACATGAGGAGACACGAGGACAGATGAGGCGAGGAGGAGACATGAGACGAGATGAGGCGAGGAGGAGACATGAGACGAGATGAGGCGAGGAGGAGACATGAGACGAGATGCGGCGAGGAGGAGACATGAGGAGAGATGAGGTGAGGAGGAGACATGAGGAGAGAGGAGGCGAGGAGGCCACGTGAGGAGAGATGAGGTGAGGAGGAGACATGAGGAGAGATGAGGTGAGGAGGAGACATGAGGAGAGAGGAGGCGAGGAGGCCACGTGAGGAGAGATGAGGTGAGGAGGAGACATGAGGAGAGATGAGGTGAGGAGGAGACATGAGGAGGGAGGAGGCGAGGAGGCCACATGAGGAGAGATGAGGCGAGGAGGAGACATGAGGAGAGATGAGGTGAGGAGGAGACATGAGGAGAGAGGAGGCGAGGAGGCCACGTGAGGAGAGATGAGGTGAGGAGGAGACATGAGGAGAGATGAGGTGAGGAGGAGACATGAGGAGAGAGGAGGCGAGGAGGCCACATGAGGAGAGATGAGGCGAGGAGGAGACATGAGGAGACACAAGGAGAGATGAGGCGAGGAGGAGACATGAGAGAGGAGGTGAGGAGGACAGGAGGAGGCATGAGGAGAAATGAGGTGAAGAGGAGACATGAGGAGACGAGGAGGCCAGTAGGAGACATGAGGAGAGATGAGGTGAGGAGGAGACAAGAGGAGAGAGGAGGAGACATGAGTACAGATGAGGTGAGAAGGCCAGAAGGAGACATGAGCAGAGGAGGAGAGGATTGAGGAGATAGCCTAGTACTAGTATTTACAAGTAGTACTAGTAAGTACAACTATTTAGTAGTAGTACTGCTGAGGACAGGAGTACAGTACTACTACTAACGTTACACAGAGGTACACAGTTAGCCTGTGACGCTAACATTATCAGCTGATATTACCGTAATAAGTTGACTGTGTCCCCCGTCTCGAGTCCTCCGTCTCGTGTCCCCCGTCTCGAGTCCTCCGTCTCGTGTCCCCCGTCACGAGTCCTCCGTCTCGTGTCCTCATTGGAGTCTAAGTGTCTCTATTGTGTCTCTGTTTTCTCGTTATTGTCTTTACTTTCTGCCTCCACGCGCCGCGAAGCTCCAATCAACGCAGCGCTGCGTTAGCATATTACCCAGCAGGCAGCGCGGCGGGACAACTTCTCCGTCAGACGGAGTTCCGGTTCGAGCATTTCAGATAAACAGAGCCGGGTTTTATTCTTCTGTCCCTGAGCGGAACCAATGGTCTCTAATTAAACCGCGAGGACTTCAAACTGATAAACAGACTAAACAAACCGCCGAACATCTACGTGTCCACACTTTATTTTCTTCCCCACGATTTCACTTCCGGTTGTGCTGCTGTTTGGTTCCGCCCGGTCTTTTTCTTCTGAAACAGATGGCTCAGGGTTGAACTTAAAAATAAAGAGGTGTCACAATAATGAAGAATCTTCAGCTCACAGTATTCCAGTCAAAAATGATTATTGTGACAGTGAGAAAACCTCTGAGATTCAAAGTACTATCTCCCGGTTCCAGAGAAGACAATCAACATCATCTGGGACCAGACTACAAGGACAGAGACCACCAGGAGAGGACAACCACTCATTAGCAATAAGAAGAGGAGGGACAGACTGGAACCAGACTACAAGGACAGAGACCACCAGGAGAGGACAACCACTCATTAGCAATAAGAAGAGGAGGGACAGACTGGAACCAGACTACAAGGACAGAGACCACCAGGAGAGGACAACCACTCATTAGCAATAAGAGGAGGAAGGACAGACTGGAACCAGACTACAGATCATCTTCATTGATGATGGATCATATGACGGCAGCAGCTACATGAACTCAGAGGTCTACAGAAACATTTAGTCTGACAGTTTGAAGAGAGATGAACCAAACTGATCAGGAGATCCAGACAACGAGCCAAAACCCCCTGAGACCACTGAGGAGTTCATCAGGGGAAGAAGAGGAAGGTTTTAGACTGGACCAGTCCACCTGCAGACTGGAACCCTGTTGATCAGCATTTTACCTGCTGAAGAGGAAACAAACAGCTACTGAAAGAGGCTGTGGAGAACGACTGGAAAAGCACCACAGAAGAAGAACAGAAAGGTTTGGTGATGTCAGAGGGTCGCAGGCTTGATGCAGTTATTACAGCTAAATATGAAGTATTATTGACTGTAATCTATCTGAAGTCTATCTGATCCTGGACTGTGGATCAGCGTAAAATGTGGAGTTCTGTTACAAACGGTGCTACCTGCTGAGTGGTGGATCAGATCTAGAAGGAAATACCTGAATAGAAGCTGAAATCCTGATCTGTGGTCTCAGGATCATCTGGTGGTGTTTCAGTGATCAGCAGAAACAAAGGAGGTGGACTCGCTGGTCCAGTACTTTAGAGAGAACTGTATGATATTATATATCCTATATCATTAATGAATTCTTATATGACATATCATGAATGAATTGATGAATCCCACTAAAAGAGGACTGTTAGTATGACGTCTTTATTGAGCTTCACACTGTTAACACGTCTCATACTTCCCTGTTAGAGCAGACCGGACCTTTAATGTTGAAACAGGAAATGAGGCCAGTGATGTCACATGTCACACTGCGAGTATGGCGGGTCCCCTCCACCGCTCTCTCTGTTCCCGCTGCAGTGCATTGTGGGAGACCAGAGCTCAGAATGCTGCTGTGTTTTTAATCTGAACTGTGACTCTTTAAACTAGAACCTGATTCAGTGTGAACTCAGGCTCCTCCCCTAACATGACCTCACTCTGACCTCACACACACCTGGCGGTGCGTTCACAGGCTTCTTCTGACACCACTTTGTGTCTCTTTGTTCTCTCTCTCTCTCTCTCTCTCTCTCTCTCTCTCTCTACCGGCGGCGGTACAGAATGTCCCAGGAGTCTCTCCACTTGAGTCCTTGCAGCTGATTGGCTGACAGCTCGGGGCTGCCGTAGGTCAAAGGGCAGAATGTTTGATACGTCAGGAAGATGGATAACAACATGGCCGCCACACACACACACAGCGCACGCCGGTGTGTCGCTCTGCTGCAGAGACACACACACACATTTATATTAACATGCAGCTATGATGACAGGATATATGAGTGAGTGTGTGTGTGTGTGTGTGTGTGTGTGTACCTGAGCAGGTGAGTGTGTGTGTGCTCCAGCAGGGCGGGGCTCAGCAGGTGCAGGTAGCAGAGGGCGGGCAGGTAGTGATACAGGAAAAGAGTCTTCTCCATCAGGAAGAACGGGATGAAGTTCACCAACCAACCACCAACACACACACACCCCAGACACACAAACTGACACCACACAGCTGGACACAAACACACACACACACACACACACACACACACACACACACACACACACAGATCAGGTATGAAGAAACATCGTTACATTCAGGTTTTATTATTATTAATTAACATGGAGCATGTTGGTTTCCAGCTCAGATCAGAGTGGTGCCTCTCTCTGCTGAGAACATCTTTGTTCTTTAACAGTCACTGTGTGTCTGTGTATGAGAGACAGACGGAGCGCTCCATTACTACACCAGCATACGCCTGCTAGAGCGGAGACCATCCTCCACCTTATTTTGAAAAGCGGCCGTAGTCCCAGGTGTCTACTTCCTCTAACTCCTCCAAGGTGGTCTCTAGCTCTCCGTCAGCTCCGTTCTCTTTATCCATCCATGGTCAGCTCCATCGGGGCCGTCTGAATGCATTTAACATAAATGTCAGTATATGGAGCTCTACAGTCGTAGCGTCGGCCCGTCGGACCACGGAGACGATTACAGTCCAGCTCTAAATACCAGTTCTGTGGCCTCGTTATCTCGTCATCGACTGGTTGTGTGTGTGTGTGTGTGTGTGTGTGTGTGTGTGTGTGTGTGTGTGTGTGTGTGTGTGTGTGTATACATATATACCATCAGGGAGGTCTTTGAAGCCCCGTCTCCTCCTCAGCAGGTAGACAGCTGCCAACAGCTGATAGGCCAGCAGGCTAAGGTTAGCCACGCCCCACGACACCGGGTTACCAATCAGATGGATCTGAGCCTGAGACAGAGACACAGACAGCCAATCAGCGTGTGTGTGTGTGTGTGTGTGTGTGTGTGTGTGTGCGTGTGTGTGTGTGTCTTACGTTGTTGGATGAGTGCAGCCAGTATGCAATGTTGGTTTCCATGGTGATCCACTCCAGGGGGCAGGAGCTGTATTTATGCTCTGAGTCTTCCTGTTTGACTGTGAGCATCTTCCACTGCCATGACAACATGATGACATCATCACTCAATCACGCAACTCTCTGATCACACACGGAGTATATAGAGAATATATATATATATATATACGTATATATATATATATATATATATATATATATATATATATATATATATATATATATATACATATATAGCAGCTGGATAGTACAGTGGTTAAGGCGACTAGAATGCAGGAGACTGGGGTTCGAATCCCAGTCAGGGCGAAGGTTATCCAGTGAGGGTCCTTAGGCAAGACCCTTAATGCTATCCCTGCCTACCTCAGGCATGAGCGAATACAAAAATGACAGAATCATACCAGCTCGGACGTCGCCCGGGTCAACAAGGTCCACGTCAGATGTTAGGGAACCAGGGCAACCTGATGAAAAATGGGCTACTGGAACAAGACATACATGGGCAGAGAATAGGGAGTTGTTGGAATGCTACTATACAGCAATCCCAGAGAGAGGGGACACATGGGGCGAATGTGGGAACTATGGATGCTTCGATACCCACAATCAAGGCTAACTAAGAAACAGCTGTTAGCCCAAAACCGAAAACTGCTATAACAACTAGACATCGATGGAATACTACAAAGAAGCTACGGCAAGGGGGAGCCAGGACGACGAGAATACATCAGGAAGATGGCCCCCAAAGACGAACTGCTCAGTGAATGCCTTAGACAGCAGAAACCTGAAGAGAGTGAGGAAGTTGAGGAGACCACATGGAGGCCCCTACACAGCATGTACCACCACCAGATACAGGACGTGGCTGATATCACAAAGACCTACCAATGGCTGGACAAAGCTGGACTGACAGACAACACAGAGGCACTGATCATGGCAGCACAAGAACAAGCCTTAAGTACCAGGACCATAGAGACCAGGATCTACCAGAGTAGATCTGATTCAGTACCAGGACCATAGAGACCAGAAAATACCAGAGTAGATCTGACCCAAGGTGCAGGCTGGGTAAAGATGCCCCGGAGACAGTCCAGCACATAGTAGCAGGGTGTAAG
This sequence comes from Pterois miles, assembly GCA_947000775.1. Lineage (NCBI taxonomy): Eukaryota > Metazoa > Chordata > Actinopteri > Perciformes > Scorpaenidae > Pterois > Pterois miles. Next base: position 726,281 of record CAMQGK010000010.1, read on the forward strand.
ATGCTAGCAGGATCAGCATACATGGAGAGGATCAACCAAGTGGCTGGGATAGTGTACAGGATCATCTGCACCCAGTATGGACTAGAAGGACCCAGATCCCAATGGGACACACCATCGAAGGTGGTGGAGAACAACAGGGTTAAGATCCTGAAGGACTTCAGCTTCCAGACTGACTAACAGCTGCTGGCTAACCAACCGGACATAGTGGTGGAGGACAAAGAGCAGAAGAGGGTGGTGGTGATAGAGGGTGGTGGTGATGGAGGGTGGTGGTGATAGAGGGTGGTGGTGATGGAGGATGGTGGTGATGGAGGGTGGTGGTGATGGAGGGTGGTGGTGATAGAGGGTGGTGGTGATGGAGGGTGGTGGTGATAGAGGATGGTGGTGTGGGTGGTGATAGAGGGTGGTGGTGATAGAGGATGGTGGTGATAGAGGGTGGTGGTGATAGAGGATGGTGGTGATAGAGGGTGGTGGTGATGGAGGATGGTGGTGATGGAGGGTGGTGGTGATAGAGGGTGGTGGTGATGGAGGATGGTGGTGATGGAGGGTGGTGGTGATAGAGGATGGTGGTGATAGAGGGTGGTGGTGATGGAGGGTGGTGGTGATAGAGGGTGGTGGTGATGGAGGATGGTGGTGATGGAGGGTGGTGGTGATAGAGGGTGGTGGTGATAGAGGATGGTGGTGATAGAGGGTGGTGGTGATGGAGGATGGTGGTGATGGAGGGTGGTGGTGATAGAGGGTGGTGGTGATGGAGGATGGTGGTGATGGAGGATGGTGGTGATAGAGGATGGTGGTGATGGAGGGTGGTGGTGATGGAGGGTGGTGGTGATGGAGGGTGGTGGTGATGGAGGATGGTGGTGATAGAGGATGGTGGTGATAGAGGGTGGTGGTGATGGAGGGTGGTGGTGATGGAGGGTGGTGGTGATAGAGGATGGTGGTGATAGAGGGTGGTGGTGATGGAGGATGGTGGTGATGGAGGGTGGTGGTGATAGAGGATGGTGGTGATAGAGGGTGGTGGTGATGGAGGGTGGTGGTGATAGAGGGTGGTGGTGATAGAGAGGGGGGGATGAGGATGGTGGTGATGGAGGGGTGGTGGTGGAGGGTGGTGGTGATGGAGGATGGTGGTGATGGAGGGTGGTGGTGATGGAGGATGGTGGTGATAGAGGGTGGTGGTGATGGAGGGTGGTGGTGATGGAGGGTGGTGGTGATGGAGGGTGGTGGTGATGGATGTGGAGATACCAGCTGATGCCAACATCAGGAAGAAGGAGCATGAAAAGGTTGAGAAGTATCAAGGGTTGAAGGAACAGCTGGAACAGATGTGGAAGATCAAGGCTAACGTGGTCCCCGTGGTAGTAGGAGCACTCGGGGCGGTGACCCCCAAACTGGGAGAACAGCTGCAACAGAACCCAGGAACCACATCTGAAGCCTCAGTCCAGAAGAGGACAGTCCTAGGAACAGCTAAGATACTGCTGAACCCTCAGATTCCAGGACTCTGGTAGAGGACCAGATCTAGAGGAGGACTCGGTTACCACCCTGAGAGGCTGAGAGGGACGTTTTATTTTTTTTTTTTTAATACACTTGTCCTCAAAATTATTCATACCTCATGGAAAACAATCTTTTTTAGATTCCTCCTTTGTAAAAGTTACTATGATGGTACTTCTTGTGTATCTGTTTTCTACTTGTTGTTTTGCACAAATCCACATATGAGTTGGTTAAACTTTATTTGTATTTTAATAGATATGGCCAAAAGAGATGTTTTGCTCATGTTCAGAATTATTCATACCCCTGACAATATCCCAACAAAATGTATGAATCTGTGGCCTGTAGTTATTTCTAGATGTTACAACGGAAAATTAGCTTTGTTATTGACCAAGTTTTAAACAATGATTTCAAAAAATTATAATAAACAGCATCTTTTCAGAAAAGTATAAATTGAGGAAAAATGTTCTGGTCATTCCCAATTTCTGGTCCTCATGGTAAAGAAGAAAGAGATCAGTAGAGTCTTTACAGAGGAGGTCTCCATGGACGTAGGCCTCAGAAGACACCTCTGCTCAGAAAGAAGCATGGTGAAGCTCTCCTGAAGCAACATCCCAGCTTTAGGTCAACCATCCTCTGGTCTGATGAGACGAAGTTGGAGTTATTTGACCATATGGATGTTCAGTATGTCTGGAAGAAGAAAGGAGAAGCATCAAGCCCAAGAACTCTGTGACCACCATCAAGTCTGGTGGTGGAAGCATAATGCTGTGAGGATGCTTCTCTTTAGCGGCACAGGGAACCTCGTAAAGATCCAAGGAACCATGAAAAAGGAGGATTACGGGAGTCACGTGAGGAAGACCTGGGAAATGGCTGCGCCTTAGATATGCTCTCGTCGTCCGCCTACAATTAATACAATTTAAACTATGTAAACTCTCAAATTAAACGTAATTGTTGTGGTAGGTGATTGGTTCTCCTATGCAGTTCAGAGTTATACCAGTTTGAGCCGCAATGAGCCAGAAAAAACGAAGTTTGCAAACTCGCTTTAAGACTACAACTACCATAGAAGCTAACCCAGCTAGCTCCGCTAAAAAATATTAAGCTGATTGGACTGAAAGAGGGTAAAGAAACGGGTCAGGTAATGAATGACTATATAAGGAAATATTGGATAAAGGACTGAGACTGCAAGGGGATGAGTTTGAGATCGAGTGGAGCCACAGAAGTGGAGGACCACGGCCAGATGACAATCATCCGCCGAGGATGATACTGGTGAAGTTTCTGTGCTACACAGCTCGACAGAAAGTTCTGACTGCTGTAAAAAAAGAGAAAGGGATAAGGTGGGAGGACTGCAGCCTCTCTATCTACGAAGACATGACCAAGGAACGCTCCGACCTACGAAGACGGTTCTCCCCGGTAATGAAAGCTCTGTGGGATCATCAGGTGAAGCCCACACTGGCACACCCACCAGTTCTGAGGTTGACATGGAAGGGGAAGAGATTGAGCTTCACTGACCCGAGAAAGGCACTTCTCCGAGAAAATATTCAAAACGCAGAAGACGGCTAACTGTGTGATATGAAAATGAGAGAGAGCGGAACTTTATTTTGAAAAGGCGGCGGAGGCGAAGACCCGGGCTGCTGTAACCGGACGGTGGGTAAGAGGAGAGGACGCCGTCTACAGGACCTACACGGATCAGAACTGGATTAGCCCAAGGCGTACTACACTGTCATGTTCATGTTAGAGACAGCGGTTTTTGAGTTATTGTTATTTTATATTCTGCAGGTTCCTGTTCTGGGATACTGCTTTTGGAGGTGTTTTTATTTTCATGGTGGCAGAAGAAAGGCATTAATATACGTGGAAACAAGGAGCAATAACACTATAAAGGAGGGTAAAAGGAGGCTAATGTATACACTTCTAAGAAATAATGGGTAGTGGACATATTAATATAGTGACATGGAACATTAATGGCTGTAGCACACCAATCAAACGTAAAAAAATACTCACCTATCTTAAGTCTAAAGACGCAGACATCGCTTATATACAGGAAACACATTTCAGGGTTGAAGCTTTAAAAATGAAACGCGACTGGGTCGGTCATGTCTTTCATAACTCAGTATCAAGTAAGAGCTGTGGGGTTGTTATTCTCATCAACAAGATGCTGAATTTCACAGTATTTAATCAAGTTAAAGATCCTCATGGAAGGATCCTAGTCCTGGAAGCACTTATTAACGGAGTTAAAGTTGTACTGTGTAATCTATATGCACCAAACAGAGAAAGCACTTCCTTTTTTCATGAGGTAAATAAAATACTGGGAGACGTAGATGGTCAAATTATCTTGGGTGGAGATTTCAATCAAACGTTGGATGATTATTTGGATGGTAGTAAAGCCAGAACAGACACACCCCCCAGAGAGGGAACGGTCTTAAATACTTTACGAAAGGAACTGGGTTTGACAGACATTTGGAGACTCATAAATCCCAAAGAACGAGAATACACATTTTATTCTCACTCTCATAAATCCTACTCACGGATAGATCTTTTTCTGATTGCTGGTCCACTTGTTGATTTGGTAATAGACTGCAATATAGGAGTTATAGCAATAACAGACCATGCATTGGTTGAACTACGTATACATTTGAATTCTGTTAAAGGTGATGTGGGGAGATGGAGACTAAATACAAGTATACTGCAAGATGAACAGTTTGCTACAAAATTAGGTGAGGATATTGGGGCATTTTTAGATATCAATAGAGGAACAACAGAAAGACCAGCTACCGTATGGGATGCACTCAAGGCGTATGTCAGGGGGAAATGTATAGCTTTTAGCTCATGGAAGAAAAAGAGCAATAAGGATAAAATACAATTATTGGAAAAAGAAATAGGTAAAATGGAGAAATATTTAGCTAAACAATATGATGAAGAATGTTTCGGGAAAACATGTAAACTAAAATTGGAGCTACACGATATATATAATAAAAAAGCGCAATATTCATTATTTAGGCTCAAGACCAATTTTTATGAAAATGGTGAAAAAACTGGACGGTTATTGGTAAGACAATTAAAACGGCAGGATTCAATTAACACTATTACAGCAGTTAGGAAAGATGATAGACTGTTTACATCAGCTAAAGAAATTAATGACATTTTTAAAAACTTTTATGAAGACTTGTACACATCTACATGCTCAGCTAGTGAGGAAGACTTGAACTCTTTCTTCCTGAAGGTAGAGCTACCACAACTTTCCATAGAGGAGAGGGACAGTTTGGACATTCCCATAATGGAAGAGGAAGTTAGAGCTGCAATCAAAGGTACGAAAGCCGGGAAGTCACCTGGGATAGATGGCTTCCCGGTGGAGTTTTATAAGAAATATGTTGGTATTCTCTGTCCATTCCTTACTGAGGTTTTTCATGAAGCCTTTCAATATGGTTCACTCCCAGAAAGTCTCAATGAGGCTATTATATCATTGATACCAAAAAAGGATAAGGATTCAACAGACCCAGCCAATTATAGACCCATAAGTTTAATAAATGTTGATTGTAAAATATTGTCCAAGACATTAGCATCAAGATTAGATCAAGTTTTACCTAAAATCATCCATAAAGATCAAGTAGGATTTATAAAGCACAGATCCTCAACTGATAATATGAGTAGATTGTTTTACTTAATCTGGATGAACAGAATTAATCCTCACCCTGTTTCAGCCATATCACTTGATGCCCAAAAAGCATTTGATAAGGTGGAATGGGCCTTTTTATTTGCAAGCCTCTCAAAATTTGGATTCGGTGACAATTTTTGCAGATGGATAAAAGTCTTGTATTCAAGCCCTAAAGCTGCAATTTTCACTAATGGGATGATATCTCAGTTTTTTAACATAACTAGATCAACCAGACAGGGGTGTAGTTTAAGCCCATTATTGGTCACTATTTTCTTAGAACCATTGACAACGTTGATTAGAGCAGATTCAAGAATTGAGGGTGTGACTGGAGGTGACAGGGTTAGGGTTATAGCATAAGCTATTTCTTTATGCTGATGACATCTTGCTGCTGAATCGGGATCCAACCAGGTCTGTGTCAGTTCTACTAGAAACTATTGAAATATACTCTAAAATATCTGGTTATTGTATTAATTGGCATAAATCAGAAACCATGCCAGTGTCTCAAAGTTGTACACGTGAACAGCTGGGGATCATCTGCTGGGGATGAGATATCTAGGTATAGAACTAAATCCTGACATAAGGGAAATTATGACCACCAACATGGAAAAAATATTAGATAAAATAAAGAATAATCTGGATAATTGGAGTAAATTACATTTGACATTGTGGGGCAAAGTAAATGCCATAAAAATGGTTGTGGCACCACAAATAAACTACCTAACGGGGATGATACCCACATGCATCCCAAAACAACTATTAGTGAGATATGATAAAATGATAAAACAATTTCTTTGGGAGGGGAGAAAACCTCGAATTCGCCTGGATAAACTATACGAATCCAAGAAGAAAGGGGGTTTATCACTTCCAAATATAAAGTATTACGGTGTTGCTTTTGAAACGTCTAAACTTATGAGACACTGGGATGAAGCAGGTTCAGATCTGGACTGGGTCCTGATAGAACGAGACCTTACCTCCCCCTTCAAACCAATAGAAGCTTTAGCACAAACAGGTAAAAATGAAAAAAACAAAGAGAGCAATCCTATTCTGGGTTATTCGAAAATGGTTTGGCAGGAAATACATAAAAAGTGTAAAATTTCACAATACATTCAAAAATATGCATCTATATGGCATAACCCAAAAATTAAGATCAATAAACAGCCTGTCTATTGGGCTCAATGGTTCAAAAAAGGCATCAGAAATATAAACGATTTATTTGAAAATGGAAATTTCTTTCTATTTACCAGACTGAAGGAAAAGTTTAATTTAGAGGGCAGAAATCACTTTTGGAAATATTTACAGATCAGACACTGCATTAAAGAGGTTGTTCCTGCTACTCAGGATAGAAGCTTGGTTGAGTGCTATTTGCAGCTCCCCAAAATGCATCAAACGGCCTCGAAATGGTATGAGATGTGTCCTTGGACTAATAATAATGGTTGTAGGAATCTCAAAATGATATGGGAGAAAGACTTGTCCTGTACACTGGATGAAAAAACATGGGATGGGATTCTCTCCAACACTGAGAAATACATAAGAGAGGCCAGAGGTAAATTTATTCAATATAAGATAATTCATAGATATTATTTCACCCCTTCAAGACTTAAGAGAATGGGTTTAATTAACAATGACCTATGTTGGAAATGTGGGGAAAAAAGTGGTACTTTTATTCATGCGATATGGGAATGCCCTAAGATCCTACCCTTATGGGAAAGTGTTCTAGATTCTATGAGTAAATGGTTAAATTATGACCTTCCCAGATCGCCAAGATTATGTCTCCTTGGAGACAGAACTATGGTTCCCCAATTAAACAAATACGATTACAGGATATTAAAAACTGGCCTTATGACCTGTGCTCGGGTCATTCTAAGATGTTGGAAGGAGTCCCAAACCCCTACAGTGAATTCATGGAAAATTCAAATGATGGAGACAGTGGCATGTGAGAAGATGTTGGGAAGATTAAATTGTGAAAATGACATGATAAAAGAAAGATGGGACAGTTTTGATGACTAGAAATGTTGGGATGCCTACCTTGCTTGCCTAACTACCTGACTACCTGTTTCTTTTTATTTTATTTATTTATTTATTTATTTTATTTATTTATTTTTTTATTATTATTATTATTATTATTATTATTATTTTTTTTTAAGTGTTAAATAACCTCCACTTTGTTTATGTTCTGACTGTATATCTATGTTTTAAATGTTGAAAAATAATAAAAAAATTTTGAATTACAAAAAAAAAAAAAGAAAAAGGAGGATTACATCAGGATCCTTGATGGAAACTTAAAAGAATCTGCTGAGAAACTCCAGCTTGGACACAACTGGACGTACCAGCAGGACAACGATCTGAAACACACCGCCCAGGTAGTGAAGAAATGGTTCAAGGACAATGATCTGAAACACACCGTCCAGGTAGTGAAGAAATGGTTCAAGGACAACGATCTGTAACACACCGCCCAGGTAGTGAAGAAATGGTTCAAGGACAATGATATGAAACACACCGCCCAGGTAGTGAAGAAATGGTTCAAGGACAATGATCTGAAACACACCGCCCAGGTAGTGAAGAAATGGTTCAAGGACAATGATCTGAAACACACCGCCCAGGTAGTGAAGAAATGGTTCAAGGACAATGATCTGAAACACACCGCCCAGGTAGTGAAGAAATGGTTCAAGGACAATGATCTGAAACACACCGTCCAGGTAGTGAAGAAATGGTTCAAGGACAATGATCTGAAACACACCGCCCAGGTAGTGAAGAAATGGTTCAAGGACAATGATCTGAAACACACCGCCCAGGTAGTGAAGAAATGGTTCAAGGACAATGATCTGAAACACACCGCCCAGGTAGTGAAGAAATGGTTCAAGGACAATGATCTGAAACACACCGCCCAGGTAGTGAAGAAATGGTTCAAGGACAATGATCTGAAACACACCGCCCAGGTAGTGAAGAAATGGTTCAAGGACAATGATCTGAAACACACCGCCCAGGTAGTGAAGAAATGGTTCAAGGACAATGATCTGAAACACACCGCCCAGGTAGTGAAGAAATGGTTCAAGGACAATGATCTGAAACACACCGCCCAGGTAGTGAAGAAATGGTTCAAGGACAATGATCTGAAACACACCGCCCAGATAGTGAAGAAATGGTTCAAGGACAATGATCTGAAACACACCGCCCAGGTAGTGAAGAAATGGTTCAAGGACAATGATCTGAAACACACCGCCCAGGTAGTGAAGAAATGGTTCAAGGACAACGATCTGAAACACACCGCCCAGGTAGTGAAGAAATGGTTCAAGGACAATGATCTGAAACACACCGCCCAGGTAGTGAAGAAATGGTTCAAGGACAATGATCTGAAACACACCGCCCAGGTAGTGAAGAAATGGTTCAAGGACAATGATCTGAAACACACCGCCCAGGTAGTGAAGAAATGGTTCAAGGACAATGATCTGAAACACACCGCCCAGATAGTGAAGAAATGGTTCAAGGACAATGATCTGAAACACACCGCCCAGGTAGTGAAGAAATGGTTCAAGGACAACGATCTGAAACACACCGCCCAGGTAGTGAAGAAATGGTTCAAGGACAATGATCTGAAACACACCGCCCAGGTAGTGAAGAAATGGTTCAAGGACAATGATCTGAAACACACCGCCCAGAAAGTGAGGAAATGGTTCAAGGACAATGATCTGAAACACACCGCCCAGGTAGTGAAGAAATGGTTCAAGGACAATGATCTGAAACACACCGCCCAGGTAGTGAAGAAATGGTTCAAGGACAATGATCTGAAACACACCGTCCAGGTAGTGAAGAAATGGTTCAAGGACAATGATCTGAAACACACCGCCCAGAAAGTGAAGAAATGGTTCAAGGACAATGATCTGAAACACACCGCCCAGGTAGTGAAGAAATGGTTCAAGGACAATGATCTGAAACACACCGCCCAGGTAGTGAAGAAATGGTTCAAGGACAATGATCTGAAACACACCGTCCAGGTAGTGAAGAAATGGTTCAAGGACAATGATCTGAAACACACCGCCCAGGTAGTGAAGAAATGGTTCAAGGACAATGATATGAAACACACCGCCCAGGTAGTGAAGAAATGGTTCAAGGACAATGATCTGAAACACACCGTCCAGGTAGTGAAGAAATGGTTCAAGGACAATGATCTGAAACACACCGTCCAGGTAGTGAAGAAATGGTTCAAGGACAACGATCTGAAACACACCGCCCAGGTAGTGAAGAAATGGTTCAAGGACAATGATCTGAAACACACCGCCCAGAAAGTGAAGAAATGGTTCAAGGACAATGATCTGAAACACACCGCCCAGGTAGTGAAGAAATGGTTCAAGGACAATGGTGTCAGTGTCCTTGAATGGCCAAGTCAGAGCCCTGACCTCAGTCCAACTGAGAACTTGTGGTGAGACTTGAAGACCAGAGTGATGGCTAGGAGACCCACCAACCTGACCCAGCTTGAGGCCTTCGCCAAGGAAGAGTGGGCCAACATCCCACAGGAGACATGCAGGAAGCTTGTGGACACGTACAAGAATCATCTAGAAGCATAAACAACAAAGGCTATGCTATAGACTATTAAAGAGAGACATCTGACTAGGGTATGAATAATTTTAAACATGGCATTTTGGGGAATTAATGAATACAATACCCCTAAAATATAAAGTTTTCTTGTGTATTGTTGGCATTCTTTCACGTGTTGGTCACATAGAACTCAATTAATTTCATCACAAAAATAAAAAATCACAAAACTAACAAGGGTATGAATAATTTTGAGGACAAGTACATATATATATATATATATATATATATATATATATATATATTAGGGCTGTCAGTTTAACGCGTTAATTAGATTAATTAATTACGCTGCAAATTAACGCGCTATAAAAATTAATGCAATTAATCATGAGTGGCAAGTCAGTCATTTTAAATTTGGCCCATTGAGTGACCCGTAGGCTGCAGTGGCGTCACTTCGTACCTGCGCCACTAGTCAAAAGCAGGGTGACTGACAACAGAGATGGACGCGACACAGGAGAGCGAGGCGAGCCCACTCGGACCTGTCACTCGGACTCTGACTCGGACTAGGAGCAGCGGGGGCCTCTAGCCCGCTACAAAGCTGAGCCGTGCATTGAATGCATGAGTGTCCACTGGAGTGGTGGCAGCTCACCAGGAGCTGATGAACAGCTGTCCTCTCCTCCTACCTGCTACCGCTCCACGTCTGGGCCAGGTGAGAGACTCTTTTCACTGCAGGTAACATCATTGAAAAGAAGAGAGCAGCCTCACACTCACACAATGTAAACAAGCTTGTTTGTCTGAGCAACTGGCTCAAGGACACATAGAGTTGTCTGTTGTCAGTTCCTGTAACGTTAGCTGACCCTTTTAAAGGAAATGCTGTTGGCATCTTGCTATTGATGTTGCCTTATTTAGAGGCATGTTATACTATTCATTTTGAATTGCTGTATTGAGTCAGCTTTAGTATTCATTTTGATTGAGAGTCTGCTTATGTGCCTATTTGAGACTCAGCCTTATTTTATTTCTGAATTTTATTATTTTATTTAACTGTATTTGTATTGCATTTTTGAGAAATGCACCTGGCCTAATTGGTTTGCTGATGTGCTTGACCTTTTTTCTTTTGAATTTCATTTATAAAGCACACTTAACCATTTAAAATGTGGATTTCAAATCTTCTCTTCTTGGTGTATTCTATTGATTAGTCATGTACTACAATTTTGTAATGTCCTAGAATTCAAATTCTTTATTTGGGGGCTTTTAGAAAAACACAGTTTTTTCATTGAAGATAACTTGAACTAATCAGAAATACGCTCGATACAGCGCTGATGTGGTAAACGACTGTTCCAGCTGCTAATGTCTGGTTGTTGGTTCAGTATCTACAGAGGTATATAGAGGCCCATTTCCACCTTCTTTCACTCCGGTCCTCTAATGGTACAATGTGATTGATCATTGTGTCAGCAGGCTAATGGATGATCAGAAAACCCTGAAAACAGTTTAGCTGGTTAGAGAAGCTATAAAACTTACCTTCCTTTGAGCAGGTGGAGTATCTGGAGCATCACATTTGTGGAGTCGATAAAATGCTCAAAATGGCCAGAAAAAGAGCTTTCATGTGAAACTCGACAGTCTATTCTTGTTCGTAGAAATGAAGGCTATTCCATGAGAGAAACTGCCAAGAAACTGAAGATTTCCTCCAACGGTGTGAACTACAGCACAAACAGGCTCTAACCAGAGTAGAACGAGAGGTGGGAGGCCTCGCTGCATAACTGAGCAAGATGACTAACCCTAACCCTAACTGAGCAAGATGCCTAACCCTAACCCTAACTGAGCAAGATGACTAACCCTAACCCTAACTGAGCAAGATGACTAACCCTAACCCTAACCCTAACTGAGCAAGATGACTAACCCTAACCCTAACCCTAACTGAGCAAGATGACTAACCCTAACCCTAACCCTAACTGAGCAAGATGACTAACCCTAACCCTAACTGAGCAAGATGACTAACCCTAACCCTAACCCTAACCCAGAGTAGAACGAGAGGTGGGAGGCCTCGCTGCATAACTGAGCAACATGACTAACCCTAACCCTAACCCTAACTGAGCAAGATGACTAACCCTAACCCTAACTGAGCAAGATGACTAACCCTAACCCTAACTGAGCAAGATGACTAACCCTAACCCTAACCCTAACTGAGCAAGATGACTAACCCTAACCCTAACTGAGCAAGATGACTAACCCTAACCCTAACTGAGCAAGATGACTAACCCTAACCCTAACCCTAACTGAGCAAGATGACTAACCCTAACCCTAACCCTAACTGAGCAAGATGACTAACCCTAACCCTAACCCTAACTGAGCAAGATGACTAACCCTAACCAACGAGCAAGATGACTAACCCTAACCCTAACCCTAACTGAGCAAGATGACTAACCCTAACCCTAACTGAGCAAGATGACTAACCCTAACCCTAACTGAGGGTCCCTAACCCTAACTGAGCAAGATGACTAACCCTAACCCTAACCCTAACTGAGCAAGATGACTAACCCTAACCCTAACCCTAACTGAGCAAGATGACTAACCCTAACCCTAACTGAGCAAGATGACTAACCCTAACCCTAACCCTAACTGAGCAAGATGACTAACCCTAACCCTAACTGAGCAAGATGACTAACCCTAACCCTAACTGAGCAAGATGACTAACCCTAACCCTAGAGTAGAACAAGAGGTGAGTAAGCCTCGCTGCATAACTGAGCAACATGACTAACCCTAACCCTAACCCTAACTGAGCAAGATGACTAACCCTAACCCTAACTGAGCAAGATGACTAACCCTAACCCTAACCCTAACTGAGCAAGATGACTAACCCTAACCCTAACTGAGCAAGATGACTAACCCTAAAAACCCTAACCCTAACCCTAACTGAGCAAGATGACTAACCCTAACCCTAACTGAGCAAGATGACTAACCCTAACCCGAACCCTAACTGAGCAAGATGACTAACCCTAACCCTAACCCTAACTGAGCAAGATGACTAACCCTAACCCTAACCTTAACCCTAACTGAGCAAGATGACTAACCCTAACCCTAACCCTAACTGAGCAAGATGACCTAACCCTAACTGAGCAAGATGACTAACCCTAACCCTAACCCTAACCCTAACCAGAGTAGAACGAGAGGTGGGAGGCCTTGCTGCATAACTAAGCAAGATGACTAACCCTAACCCTAACTGAGCAAGATGACTCTACAGTCGAGTCTCTAGTCTGAGAAACACACGCCTCACAGGTTCTCCATTAAATAGTACCACAAAACACCTCAACTGGCTGCTTCATTAAATAATACCCACAAAACGCCTCAACTGGCTGCTTCATTAAATAGTACCACAAAACGCCTCAACTGGCAGCTTCATTAAATAGTACCACAAAACGCCTCAACTGGCTGCTTCATTAAATAGTACCACAAAACGCCTCAACTGGCAGCTTCATTAAATAGTACCACAAAACGCCTCAACTGGCAGCTTCATTAAATAGTACCACAAAACACCTCAACTGGCTGCTTCATTAAATAGTACCACAAAACGCCTCAACTGGCTGCTTCATTAAATAGTACCACAAAACGCCTCAACTGGCTGCTTCATTAAATAGTACCACAAAACGCCAGTGTCAACATCTACCGTGAAGAGGCGACTCCGGGATGCTGGCCTTCAGGGCAGAGTGGCAAAGAAAAAGCCATATCTGAGACCGGCCAATCAAAGAAAAGGATTAATATGGGCAAAAGAACACAAACATTGGACAGAGGAAGATTAGAAAAAAGTGTTATGGACGGACGAAGTCCGAAGTCTGTGGTGTTTGGATCACAGAAGAACAACTGAAAAGATGCTGGAGTTCCATCTTTCAAGCAAGGTGGGGTACCGTGATGGTCTGGGGTCGCGTTGGTGATGGTAAGGTGGGAGATCTGTTCAGGGTAAAAGGGATCTTGAATCAGGAAGGCTATCACTCCATTTTGCGACGCCATGCCAGACCCTGTGGACAGGGCTGGATTGGAGCTGATTCATCCTCCAACAGGACAATGACCCAGAGTCACCTCCAAACTGTGCAGGACTACTGAGAGAAGCAGCTGGTCTTCTGTCTGTAATGGAGTGGGCAGCCTAGTCACCACATCTAAACCCACTGAGCTGCTGTGGGAGCAGCTGGACCGTCTGGTTCCTAGAAGAACCCATCCAGCCAATCAGAGGGAGGGGGAGGGGCTTCTGGAAGCGTGGGGTGAGATTTCTCCAGATTACCTCAACAAATCAACAGCTAGACTGCCAAAGATCTGCCATGCTGGACCTGCTGCAAACGGAGGATTCTTTGACGAAAGCAAAGCTTGAAGCTAAATTCATTGTACAACAATGGTGGTAAATAAAAGTGTGTTTTTTCATGGAAAACACAAAATTGTCTGTATACTGTACTTATAGGCTTTGAAATTGTTGGCTCAGATTAATCATCTTTAGTTAGTGTATTTAATATCTCATTGTGATGATGATCCGGCTGTGTGTGTTCTAGTATTCAGTAAAGTTTGTTTTTATAAATGTGACACAAACACAGAGTTAAAAATGTGATCTGATTGGACAATAATGTGATAAAGTGTTCACTGTCATACCTGAAGCTCTAAAAATTTCGCCCAGAAGGAAATTTTTCTGTCCACATCGATATGAGTTGGAGAATGAAGCTCCGCCTCCCTCTCCTTCTGCTCCTGACCTACACACACAGTCAAAACTCAATCAAACCTCAGATGTCTGACTGTCCTTAAATGCACCAACAATTAGAGTTCTTACAGCAGTCAAACCTCTGATGTAATTTGGTGAGACTGATCAGTCGACCCTCTAAACACAGTGACTCGTCTTTAAGTCTAGTGTTGAGGTCAGGGGTCAGGAGTCAGGGATCAGAGGTCAGGGGTCAGAGGTCAGGAGTCAGAGGTCAGGGATCAGAGTTCAGAGGTCAGGGGTCAGAGGTCAGGGGTAAGGGGTCAGAGTTCAGAGGTCAGGGGTCAGAGGTCAGAGGTCAGGGGTCAGGAGTCAGAGTTCAGATGTCAGGGGTCAGAGGTCAGGAATCAGGGGTCAGAGGTCAGGAGTCAGGGATCAGCAGTCAGAGGTCAGGAGTCAGGGGTCACAGTTCAGGGGTCAGAGGTCAGGAGTCAGGGATCAGCAGTCAGAGGTCAGGGGTCAGAGGTCAGGAGTCAGAGGTCAGGAGTCAGGGGTCACAGTTCAGGGGTCAGAGGTCAGGAGTCAGGGATCAGCAGTCAGAGGTCAGGGGTCAGAGGTCAGGAGTCAGGGATCAGCAGTCAGAGGTCAGGAGTCAGGGGTCACAGTTCAGGGGTCAGAGTTCAGAGGTCAGGGATCAGGGGTTAGAGGTCAGGAGTCAGAGGTCAGGAGTCAGGGGTCACAGTTCAGGGGTCAGAGGTCAGGGATCAGGGGTCAGAGGTCAGGAGTCAGAGGTCAGGAGTCAGGGATCAGATGTCAGAGGTCAGGAGTCAGAAGTCAGGGATCAGGAGTCAGAGGTCAGGGGTCAGAGGTCAGGGGTCAGAGGTCAGGAGTCAGAGGTCAGGAGTCAGGGA
Source organism: Pterois miles (assembly GCA_947000775.1). Lineage (NCBI taxonomy): Eukaryota > Metazoa > Chordata > Actinopteri > Perciformes > Scorpaenidae > Pterois > Pterois miles. The sequence goes on from CAMQGK010000010.1 coordinate 741,516, forward strand.
TCAGATGTCAGAGGTCAGGAGTCAGAAGTCAGGGATCAGGAGTCAGAGGTCAGGGGTCAGAGGTCAGGAGTCCACGATCAGGAGTCAGAGGTCAGGGGTCAGAGGTCAGGGGTCAGAGGTCAGGAGTCAACGATCAGGAGTCAGAGGTCAGGGGTCAGAGTTCAGAGGTCAGGGATCAGATGTCAGAGGTCAGGGGTCAGGAGTCCGGGGTCAGAGTTCAGAGGTCAGGGATCAGGGGTCAGTGGTCAGGGATCAGGAGTCAGAGGTCAGGAGTCAGAGATCGTACTGGTTCCATATCGGTGCTCCTCAACCGTCCAGCCCAAACTGCTGCTGTGAGCTTTAAATGGTTTCTCTGCAACAACCTCCAATTGACGAAAACCCCAGTCTGGAAGAGACACACCGCTCAGCTGAAAACACACACACACACACACACACACACACACACACACACACACACACACACACATACACACAGTCACGTCCTTAAATGGTCACAGGAAACAGTTCTGTCACAGGTTGTCACTTCCTGTCAGTACCTTTAGGACAGCTGAGGTGTTGACGTGGACCAATCGAACCTCAGACAGGATCGTCTTCCAGGACTCTGACTCCACCTCCCTGTTAGAAATGTCCTGCAAAGTGACAGGGTGTTCAAAATACCGACGGTACCTAAACATTACTAGACAGAACTAAATATCCACACACTGTAACCACCACATTGTGAACACCGTGACAATGCTGTGGCCGCACTGACAACACTGAAAATGCCGTCACAACACTGAAATGGGGTGACAATATGGACAACACAGCGAGAACACCATGACAACATGGACAACACTGCAAGAACACTTTGACAACACCGTGATAACACAGTGACAACACTGAGATCAGAGTGAAAACACTGACAACACTGAGAACACGGTGAGAACATTGTGACAACATCACAACAATGACGCCTATATAGGTAGGCTGATAGATGGATATTTGGTTCAGCTGTGCTTACCACTCTCCACAGGTTCTGTGCTGCCATGGAAACATTGAAGTTGATGTAACCTGACACCTCCTGAGAGTGAGGGCTCATGGGAGCTGCGACATCATGACTACAATACACATACATAAATGTTACGATCAGATATTTTGACATCATTTTTAAGACGTCATCAGCAGAACTTTGTATATATTATAAACAACTGAGAAATTAGCAGAGAGAGAGAGAGAGAGGGAGAGAGAGAGAGAGAGAGGGAGAGACAGAGAGAGGGAGAGAGAGAGAGAGAGAGAGAGAGAGAGAGAGAGGGAGAGACAGAGAGAGGGAGAGAGAGAGAGAGAGAGAGAGAGAGAGAGAGAGAGAGAGACAGAGAGAGGGAGAGAGAGAGAGAGAGAGAGAGAGAGAGAGAGAGAGAGAGAGAGAGAGAGAGAGAGAGAGAGAGAGAGAGAGGGAGAGAGAGAGAGAGAGAGAGAGAGAGGGAGAGAGAGAGAGAGAGAGAGGAGAGAGAGAGGGAGAGAGAGGGAGAGAGAGACAGAGAGAGGGAGAGAGAGAGAGAGAGAGGGAGAGACAGAGAGAGGGAGAGAGAGAGAGAGAGAGAGAGAGAGAGAGAGAGAGAGAGAGAGAGAGAGAGAGAGAGAGAGAGAGAGACAGAGAGAGGGAGAGAGAGAGGAGAGAGAGAGAGAGAGAGAGGGAGAGAGAGAGAGAGAGAGAGAGAGAGAGGGAGAGAGAGAGACAGAGAGAGGGAGAGAGAGAGAGAGAGAGAGAGAGAGAGGAGAGAGAGAGAGAGAGAGAGAGAGAGAGAGAGAGAGAGGGAGAGAGAGAGAGAGAGAGAGAGAGAGAGAGAGAGAGAGAGAGAGAGAGAGACAGAGAGAGAGAGAGAGAGAGAGAGAGAGAGAGAGAGAGAGAGAGAGAGAGAGAGAGAGAGGGAGAGAGACAGAGAGAGGGAGAGAGAGAGACAGAGAGAGGGAGAGAGAGGAGTCTGGAATGGCTGAGCGTTTCCCAGTCAGTAAACCAGAGAAACAGCCACCGAACAAGAGCTGCTAACAGAACCACCGTAACAGATATCACTTAGATTTCTGAGGAGACCAGGAAGGACTCTCTGATGAAGATCTGGTGCAAAGACTGTCCATGAAGAGTCAAAAATGTGTCCACGGGAGCAGTTTGAAGAACTGGTACCTTCTGCTCTGATCCAGAAACTAGTCCCAGAATGAAAATGGGCGTCTATGAGGGCGAACACTGGAGCTGCTGTTGCTTCCAGGCATCTAGACCTGAATGTGAGTCCGACTGAGTCCAGAGAAACATGTCTGAGACCAGAACAAGCTGTCCAACATCTCTATGAAGGAATCAGGACTGAAGAGTGAAAACTGGGAGCGGATCAGCAGTTTGATGGGAACATTATCAGAAGGTTTGAAGCTCGTCTCCACTCAGCTCTGATCAGTCAATACACACCATTATAAACCCAGAAAAAGGCTGAAAACAGCAGGAAACTGTGACTGTGGAAAAACTGTAAAAGATGAAGAAAGCTGAATCAGAGCTGAATAGTCACCAGTTGAAAGTGTAAATGGTGTCTGTAGCTGAAAGTATGCAGAAGCAGTAGTACTTCAAGTGGAGCAGGTTAGAGAGGATTTGAAGGTTTTCTCCACTGGATTACATTGTAAAAAAAATCTGAAAAAGCTTAATATTTTAAAAAGTATCCATAGTTGAAACAAGGAAAGTGGGAGCACTAATGTGCTGAACGAGCTGAACAGTTTGATAGTTGAAAGGTCTCTGTAGCTGAAAGCATGCAGGAGGAGTTAAAGTCCAAAAAACGAAGAAGAAACAGTTGAAGAAGTTGAATTAAGACTCAAAGAACATTACTGTGAATGCTGAGTCAGCATCCACAGTAATAAATAAAGACAGTCAGTGTGAGACTTCCTGTTTCCTGCAGTCACACGTCATGTTCATGTTGGTGACGAGATGAAGAAGCTACGAGAAGCCTGAAGGAGTCAACTACGACCTACAGGGATTACACCAACTGCGCCGAGGCTCATGGGTAACGCAGCAGTACTGTGTGCGTTTGTTTGAGCATCAGTTCTCAGATGTTGGATTGTCCTTGAATGCACCACAGCAGTCAGGTGAGCTGTTTACCTGTTGAGGAAACGCGAGGTCATCCCGTGAACCAGCTGGATGACATCACCATGACGGACAGGTCGAGGAGGACTGCTGACCACCAGCTCCTGTCTGTCAGACAGAGAGACAGACGGGTGAGACAGGGACTACAGCTCCCAGCATGCCCCGGGACAGACGGGTAACCTACCTGCCGGGGTCTTTGATGATCCACCAGTTGTTGACGTCTTTGAAAGGATAACAGGTGACCTGCTGCTGGTGGGAGCTGCCCCGCCCATTTTCATACCTGAACAGGAAACAGGAAGTTGCGTTATTCAAACATTAACCGACAGCTTTCTGATTGGCTACTGTGTCCGTTTGAGCTGGCAGCACCTGATTGGGTAGTTGGCTTTGTGCG
>CAMQGK010000010.1:747500-760000 GCA_947000775.1 Pterois miles
GTGTGAGTGTGTGTGAGTGTGTGAGGTGAGTGTGTGTGAGTGTGTGAGTGTGTGTAAGTGTGCGTGTGTGTGTGAGTGTGTGAGTGTGTGTAAGTGTGATGTGTGAGTGTGAGTGTGTGTGAGTGTGTGTATGTGTGAGTGTGTGTGTGTGAGTGTGTGTAGTGTGTGTAAGTGTGTGAGTGTGTGTAAGTGTGTGTGTGATGTGTGAGTGTGTGTGTGTGAGTGTGTGAGTGTGAGTGTGTGTAAGTGTGAGTGTGAGTGTGAGTGTGTGAGTGTGTGAGTGTGAGTGTGAGTGTGAGTGTGTGAGTGTGAGTGTGAGTGAGTGTGTGTAAGTGTGAGTGTGAGTGTGAGTGTGTGAGTGTGAGTGTGTGAGTGTGAGTGTGAGTGTGTGTGTGTGTAGTGTGTGAGTGTGAGTGTGAGTGTGAGTGTGTGTGTGTGAGTGTGAGTGTGAGTGTGTACCTCCAGACTGGCCTGGAAGGCGGAGCTCATCAGCTGGTCATGTGGTCCACTGCGGTGCAGGAGACTCAGGTGGACGTAGAACCAGAAGACATAGAGAAGAACCGGAACCACCAACAGACACACAGCCCGACAAACACACTGCACACACACACTGAGCTGCATGCACACACACATGCACGCACGCACACACACTCACTTTCAGTGTTAAACACTGATTTTGCATCTTTGAATGCACCAGAGTTTTTACAACAGTTGCAAACGCATCAACGTCACCTGATCAATTGTCACTGATCAAACATCAATCAATCAATAAACTGATGTGTGATTGGTAAACTGATCAACAGTTCACTGAGCGCACTCAGTGTGAATCTGGACTCACATGACTGACAGCTCGGTCTCCAATCAGGTTCCAGGTGTGCAGAGAGGCCACGCCCACCAGCAGCAGGTAGGAGAACAGGCCCATATACTTTACCCTGACACCACACAGTGTCACTCATTATACTACAAATGATCAGTACATTATATCACATTATATTACGTATGCAGTATTTATACTACATTATATGACAATACATTACATTTTATTCTCGTAGTCAATTATATTGATATAATACTATGAGGTCCTTACCCGGCGGCTGCAGCACAGGCAGCTCCAGAGAGCAGCAGCCAGCAGAACCTGAACCAGCTGAGGAGTCACAGGGAGGTCAGAGGTCAGAGGTCAGCGGTCAGAGGTCAACGGTCATCGGTCAGAGGTCAGCGGTCATCGGTCAGAGGTCAACGGTCATCGGTCAGAGGTCAGAGGTCAGCGGTCAGAGGTCAACGGTCATCGGTCAGAGGTCAGCGGTCAACGGTCAGAGGTCAGAGGTCAGCGGTCAGTCACACTGACTGACTGTAGCGTTTATGAAGATGGGTCTCACCTGCTGGCAGTGTTGTGGAACCTCAGGTAGGAGAAGAAGGCCAACAACACAAAGAAGATGAGAACAGACTCCAGCAACATGAAACGGGATTGGACGATCAGAGAGTTGTCTGTAAACACCACAACACATTAGTCCCTGAACGCCCCACGTTCATATGACATCATCGTGCGCGGCTTTGCATTGACTGCACAGCGGTGCTATGTGTGGACACTCACCCAGCAGCAGCAGCACTGCAGCTCCCAGAGCCGACACATGAGAGAACTTCAGCTCCAGAGTCAACAGGTAGGCCAGAGGAACACAGAGAGCTCCACACAGAGCCGGCAGCAGCCGCAGACTCCACACACTCACACTGCTGGGGTACTCTGCACAACAAAACAAACACACTCACACTGCTGGGGTACTCTGCACAACAAAACAAACACACTCACACTGCTGGGGTACTCTGCACAACAAAACAAACACACTCACACTGCCGGGGTACTCTGCACAACAAAACAAACACACTCACACTGCTGGGGTACTCTGCACAACAAAACAAACACACTCACACTGCTGGGGTACTCTGCACAACAAAACAAACACACTCACACTGCTGGGGTACTCTGCACAACAAAACAAACACACTCACACTGCCGGGGTACTCTGTTTTAAGTGGTCTGAACTGGTCTGAACTGGTCTGGAGTGGTGGGCGGTGTTACAGTAACTGGTGGTCCTACCTGCTCCGATTCTGTTCCACACAAAGTTCCCATCAAACCCTCCCAGGTATGCTGCAACACACACAGTAATGACATCATCACACAGGTGTCTGACACACAGGTAGCATCATATAGTGTTGAGTGGTCGTCGTGGTAACTGACCTCCAAGGGCCAGGATCATGTGACCAAGCGGCGGCCCGCTGTCATCAATGAAGAAGACTCTCTTCATGTAGAGAGACACGAACTGACCGTAGTACACCTCATCAAACCTTTAAAACAGACAAAACCATCATGGAGTCTGGTGGGTGGGGGTCTGTGTGTGAGACCAGGTAAAACAAACACACTCACACCACAGCGTTGGGGTAGCTGAGGTGGCTCAGTCTGGTCCAAAAGGACAGAAGGGAGACCAGAACCAGGACCAAGTCCACCTGAGCCGTCACCACCAAAGGGAGCTGCAGCATCATGGACACCTGAGACACAAAGACAGGTGAGACAGGTGAGACAGGTGAGACAGGCAGGGACTCTACTTTATAAGATACAAAGTATTTTATAACGTGTATAAACAGTATATATATATATATATATATATATATATATATATATATATATATATATATATATATATTAGGGCTGTCAGTTTAACGCGTTAATTAGATTAATTAATTAAGCTGCAAATTAACGGGCTATAAAAATTAACGCAATTAATCTTGAGTGGCAAGTCAGTCATTTTAAATTTGGCCCATTGAGTGACCCGTAGGCTGCAGTGGCGTCACTTCGTACCTGCGCCACTAGTCAAAAGCAGGGTGACTGACAACAGAGACGGACGCGACACAGGAGAGCGAGGCGAGCCCACTCGGACCTGTCACTCGGACTCTGACTCGGACTAGGAGCAGCGGGGGCCTCTAGCCCGCTACAAAGCTGAGCCGTGCATTGAATGCATGAGTGTCCACTGGAGTGGTGGCAGCTCACCAGGAGCTGATGAACAGCTGTCCTCTCCTCCTACCTGGCTACCGCTGCCACGTCTGGGCCAGGTGAGAGACTCTTTTCACTGCAGGTAACATCATTGAAAAGAAGAGAGCAGCCTCACACTCACACAATGTAAACAAGCTTGTTTGTCTGAGCAACTGGCTCAAGGACACATAGAGTTGTCTGTTGTCAGTTCCTGTAACGTTAGCTGACCCTTTTAAAGGAAATGCTGTTGGCATCTTGCTATTGATGTTGCCTTATTTAGAGGCATGTTAAACTATTCATTTTGAATTGCTGTATTGAGTCAGCTTTAGTATTCATTTTGATTGAGAGTCTGCTTATGTGCCTATTTGAGACTCAGCCTTATTTTATTTCTGAATTTTATTGATTTTATTTAACTGTATTTGTATTGCATTTTAGAGAAATGCACCTGGCCTAATTGGTTTGCTGATGTGTTTGACCTTTTTTCTTTTGAATTTCATTTATAAAGCACACTTAACCAATAAAAATGTGGATTTCAAATCTTCTCTTCTTGGTGTATTCTATTGATTAGTCATGCACTACAATTTTGTAATATCCTAGAATTCAAATTCTTTATTTGGGGGCTTTTAGCAGGTATGAGATTAAAATGAGATTAATTAGATTAATTAATTACAAATCCTGTAATTAATTAGATTATTTTTTTTAATCGCCTGACAGCACTAATATATATATATATATATATATATATATATATATATATATATATAGATAGATAGATAGATAGACAGATAGACAGTATATCTATCAGAATAGTATGCTGCATCCATATTCACATATATTTCATATTAGATGAGTGAATCTGTTTCAAAATGTGTTTAAATAAAGAAAACATTTCCTGGTACAAAGTATTGATATGACTAAATTAATAATTGATTGAAAAAAAGTCCATAGTGACACTAAACTATATCAATGAACATTCATATTTCATATCCAGTCCTTGAGTTATTATTTTACTGTAATACCATTTAATGTCATGACCGACAGAACTAGATCGCGAGTACAAGCGGCCGAAATGGGTTTCCTCAGGAGGGAGGCTGGCGTCTCCCTTAGAGAGAAGGTGAGAAGCTCAGCCATCCGTGAGGGACTCGGAGTCGAGCTGCTGCTGCTTTGCATTGAAAGGAGCCAGTTGAGGTGTTCCAGGCAGGACCAGCTGGGAGGAGACCCCGGGAAAGACCCAGGACTAGGTGGAGAGATTGTATCTCCACACTGGCCTGGGAACGCCTCGGGATCCCCCAGTCAGAGCTGGTTAATGTGGCCCAGGAAAGGGAGGTTTGGGGTCCCTGCTGGAGCTGTTGCCCCCGCGATCCGACCCCGGATAAGCGGTTGAAGATGAAGATGAAGACCATTTAATGTTTCACTCATTACAGCAATATATATAATAACCTGTTCCACATTTTATAAATAACTCACAGTTAATTTCTCACACATTAAACTAATCAATGACATGTTACTGCTGAGTATAACACCGTCATCTCCTCTCTACTGAGTATCTATATTTATATATATTTATAATAAACACTGACATCTACATGAAGTTAAAACAATAACGTCGGTCCCTGAAGGCATCATTTAGAGAAATGAATCAATATGATCAGATATTGATCAGATATTGATCCGATCATCTGATTAGTAATCCTGATCAGCTAGATAAGTTGTCGGTACTTCTTATGATACATGTACATGTTAATAATTGTGGTCATCGTGTTATTAGTAGTAGTAGTATTAGTAGAGCTAAGCTAGCAGTCGTTAGCATTAGCATTAGCCGTTAGCTCTAAGAGTCCTGTTACATAAAGCCCATCTGGTGACGTCACTCAGTTAACTTCAAACCGACCACACTGCCGGTAAACTGCCGGTAAACTGCCGGTGTGACAGCCCGTCCCGCTCCTCCGGTGACCGGCGGTCTTCTCTCTTCCTCCCGGTTTGTTTGCAGCAGCGGCCGTTCGACGTTTCCGGTGTGTGATTGGTGCTGTCTGCTCACTGAGCCGCGCGCTCGATGTTTCCGGCTTTCAGGCAAGGCCTATGGAGGGAGGCTATGCACGGGTATATACGGCACATGCGCAGTGTAGCTGAGGCTACGTTGTCCTGTACCGCAGAGATGTAGCGCGTTGATGACGTAGCTTCAGGCTGCAGGGATTATTCTGGTGTTTTGGTACATAAATTAAACATAGTAAGATAAAATTTAACTACAAATAAATACAAGAATAGCAACAATTAATAGATCTTAATGCAGAATATAAGGGAAGAACATTAAAACTAAGAAAATATAATTATTATATAATTAAAATTAATTAAAATGAAAGAGCTGTGCAGGTTTTAGAAGTGCTGGGTTTGTTCACAGTATGAAGTGGATTCTGGTTCTGGTGGACCGCAGCCTCCTGCCAGAGGGGAGTGATTCAAAGAGACTGTGTTGAGGGTGGGAGGTGTATAGGTCCTGGTGGGTCTCCAGGGTACTGGAGGCATGCAGGTCCTGGAGGCTCCTGGAAGGTCCTCAGGGTGCATGCAGATCCTGGAGGGCTTTCAGGGTTCTGGAGGCGGAAAGGCCCTGGAGTCCAGGAAGAGCAATGAGTCACAAATAAGGTGATGGGGTGTGTCTGACTATTAGTCAGATCAAAGCAGGTGAGCTGACAAACAGGTGAGAGACAGGTGAGCAGTGATGTTTATTGAAATATATGTGACTATGTGCACAGTTCTGAGGTCAGATACAGCAATAGGCCACACCCACTGGGACTGCAGGCTATCAGGTTACATTAACACCTGGCTAACCCTGGCTGGCTCCAGGCTAACCTCTTGTAACACTTGGCCTGGCCCAGCTAGCTCCAGGCTAAGCCCGGTCTATGTCTCAAAATGGCTAGAACAGTTCAGCTTGTTGCAGGAACAGTCCAGCGTATTAGCACACAGTCAGCCATGATTTGCCCAGTATGTGAACAGCTTTCTTTCTGTGACACATTAGCACCAGTTTAGCACCAGTCCAGTTTAGTTAAGTTCAGCACCAGGTTTAACCTCCTCAATCCTCAATAACAACATTTTAGCATTACGCAAGCACAGGTTAGCCTTGTGACAATCTAGGTTAACACAGGTAGACGCAGTCCTGGTTTGGTCTGGTTTGTTCTGTCATCTCTGATTGGCTCGTGGGGCATTTCGTGGGCGGAGCCTGAGAGAGAGTTCCCACAATGCTTCCTCTGCCAGGTGATCGCTGAAGTCATTAAAAAATGATATGATGTCATCATTAGGCTGCAGAGAGTAACGACTGCAGAGAGAGAGAGAGCAACAGGTATTATTTGAGACTATAGACAAGGATATACTGTAATTCTACTTATTCTAACTGGAGTAATAGTACTACTACAGGTAACTGACACTTGCTGGTAGCTCCTCAGAGTGTCCAGGATGTTGAACTGTTGCCAGCGTTTAGAGAAGTTGACCTTTGAACCCTGTGATGTCATCAACATGTCAGGATTCCCCAGGTGGACGAAGGTCAGATCTTGAAGAATCAAACCCCTGAACAGACAGACAGGTGAGAGAGAGAGACAGATATACTGTTGTCTGTACAGAGTATACACCTTCAGGTAGGGTATATATAGTGGTCTGTACAGAGTATACACCTTCAGGTAGGGTATATATAGTGGGGTATAGAGGGTATAAACTTACAGGTAGGGTATATATAGTGGGGTATAGAGGGTATAAACTTACAGGTAGGGTATATATAGTGGGGTATAGAGGGTATAAACTTACAGGTAGGGTATATATAGTGGTCTGTACAGAGTATACACCTTCAGGTAGGGTATATATAGTGGGGTATAGAGGGTATAAACTTACAGGTAGGGTATATATAGTGGGGTATAGAGGGTATAAACTTACAGGTAGGGTATATATAGTGGTCTGTACAGAGTATACACCTTCAGGTAGGGTATATATAGTGGTCTGTACAGAATATACACCTTCAGGTAGGGTATATATAGTGGTCTGTACAGAGTATACACCTTCAGGTAGGGTATATATAGTGGTCTGTACAGAGTATAAACTTACAGGTAGGGTATATATAGTGGGGTATAGAGGGTATAAACTTACAGGTAGGGTATATATAGTGGGGTATAGAGGGTATAAACCTACAGGTAGGGTATATATAGTGGGGTATAGAGGGTATAAACTTACAGGTAGGGTATATATAGTGGGGTATAGAGGGTATAAACTTACAGGTAGGGTATATATAGTGGGGTATAGAGGGTATAAACTTACAGGTAGGGTATATATAGTGGGGTATAGAGGGTATAAACTTACAGGTAGGGTATATATAGTGGGGTATAGAGGGTATAAACTTACAGGTAGGGTATATATAGTGGGGTGTAGAGGGTATAAACTTACAGGTAGGGTATATATAGTGAGGTATAGAGGGTATAAACTTACAGGTAGGGTATATATAGTGGGGTATAGAGGGTATAAACCTACAGGTAGGGTATATATAGTGGGGTATAGAGGGTATAAACTTACAGGTAGGGTATATATAGTGGGGTATAGAGGGTATAAACCTACAGGTAGGGTATATATAGTGGGGTATAGAGGGTATAAACCTACAGGTAGGGTATATATAGTGGGGTATAGAGGGTATAAACCTACAGGTAGGGTATATATAGTGGGGTATAGAGGGTATAAACCTACAGGTAGGGTATATATAGTGGGGTATAGAGGGTATAAACCTACAGGTAGGGTATATATAGTGGGGTATAGAGGGTATAAACTTACAGGTAGGGTATATATAGTGGGGTATAGAGGGTATAAACCTACAGGTAGGGTATATATAGTGGGGTATAGAGGGTATAAACCTACAGGTAGGGTATATATAGTGGGGTATAGAGGGTATAAACCTACAGGTAGGGTATATATAGTGGGGTATAGAGGGTATAAACCTACAGGTAGGGTATATATAGTGGGGTATAGAGGGTATAAACCTACAGGTAGGGTATATATAGTGGGGTATAGAGGGTATAAACCTACAGGTAGGGTATATATAGTGGGGTATAGAGGGTATAAACCTACAGGTAGGGTATATATAGTGGGGTATAGAGGGTATAAACCTACAGGTAGGGTATATATAGTGGGGTATAGAGGGTATAAACCTTCAGGTAGGGTATATATAGTGGGGTATAGAGGGTATAAACCTACAGGTAGGGTATATATAGTGGGGTATAGAGGGTATAAACCGACAGGTAGGGTATATATAGTGGGGTATAGAGGGTATAAACCTACAGGTAGGGTATATATAGTGGGGTATAGAGGGTATAAACCTACAGGTAGGGTATATATAGTGGGGTATAGAGGGTATAAACCTACAGGTAGGGTATATATAGTGGGGTATAGAGGGTATAAACCTACAGGTAGGGTATATATAGTGGGGTATAGAGGGTATAAACCTACAGGTAGGGTATATATAGTGGGGTATAGAGGGTATAAACCTACAGGTAGGGTATACAGGGAGGTTCCACTTCAGCCAGAGCTGCTCTGTAGGCTCTGAATGATGACGAGCTGTCAATCAAGGAGCTGTAGTCCTCCAGGGCCTAAAACACACAAACAAGAAAATCTAATTCTTCTTCTCCTTCTTCTTCTTCTTCTTCTTCTTATTATTATTATTATGATGTAATTAAAACCCTCCAACCTCAGCTGTGTTTCTCTGCCAGTCCAGGCGTCGCAGGGGGCGGAGTCCAGCGCTGACAGGATGGACAGGTAGGAGTTAAAGTTGTTCAGCTTCCGCAGATGCTGTAGACACACACACACACACACACACACACACACACACACACACACACACAGCTTATCATATTGACATGTAAATATCAGCATGACAATATTCATATAAACACCTCATTCATTTATATCTAAACTGGTGTTGAGTGTTGTTTTGCCACTAGGAGGAACAACGAGTGCATAATGTGAGGCGTCCATGGTGATGCCGGCACCCCGTCTTTTTACCATGCAGGAGGCAGGGTGAGACGCTGCTAGCTGAGCTGAGCTTGGTGTTAGTGTTTGAGCTAAGCTGAGCTGAGCTTGGTGTTTGAGCTGAGCTTGGTGTTTGAGCTGAGCTTGGTGTTTGAGCTGAGCGTGGTGTTTGAGCTGAGCTGAGCTTGGTGTTTGAGCTGAGCGTGGTGTTTGAGCTGAGCGTGGTGTTTGAGCTGAGCTGAGCTTGGTGTTTGAGCTGAGCTTGGTGTTTGAGCTGAGCTGAGCTTGGTGTTTGAGCTGAGCTTGGTGTTTGAGCTGAGCGTGGTGTTTGAGCTGAGCGTGGTGTTTGAGCTGAGCGTGGTGTTTGAGCTGAGCTGAGCTTGGTGTTTGAGCTGAGCTTGGTGTTTGAGCTGAGCGTGGTGTTTGAGCTGAGCTTGGTGTTTGAGCTGAGCGTGGTGTTTGAGCTGAACGTGGTGTTTGAGCTGAGCCTGGTGTTTGAGCTGAGCTAGCAGCGTGGTGTTTGAGCTGAGCTTGGTGTTTGAGCTGAGCGTGGTGTTTGAGCTGAGCTTGGTGTTTGAGCTGAGCTTGGTGTTTGAGCTGAGCTTGGTGTTTGAGCTGAGCTTGGTGTTTGAGCTGAGCGTGGTGTTTGAGCTGAGCTTGGTGTTTTCGCTGAGCTTGGTGTTTGAGTTGAGCGTGGTGTTTGAGCTGAGCGTGGTGTTTGAGCTGAGCGTGGTGTTTGAGTTGAGCTAGTGGTGTTTGAGTTGAGCTTGGTGTTTGAGCTGAGCGTGGTGTTTGAGTTGAGCGTGGTGTTTGAGCTGAGCGTGGTGTTTGAGTTGAGCGTGGTGTTTGAGCTGAGCTTGGTGTTTGAGCTGAGCGTGGTGTTTGAGCTGAGCGTGGTGTTTGAGCTGAGCGTGGTGTTTGAGCTGAGCTTGGTGTTTGAGCTGAGCGTGGTGTTTGAGCTGAGCTAAGCGTGGTGTTTGAGCTGAGCTTGGTGTTTGAGCTGAGCTTGGTGTTTGAGCTGGCGTGGTGTTTGAGCTGAGCTTGGTGTTTGAGCTGAGCTTGGTGTTTGAGCTGAGCGTGGTGTTTGAGCTGAGCTTGGTGTTTGAGCTGAGCTGAGCGTGGTGTTTGAGCTGAGCGTGGTGTTTGAGCTGAGCTTGGTGTTTGAGCTGAGCGTGGTGTTTGAGCTGAGCGTGGTGTTTGAGCTGAGCGTGGTGTTTGAGCTGAGCGTGGTGTTTGAGCTGAGCTGAGCGTGGTGTTTGAGCTGAGCTAAGCGTGGTGTTTGAGCTGAGCTAAGGTGGTGTTTGAGCTGAGCTTGGTGTTTGAGCTGAGCTTGGTGTTTGAGCTGAGCGTGGTGTTTGAGCTGAGCTGAGCATGTTGTTTGAGCTAAGCGTGGTGTTTGAGCTGAGCTAAGCTTGGTGTTTGAGCTGAGCTTGGTGTTTGAGGCTTCTCCGAGCGTCTCTGAGACGGGACAGAACCACAACACCACCTGTAAATCCATGTACCCCGCTTCACGTGTAGACCTGTACCTTCATGGTCTTCAGGAACTTCAGCAGCAGTTTCTCTCTGTCCTGAGGTTTGTCCTGAAGAATGATGACAGAACGAACCCTGAAATCACAGAGCAGCCCATCAGGAACTGAAACAACCACAAATAATAATTATATTCATGTTGTGTCAGTAGAAGCAGACTGTTGTATATCAGCAGGTTGTGTCACCAGAAGGAAACGTTGTTGAAGTGTTGGGTGAACTCTGTCAGGTTGGGACTCTTCTCCTCATTCTGCTCTTTAGACCACAGCAACACCTCTGGAAGCTAGACAGGTGAGCCAGACAGGTGAGACGGACAGGTGAGACAGACAGGTGAGATAACAAGTGACAGACAGGTAAGACAGACAGGTGAGACAGACAGGTGACATAACAAGTGACAGACAGGTAAGACAGACAGATGAGAGAGAGACAGGTGAGAGACAGACAGGTGAGACGGACAGGTGAGAGATAGACCGGTGAGGAACTAGATGAAAGCTGAAAGTTAAATTTGTACCCCGATCTTGCAGAAGAGTTCAGAGTCCAGCAGAGTCAGCTGCTCAGCTAAATCCTGACTCCTGAAGTCCAGAAGAGTCCCCGGTCTGAGAGGGGACAGAGGAGGACATGAGTGGAAGAACTGTTGATCATCCAAGAGGTCAGAGGTCAGAGGTTACCTGGCAGCCACGCCCCTGGCTGCGAGGGGGCGGAGTGACTGGGGAGAGCCAATCAGCTGCCACTTCTGCTCCATCTTGGACAGGATGTTGGAGCGCAGCAGGTGGGCCAGACCCAGCTCTCCACCAATCAGGAGGCTGAACACCAGGTCCATCAGCAGCAGCAGCAAATCAGAGTCCAGCTCTATCGCACTGCACACAAACACACGATCATTCACATCTGTGTGTGATGGTGACGCAGCATCATTATCGTTACTATGATCAGAATTCTTCTCATAATGATATTATGAAAGATTGATCGGTCCAGGTGTGTGTGTCTCACCACAGCTCGTCCACCACTCTGACCAGCAGGTGAAAAGTGTTCTTGGCAGCATTCAGGTGAGCAGGTTCACGTCCGTCACACAGGTGTCTGTACGTGTTGGCGGTTAAAGATTCACTGGAACTATTTTTATTTATATAAGAATAAAGAATAAATACAAAACTCATATAAATAATTACTGAGTTAGCCTTTGTGCTACTGGATTAGCCATATATATATATGTGTGTGTGTGTGTGTGTGCGTGTGTGTATACTGTGTGTATGACAGGATATCTGAGCTGCAGTTTGCTGACGACATCTTTGGGGCTGATGAAGCTCCTGTAGGTGGCGAGGAAGGCTTCGCGGTACAGGACCTGTTCTACACACACACACACGTTAATGAAACCTGTTGGTGGATGATTGTTTCACCAGGAACTGAAGGTGTTGTCTCTGGTGTTGCTGGTTGCGGATCAGCAGGCTAACTGGTCCCAGTAGCCGTCTACTGGAGAACTGGGAGGCTGACTACAGATAATGACTGTGTTAGATTACAGCACATCCATTCGTCTCATCCGGTTTACGCCGGGACCAAACCGAGGAGGCGCTACTCAAAAGCTGCTGTGTAGTTTTCTGCAGGTCAAACAAACTTAAAAATTCAGACCTAAAGTTTCATATTTCAGCCACTGATCGGAGACTCCGAGGCTCGGAGGCTGTAAATCGCCGTGTGACATCGCATACGTCCAAACAGGCAGATGGCCTTGAGTAACCTCAGTGCTGCTACTGTCTTCAGATTCACTCAGATATTCAACTCATCACTTCATAATATTTATGGCTGCAGGGTATTGATAAGTTGAATTCATCAGATATTGAGTGAAGTGATTAAGTTATAAGATGTGAACGCTGACCTTCTCTGATCCCGTCTGTCTGTGCAGAAAGCTTCCTATAAGACATGGCCCTTCTCTCTGAACTTGTGATATTAAAGCCGTGTTTTCCGATGTACCCAGGTGGAG
>CAMQGK010000010.1:765000-795000 GCA_947000775.1 Pterois miles
ATAGTCCATCTACAGGTAGTCCATCTACAGGTAGTCCATCTACAGGTAGTCCATCTACAGGTAGTCCATCTCCTTATAGTCCATCTACAGGTAGTCCATTTACAGGTAGTCCATCTCCTTATAGTCCATCTACAGGTAGTCCATCTACGGGTAGTCCATCTCCTTATAGTCCATCTACAGGTCCTAGTCCATCTACAGGTAGTCCATCTCCTTATGTCCTCTCGGTAGTCCATCTACAGGTAGTCCATCTACAGGTAGTCCATCTCCTTATAGTCCATCTACAGGTAGTCCATCTACAGGTAGTCCATCTCCTTATAGTCCATCTAGAAGTAGTCCATCTACAGGTAGTCCATCTCCTTATAGTCCATCTACAGGTAGTCCATCTACAGGTAGTCCTCTCCTTATAGTTCATCTACAGGTAGTCCATCTACAGGTAGTCCATCTCCTTATAGTCCATCTACAGGTAGTCCATCTCCTTATAGTCCATATACAGGTAATCCATCTACAGGTAGTCCATCTCCTTATAGTCCATCTACAGGTAGTCCATCTCCTTATAGTCCATCTACAGGTAGTCCATCTCCTTATAGTCCATCTACAGGTAGTCCATCTCCTTATAGTCCATCTACAGGTAGTCCATCTCCTTATAGTCCATCTACAGGTAGTCCATCTCCTTATAGCCCATATACAGGTAGTCCCTATACAGGTAGTCCATCTATAGATAGTCCATCTACAGGTAGTCCATCTCCTTATAGTCCATATACAGGTAGTCCCTATGGTCCCTATAGTCCCAGTCCCCTGGGGGAGGCAGTAGCTCAGTCTGTAGGGAGTTGGCTTGGGAACCAGAGGGTCACCGGTTCAAGTCCCGACATGGACCAAAAACTGAGTGTGAACTGGTAGCTGGAGAGGTGCCAGTTTACCTCTTGGGCACTGCCGAGGTGCCCCTGAGCAAGGCACCAAACCCCCAACTGCTCGGGGCGCTTGTCTGGAGCAGCCCCCTCACTCTGACACCTCTCCATTACTGCATGTGTGTGTGTGTTTGTGTGCATGTACCATGTATAAGTTAAACAGAGTGTAAATTGAATTTCCCCACTGTGGGACTAATAAAGGTTCTTCTTCTTCTTCTTCTCTTCCTTATAGTCCATATACAGGTAATCCATCTACAGGTAGTCCATCTCCTTATAGTCCATCTACAGGTAGTCCATCTCCTTATAGTCCATCTACAGGTAGTCCATCTCCTTATAGCCCATATACAGGTAGTCCCTATACAGGTAGTCCATCTATAGATAGTCCATCTACAGGTAGTCCATCTCCTTATAGTCCATATACAGGTAGTCCATCTACAGGTAGTCCATCTCCTTATAGTCGATCTCCTTATAGTCCATCTACAGGTAGTCCATCTCCTTATAGTCCATCTACAGGTAGTCCATCTACATGTAGTCCATCTCCTTATAGTCCATCTACAGATAGTCCATACACAGGTAGTCCATCTGTAGGTAGTCCATCTATACGTAGTCCATCTACAGGTAGTCCATCTCCTTATAGTCCATCTACAGGTAGTCCATCTCCTTATAGTCCATCTACAGGTAGTATATCTACAGGTAGTCCATCTCCTTATAGTCCATCTACAGGTAGTCCATCTCCTTATAGTCCATCTACAGGTAGTCCATCTACAGGTAGTCCATCTCCTTATAGTCCATATACAGGTAGTCCCTATACGGGTAGTCCATCTATTGATAGTCCATCTCCTTATAGTCCATCTACATGTAGTCCATCTCCTTATAGTCCATATACAGGTAATCCATCTACAGGTAGTCCATCTCCTTATAGTCCATCTACAGGTAGTCCATCTCCTTATAGTCCATCTACAGGTAGTCCATCTCCTTATAGTCCATCTACAGGTAGTCCTCTCCTTATAGTCCATCTACAGGTAGTCCATCTCCTTATAGTCCATATACAGGTAATCCATCTACAGGTAGTCCATCTCCTTATAGCCCATATACAGGTAGTCCCTATACAGGTAGTCCATCTGTAGGTAGTCAATCTATAGGTACTCCATCTACAGATAGTCCATCTCCTTATAGTCCATCTACAGGTAGTCCATCTA
This sequence comes from Pterois miles, assembly GCA_947000775.1. Lineage (NCBI taxonomy): Eukaryota > Metazoa > Chordata > Actinopteri > Perciformes > Scorpaenidae > Pterois > Pterois miles. The sequence continues at coordinate 767,105 of CAMQGK010000010.1, forward strand.
CAGGTAGTCCATCTCCTTATAGTCCATCTACAGATAGTCCATATACAGGTAGTCCATCTGTAGGTAGTCAATCTATAGGTACTCCATCTACAGGTAGTCCATCTCCTTATAGTCCAGCTACAGGTAGTCCATCTCCTTATAGTCCATCTACAGGTAGTCCATCTACAGGTAGTCCATCGACAGGTAGTCCTTCTACAGGTAGTCCATCTCCTTATAGTCCATCTACAGGTAGTACATCTACAGGTAATCCATCTACAGGTAATCCATCGACAGGTAGTCCATCTACAGGTAGTCCATCTCCTTATAGTCCATCTACAGGTAGTCCATCTCCTTAACCATCTCATAGTCCATCTACAGGTAGTCCATCTACAGGTAGTCCATCTCCGTATAGTCCATCTACAGGTAGTATCTAAACCATCTACAGGTAGTCCATCTACAGGTAGTCCATCTCCTTATAGTCCATCTACAGGTAGTACATCTACAGGTAGTCCATCTCCTTATAGTCCATATACAGGTAGTCCATCAACAGGTAGTCCATCTCCTTATAGTCCATATACAGGTAGTCCATCGACAGGTAGTCCATCTCCTTATAGTCCATCTACAGGTAGTACATCTACAGGTAGTCCATCTCCTTATAGTCCATAAAAATCAAATCATCTCCAAAAAAAACTACAGGTAGTCCATCTACAGGTAGTCCATCTCCTTATAGTCCATCTACAGGTAGTCCATCTACAGGTAGTACATCTACAGGTAGTCCATCTCCTTATAGTCCATCTACAGGTAGTCCATCTACAGGTAGTCCATCTCCTTATAGTCCATCTACAGGTAGTCCATCTACAGGTAGTCCATCTCCTTATAGTCCATCTACAGGTAGTCCATCTACAGGTAGTCCATCTCCTTATAGTCCATCTACAGGTAGTCCATCTCCTTATAGTCCATCTACAGGTAGTCCATCTACAGGTAGTCCATCTCCTTATAGTCCATATACAGGTAGTCCATCTACAGGTAGTCCATCTCCTTATAGTCCATATACAGGTAGTCCATCAACAGGTAGTCCATCTCCTTATAGACCATCTACAGGTAGTACATCTACAGGTAGTCCATCTACAGGTAGTCCATCTCCTTATAGTCCATCTACAGGTAGTCCATCTACAGGTAGTCCATCGACAGGTAGTCCTTCTACAGGTAGTCCATCTCCTTATAGTCCATCTACAGGTAGTACATCTACAGGTAATCCATCTACAGGTAATCCATCGACAGGTAGTCCATCTACAGGTAGTCCATCTCCTTATAGTCCATCTACAGGTAGTCCATCTCCTTATAGTCCATCTACAGGTAGTCCATCTACAGGTAGTCCATCGACAGGTAGTCCATCTACAGGTAGTCCATCTCCTTATAGTCCATCTACAGGTAGTACATCTACAGGTAGTCCATCTACAGGTAGTCCATCTACAGGTAGTCCATCTCCTTATAGTCCATCTACAGGTAGTACATCTACAGGTAGTCCATCTCCTTATAGTCCATATACAGGTAGTCCATCTACAGGTAGTCCATCTCCTTATAGTCCATATACAGGTAGTCCATCGACAGGTAGTCCATCTCCTTATAGTCCATCTACAGGTAGTACATCTACAGTATCCATCTCCTTATATCCATATACGGTAGTCCATCTACAGGTAGTCCATCTCCTTATAGTCCATATACAGGTAGTCCATCAACAGGTAGTCCATCTCCTTATAGACCATCTACAGGTAGTACATCTACAGGTAGTCCATCTACAGGTAGTCCATCTCCTTATAGTCCATCTACAGGTAGTCCATCTACAGGTAGTACATCTACAGGTAGTCCATCTCCTTATAGTCCATCTACAGGTAGTCCATCTACAGGTAGTCCATCTCCTTATAGTCCATCTACAGGTAGTCCATCTACAGGTAGTCCATCTCCTTATAGTCCATCTACAGGTAGTCCATCTACAGGTAGTCCATCTCCTTATAGTCCATCTACAGGTAGTCCATCTCCTTATAGTCCATCTACAGGTAGTCCATCTACAGGTAGTCCATCTACAGGTAGTCCATCTCCTTAGTCCATCTACAGGTAGTCCATCTCCTTATAGTCCATCTACAGGTAGTCCATCGACAGGTAGTCCTTCTACAGGTAGTCCATCTATACGTAGTCCATCTACAGGTAGTCCATCTCCTTATAGTCCATCTACAGATAGTCCATATACAGGTAGTCCATCTGTAGGTAGTCAATCTATAGGTACTCCATCTACAGATAGTCCATCTCCTTATAGTCCATCTACAGGTAGTCCATCTACAGGTAGTCCATCTCCTTATAGTCCATCTACAGATAGTCCATATACAGGTAGTCCATCTGTAGGTAGTCAATCTATAGGTACTCCATCTACAGGTAGTCCATCTCCTTATAGTCCAGCTACAGGTAGTCCATCTCCTTATAGTCCATCTACAGGTAGTCCATCTACAGGTAGTCCATCGACAGGTAGTCCTTCTACAGGTAGTCCATCTCCTTATAGTCCATCTACAGGTAGTACATCTACAGGTAATCCATCTACAGGTAATCCATCGACAGGTAGTCCATCTACAGGTAGTCCATCTCCTTATAGTCCATCTACAGGTAGTCCATCTCCTTATAGTCCATCTACAGGTAGTCCATCTACAGGTAGTCCATCGACAGGTAGTCCATCTACAGGTAGTCCATCTCCTTATAGTCCATCTACAGGTAGTACATCTACAGGTAGTCCATCTACAGGTAGTCCATCTACAGGTAGTCCATCTCCTTATAGTCCATCTACAGGTAGTACATCTACAGGTAGTCCATCTCCTTATAGTCCATATACAGGTAGTCCATCTACAGGTAGTCCATCTCCTTATAGTCCATATACAGGTAGTCCATCGACAGGTAGTCCATCTCCTTATAGTCCATATACAGGTAGTCCATCTACAGGTAGTCCATCTCCTTATAGTCCATATACAGGTAGTCCATCAACAGGTAGTCCATCTCCTTATAGACCATCTACAGGTAGTACATCTACAGGTAGTCCATCTACAGGTAGTCCATCTCCTTATAGTCCATCTACAGGTAGTCCATCTACAGGTAGTACATCTACAGGTAGTCCATCTCCTTATAGTCCATCTACAGGTAGTCCATCTACAGGTAGTCCATCTCCTTATAGTCCATCTACAGGTAGTCCATCTACAGGTAGTCCATCTCCTTATAGTCCATCTACAGGTAGTCCATCTACAGGTAGTCCATCTCCTTATAGTCCATCTACAGGTAGTCCATCTCCTTATAGTCCATCTACAGGTAGTCCATCTACAGGTAGTCCATCTACAGGTAGTCCATCTCCTTATAGTCCATCTACAGGTAGTCCATCTACAGGTAGTCCATCTCCTTATAGTCCATCTACATGTAGTCCATCTACAGGTAGTCCATATACAGGTAGTCCATCTGTAGGTAGTCAATCTATAGGTACTCCATCTACAGGTAGTCCATCTCCTTATAGTCCAGCTACAGGTAGTCCATCTCCTTATAGTCCATCTACAGGTAGTCCATCTACAGGTAGTCCATCGACAGGTAGTCCTTCTACAGGTAGTCCATCTCCTTATAGTCCATCTACAGGTAGTACATCTACAGGTAATCCATCTACAGGTAATCCATCGACAGGTAGTCCATCTACAGGTAGTCCATCTCCTTATAGTCCATCTACAGGTAGTCCATCTCCTTATAGTCCATCTACAGGTAGTCCATCTAAGCCATACAGGTAGTCCATCGACAGGTAGTCCATCTACAGGTAGTCCATCTCCTTATAGTCCATCTACAGGTAGTACATCTACAGGTAGTCCATCTACAGGTAGTCCATCTACAGGTAGTCCATCTCCTTATAGTCCATCTACAGGTAGTACATCTACAGGTAGTCCATCTCCTTATAGTCCATATACAGGTAGTCCATCTACAGGTAGTCCATCTCCTTATAGTCCATATACAGGTAGTCCATCGACAGGTAGTCCATCTCCTTATAGTCCATCTACAGGTAGTACATCTACAGGTAGTCCATCTCCTTATAGTCCATATACAGGTAGTCCATCTACAGGTAGTCCATCTCCTTATAGTCCATATACAGGTAGTCCATCAACAGGTAGTCCATCTCCTTATAAACCATCTACAGGTAGTACATCTACAGGTAGTCCATCTACAGGTAGTCCATCTCCTTATAGTCCATCTACAGGTAGTCCATCTACAGGTAGTACATCTACAGGTAGTCCATCTCCTTATAGTCCATCTACAGGTAGTCCATCTACAGGTAGTCCATCTCCTTTTAGTCCATCTACAGGTAGTCCATCTACAGGTAGTCCATCTCCTTATAGTCCATCTACAGGTAGTCCATCTACAGGTAGTCCATCTCCTTATAGTCCATCTACAGGCAGTCCATCTCCTTATAGTCCATCTACAGGTAGTCCATCTACAGGTAGTCCATCTACAGGTAGTCCATCTCCTTATAGTCCATCTACAGGTAGTCCATCTACAGGTAGTCCATCTCCTTATAGTCCATCTACATGTAGTCCATCTACAGGTAGTCCATCTACAGGTAGTCCATCTCCTTATAGTCCATCTACAGGTAGTCCATCTACAGGTAGTCCATCGACAGGTAGTCCTTCTACAGGTAGTCCATCTCCTTATAGTCCATCTACAGGTAGTACATCTACAGGTAATCCATCTACAGGTAATCCATGACAGGTAGTCCATCTACAGGTAGTCCATCTCCTTATAGTCCATCTACAGGTAGTCCATCTCCTTATAGTCCATCTACAGGTAGTCCATCTACAGGTAGTCCATCGACAGGTAGTCCATCTACAGGTAGTCCATCTCCTTATAGTCCATCTACAGGTAGTACATCTACAGGTAGTCCATCTACAGGTAGTCCATCTACAGGTAGTCCATCTCCTTATAGTCCATCTACAGGTAGTACATCTACAGGTAGTCCATCTCCTTATAGTCCATATACAGGTAGTCCATCTACAGGTAGTCCATCTCCTTATAGTCCATATACAGGTAGTCCATCGACAGGTAGTCCATCTCCTTATAGTCCATATACAGGTAGTCCATCTACAGGTAGTCCATCTCCTTATAGTCCATATACAGGTAGTCCATCAACAGGTAGTCCATCTCCTTATAGACCATCTACAGGTAGTACATCTACAGGTAGTCCATCTACAGGTAGTCCATCTCCTTATAGTCCATCTACAGGTAGTCCATCTACAGGTAGTACATCTACAGGTAGTCCATCTCCTTATAGTCCATCTACAGGTAGTCCATCTACAGGTAGTCCATCTCCTTATAGTCCATCTACAGGTAGTCCATCTACAGGTAGTCCATCTCCTTATAGTCCATCTACAGGTAGTCCATCTACAGGTAGTCCATCTCCTTATAGTCCATCTACAGGTAGTCCATCTCCCTTATAGTCCATCTACAGGTAGTCCATCTACAGGTAGTCCATCTACAGGTAGTCCATCTCCTTATAGTCCATCTACAGGTAGTCCATCTACAGGTAGTCCATCTCCTTATAGTCCATCTACATGTAGTCCATCTACAGGTAGTCCATATACAGGTAGTCCATCTGTAGGTAGTCAATCTATAGGTACTCCATCTACAGGTAGTCCATCTCCTTATAGTCCAGCTACAGGTAGTCCATCTCCTTATAGTCCATCTACAGGTAGTCCATCTACAGGTAGTCCATCGACAGGTAGTCCTTCTACAGGTAGTCCATCTCCTTATAGTCCATCTACAGGTAGTACATCTACAGGTAATCCATCTACAGGTAATCCATCGACAGGTAGTCCATCTACAGGTAGTCCATCTCCTTATAGTCCATCTACAGGTAGTCCATCTCCTTATAGTCCATCTACAGGTAGTCCATCTACAGGTAGTCCATCGACAGGTAGTCCATCTACAGGTAGTCCATCTCCTTATAGTCCATCTACAGGTAGTACATCTACAGGTAGTCCATCTACAGGTAGTCCATCTACAGGTAGTCCATCTCCTTATAGTCCATCTACAGGTAGTACATCTACAGGTAGTCCATCTCCTTATAGTCCATATACAGGTAGTCCATCTACAGGTAGTCCATCTCCTTATAGTCCATATACAGGTAGTCCATCGACAGGTAGTCCATCTCCTTATAGTCCATCTACAGGTAGTACATCTACAGGTAGTCCATCTCCTTATAGTCCATATACAGGTAGTCCATCTACAGGTAGTCCATCTCCTTATAGTCCATATACAGGTAGTCCATCAACAGGTAGTCCATCTCCTTATAAACCATCTACAGGTAGTACATCTACAGGTAGTCCATCTACAGGTAGTCCATCTCCTTATAGTCCATCTACAGGTAGTCCATCTACAGGTAGTACATCTACAGGTAGTCCATCTCCTTATAGTCCATCTACAGGTAGTCCATCTACAGGTAGTCCATCTCCTTTTAGTCCATCTACAGGTAGTCCATCTACAGGTAGTCCATCTCCTTATAGTCCATCTACAGGTAGTCCATCTACAGGTAGTCCATCTCCTTATAGTCCATCTACAGGTAGTCCATCTCCTTATAGTCCATCTACAGGTAGTCCATCTACAGGTAGTCCATCTACAGGTAGTCCATCTCCTTATAGTCCATCTACAGGTAGTCCATCTACAGGTAGTCCATCTCCTTATAGTCCATCTACATGTAGTCCATCTACAGGTAGTCCATCTACAGGTAGTCCATCTCCTTATAGTCCATCTACAGGTAGTCCATCTACAGGTAGTCCATTTCCTTATAGTCCATCTACAGGTAGTCCATCTCCTTATAGTCCATCTACAGGTAGTCCATCTACAGGTAGTCCATCTCCTTATAGTCCATCTACAGGTAGTCCATCTACAGGTAGTCCATCTCCTTATAGTCCATCTACAGGTAGTCCATCTACAGGTAGTCCATCTCCTTATAGTCCATCTACAGGTAATCCATCTACAGGTAGTCCATCTCCTTATAGTCCATCTACAGGTAGTCCATCTACAGGTAGTCCATCTCCTTATAGTCCATCTCCTTATAGTCCATCTACAGGTAGTCCATCTCCTTAACCATCTCAGTAGTCCATCTACAGGTAGTCCATCTCCTTATAGTCCATCTACAGGTAATCCATCTACAGGTGGTCCATCTCCTTATAGTCCATCTACAGGTATCCATCTACAGGTAGTCCATCTCCTTATAGTCCATCTACAGGTAATCCATCTACAGGTAGTCCATCTCCTTATAGTCCATCTACAGGTAATCCATCTACAGGTAGTCCATCTATAGGTAGTCCATCTACAGGTAGTCCATCTCCTTATAGTCCATCTACAGGTAATCCATCTACAGGTAGTCCATCTATACGTAGTCCATCTACAGGCAGTCCATCTCCTTATAGTCCATCTACAGGTAGTCCATCTATACGTAGTCCATCTACAGGTAGTCCATCTCCTTATAGTCCATCTACAGGTAGTCCATCTCCTTATAGTCCATCTACAGGTAGTCCATCTATACAGTAGTCCATCTACAGGTAGTCCATCTCCTTATAGTCCATCTACAGGTAGTCCATCTCCTTATAGTCCATCTACAGGTAGTCCATCTATACGTAGTCCATCTACAGGTAGTCCATCTCCTTATAGTCCATCTACAGGTAGTCCATCGACAGGTAGTCCATCTCCTTATAGTCCATCTACAGGTAGTCCATCTCCTTATAGTCCATCTACAGGTAGTCCATCTATACGTAGTCCATCTACAGGTAGTCCAGGAGGAGGGAACAGGAGGAGGAACAGGATTATGAACAGGAGGAGAGAACAGGAGGAGGAACAGGAGGAGAGAACAGGAGGAGAGAACAGGAGGAGAGAACAGGAGGAGAGAACAGGTGATGAGACACAGGTGGATGATCAACAAAGGCAGGAAGTAAAACCCAGACAAGACAGAAGAGGAATGAACTTTCAAAATAAAACAGGAAACATACATAAAAAACCAACCATGACAACCTGGTTACCATGGTAACCGTATAGATTAGTCACACCATTAGGGTTCATTCAGAGATGTTATTGTCATCATAACAACCTGTGTGTGATTATGGGATGTAAACATCAGGCGTACCTGCTGGACCCATCTGTCCACTTCCTGCTCTCTCATTGGTGCTGCTATGGTGACCCTGCAGGGGGTGGGGCCTGACGATGATTGCCGTTTTTTAGGTGGCAGGACGGGAGGACTGAGAAGGGACAGACAGGAAGACAGACAAGACAGACAGACAGACAGACAGACAGACAGGCTCATGTGTATAGTGAAGTACTTTTACTTTTGTTACTGAGTGTATTTTGATGTAGTTCTTGTACACGGTGATATTAGAAGTTTTACTGCAGTAAACAGCATTGAACATGCTAACATGCTAACAGCCTGTGTCCTGTCAGAAACAGGAAGTGACGTTAGAAGACATCATGGAGAGAAGCTTCCATCCTCCACACATCATCTCATTAAGTTTGCTGTTTTTGTTAAAAACACAGATGTGAATTTCTGTGTAATGATATTTACATTACTTAGATTTAAATTATGGGTAAATTAAATGTATGTTGTTGAAAGTTGTTCTGACCTTTGTGGCTTTTAGAAATGAACGCTTTAAAGAAAAAGTAGCAATAACTCTCAGATTTACAAGAGTTATATATCAATTAGCGTGCTAATGTGAATTTAACTTATGTACAGATATTTAATTACATTTTATTTATTTATTTGTGTTTTGTCTTGTTTTTCACTGTAATATAAGATAAGATAAGATAAGATATTCCTTTATTGGTCCCACAGTGGAGAAATTCACAAGTTACAGCAGCAAGTGGATAGTGCAAAAACAAGAAGGATAGATTTTACAAACAGTATTAATAAAGATAAAATAAAATAAAATAATATATACATAATAGAAAGTAAAGCCAAAAATATGTCGAGCATATCAATAAATAAATAATTGTCCAGTTCCTATAATATGCTGCTTGGTTTTGTTGAATATACAGTTTATTAATGACAAACCTACTGCTACTTGTTTTTTTTTTTTTTAAATTGAAATTGTTGAATAAAGACTAAGGAGAAAAAAAAGCTTCCAGCCTCATCTTTGTTTCTTCTTCGTGGGTTTTAACAGCAGTTTATTTCATTAAACAGGAAGCAGGAAGTGATGTCACAGGTTGACTTCCAATGAAAAGGAACAAAGAGACTCTCACTTCTTCTTCTTCTGCTTCCTGTTGTGCAATGAACACAGAGACAGGAAGGCTGGAGGACGCATGATGTCTGTAGTCTCTACTTCCTGTTTCTATTCCTGCTTGTCAGTCACAGCTTCATCAGCTCAAATAGTTCTGGTCCAGATAACAGCTCTGCCTGAGTATAAAGTAATAATAATAATAATAATAATAATAATAATAATAATAATAATAACAGGACTCCTCTTCATGTTACTGTCTACTGGCAGATGTTTACTTCAGCAGCTGAACAACACATATTATTAAATGTTTTACAAATATTCCTTGAATAATTTTCTCTTTTCTTCCACATATTTCACTAATTATTTTCACATATTTTCCAGATATTGTTCGGATATTTTCAACATACTTTTCAGACATTTGTCACATATTTTTCAGATATCTTTCGATATTTTTTCCCACATTTTTACAAATATTTTTCACAGTTTTTTCCCCCCATTTTTTACTAATATTTGTTGGATATTTTTCAAATATTTCTCACATATTTTGCATTATATATTTGAAATATTTTAATAAATAATATAATAATTTTTATATGATCCAGTATGTGTTTTCAAATATTTTTCACATATTTTTCAGGTATTTTTCAGATATTCTAAAAATAACAATATTTTTTCGGATACTTTTAAAATTATTTTCACATATTTTTCTAATATATTTTTCAGATATTTTCCTTGAATATTTTAAGATGTTTGATGGATATTTTTCTGATAGTCCACTGCTGGGGGACTCAGTACTGAGGTTTCTCTGAATTAACTACAGGAGAGGAGGTTTGGTTCAGACTCACCTGAGTCCCCTGTGGGAGGGACACCTGTGGGAGGGACACCTGTGGGAGGGACACCTGTGGGAGGGGCTCTGTAAAGGGCATTGGGGGTTTTGGAGGAGCTGAAGCTGTCTCCTCCTTGTCCTCCTCGTCCTCTCCAGCAGCTCCTGGACTCCAGCAGGTGGAAGTTCTGTCTGATGTCCACTGGCTGTCAAACCCACCTACCTGTCCCACGGCAGCCTGCGATTGGACAGGAGACAAGGGGGCAGAGTCGCCTTGTCTCTCTGCAGCCAATCGGACCAGTTCCTGACAGACAAACAAGTGATCACAACAAGGGGAGAGGACGAGCGGACAGTGAGGACAGCAGCAAGAGGACAATATAATGGGACAAAAGAAGACAGAGCAAGCTACCAATAGTAACAACAATAAGACAAAACTGGATGGGGCAAAAAGAGACAGACCACCAGAGAACAGGACAGGACACTGAGACAAGACAAAACCATAGGAGAGGGACCAATGAGACAAAAGAATGAAATAATACTATTGTATACGCCACAAAATGAAAAGGACAGGAAAGGACAGGACAGAAAGAAAAGGACAATATCTGGCAGGACAGGATGGGACAGCAGAAGACATAGTAATAGGACAGGACACGACGAGACAAAATAATGAAAACGAGACACCCAGGACGGACATAAACAGGATACAGTGATCCTGCAGACAGGGACAGTTTGTCTCTACAGTGTCAATCACTTGTCCTCACCTTGACCCCGTCCAGCACGGCCCTGATCACCGTGGTGACACTTGCCGTGGACTCCTCGTTGTTGTGGGTGACACCTCGCAGCATCACCCGGTCGGCCCAGCGAATCAGCTGAGCCAGAGACAGGTAGAGACGAGTGAGACAGCGAGAGATGGTCTGACTGCAGAGAGGACAGACGGGTCAGGTCAGGAGACCACATGATCACTTCGCTGATGGTCAACAGGTGTCACCTACCTGTCTCGCAAGTGTGGCTCCAGCTGGACCACAGTCTGGACTGCCTCTAGGACTCCACCAGATGCCCCGCCCAACAGACCGCCCACCACGGACCGGTCCAGAACCAGTGTGTCCACCCCCAGTCGGTCCACCAGAGCCTTGAAGTACTGCAGAGAGCTGACGACGGCCCGCTGCTGGTCGGCCAGCACCGCCCCCGACTAACGTACACACACATTTAATCAAGTTTAATGAAGGTCAAGAACAACACTTCCCATCAGCTCCCTGATGATGTCACATTGATGTCATGGACCTCCCAGCGTAACACCACTCAGAACCATTGAGGACGTCACACGTCAACACAGACATTCCTGTTTTCACTAAAGTAAGACGACATCTGGACACCGTCAAGACACCATCTGGGAGACCGTCACAACAACGTCTGGAGACAGTCAATACAACATCTGGTAGACTGTCAATACAATGTCTGGGAGACCGTCAATACACCGTCAATACAGCATCTGAGAGACCATCAATACAACATCTGGAGACCGTCAATACAATGTCTGAGAGACCTTCCATACAACATCTGGAGACTGTCAATACAACATCTGGGAGACCATCAACACAACGTCTGGAGACAGTCAATACAACGTCTCTAGATCGCCAATATACCATCCATGAGACCGTCAAAACAACGTCTGAAAACCATCAATACAACGTCTGGAGACTGTCCATACGATGTCTGGAGACCATCAATACACTGGGTCATATGTGTACCTTGTGCTGCAGTGTGTGTTGCAAGTTGAGCTCAGCTGTGGTGTCTCTCTCGGTTGGGGTGCGTTTGATTTGCTCAGAGCGTCTGATCCTCTGAGAGTGGAGCTTATCCTTCAGCCTCATGGTGAGAGACACGAACTGAGAACCTGGAAAGGAAGAAGATCATCACCATCATCATCATACCACCATCATCACCACCACCATCATCACCACCATCATCAACATCACCATCATCACCATCATCATCGTCACACCACCATCACCACCACCATCATCATCATCATCATCATCACCATCATCATCATCATCACCACCGCGCAAAATCATCATCATCATCACCACCATCACCACCACCATCACACCAACATCACCACCATCATCATCATCATCATCACCATCATCATCACCATCACCACCCCCCAAAACATCACCATCCCACCCCACCATCACCATCACATCACACCATCATCACCACCATCACATCACACATCACACCACCATCACACATCATCATCACCATCAACACCATCATCACACAACACACCACCACACACACACCATCAACATCACCCCACCACACATCATCACACCACACACACCACCAACACACACCACCATCACCACCACACACACCACCCCCATCACCCCCCCCACCATCACCACCACCATCACATCATCACCACCATACACATCACCACCACCACATCACATCACACACCACCACCATCATCATCATCATCCCCACACACCTCACACACCACCACCACCCCCCACACACACACACACACACACACCACCACACCCCCCCCCCATCGTCATCATCATCACATTCCCCCCCCCACCATATCACCATCATCACCATCACCACCATATCATATCACATTCATATTCATCACCACCATCATCCCATCATCACCATCGTCATCATCACCACCATCATCATCATCATCATCATCACCATCATCATCATCACCATCATCATCATCACCACATCATCATCATCACCATCACCATCGTCATCATCACCACAACATCATCACCACCATCATCACCATCGTCATCATCATCATCATCATCACCATCGTCATCATCACCACCATCATCATCATCACCATCAATCATCATCACCACCATCATCACCATCGTCATCATCATCATCATCATCACCATCGTCATCATCACCACCATCATCATCATCACCATCGTCATCATCACCATCGTCATCATCACCACCATCATCATCATCATCATCATCACCATCGTCATCATCACCACCATCGTCATCATCACCACCATCATCATCACCATCGTCATCATCATCACCATCACCACCATCATCATCATCACATCGTCATCATCACCACCATCATCACCACCACCATCATCATCATCATCGTCATCATCACCACCATCATCATCATCACCATCGTCATCATCATCATCGTCATCATCACCACCATCATCACCTTTCTCCCCCCCCTCCCCCTCCTCTCTCCCCCGCCCCTCGCTCATCATCATCGTCATCATCACCCCTCATCACCATCACCATCATCATCATCATCATCACCACCTAAAACTACAATAAAAACATTCCAGTCTAACAGGAAGTGAATGCCTTCAGCCTGTGGTGGTAACAGCATATGAGACAGAGGGAAGAGGAGCTTACCTGTCTTACTCTCAACCCAGGAGGACATGCCTGCAGATGGACAGACAGACAGACAGACAGACAGACAGGTGGTAGCTTCAGATCAGCAGAGCGACAGGTTAATCTTCTCACATGCTGTCTCTCTCTCTTCTTCGTCTCTCTATCCTTCCTCCTTCTCGTCTTCCTCTTCCTGTATCAGCTGAGCTGCCTTCAGTCCTCCTGTCTGTCCTCCCAGTGAGGAGGAAGAGGAGTGAATCAGCACCACCTGCTGGCAGGAAGCACACAGCACAGCTGAGTCCTGATCAACTTCATCAGCAGTCAGCACTGATCATTAGAGACATGTTGGAATATTACATATTATCTAATACTATTATTAACTGTTCAACAGGAAGTGTCAGGACAGTTGAAGTTAATGAATGATGGTGGATTCAGACTGTCTGAGGGGAACCAGCATCCACAAAGTTTTCTGGTATGTAGGGCAACATATTCACTTCACCGTATGCACTTCACCATGTTTTGTCCACCAGAAGGACACTTCAGTCATCTTTTATCTACTATAGGGTCATCCAAAGGCAGGTTTGGGGGCAACAAGCCAGTTGAGTTGTTTCTATTTTGTAGTTAGCTTTAAGAGATTTTAGTAAATTGTAAAACTGGTTTTAGTCAATCTGAGACTTCACAGATGAGCAGATTAATAACCAGAGTGCAGTCTGACATATGATAATTTAACATTGACGAGGTCACTTCAGTTTAGTCTAAAACAAAAGAAGACTCGTCACTCGTCGTCTTCATTCACACAAACTTTATTTCAACACCATGGCCCTGGTCACATGACACTAAGATACACAACAAAATTACACACACACACACAGTACAGTCTGGGCCACTGCATATTTCAGTTGAATAGATCAATATTCCTTATATATATATATATATATATATATATATATATATATATATATATATATATATATATATATATATATATATATATTTATTTACAAGGTATCATATATCATCTTCATAGATTCTGTAAACATTGATATTAATATCAAACAGAGTGAACTGTCTATGATCACAGGTGTATGTGTGGAGCAACGTTCAACAGCAACACGTTGCTGATTATTAAAGAAACACGTTCTACTAGCATGCTGACATTAATGTGAACACACAAGGACACGTCTACATGCTAACATCTGCTAACATCTGCTAACATCTGCTAACATCTGCTAACATCTGCTAACGCAGTGAAGCATGTGCTGTGTTGAACGGACTAACTCATCACGACATGAGAAGCAAACACATCCACAGGTAGAATAACTAGATCAGCAGAGTTTGTCCTTCGGCCGCCAGCCTGACCGTCTCTGAACCAATCACACCTGCAGGTCACACTGATGACTCACAATAACACATTCACAATATACACTAACACCATGGCATCAGAGGAATCCAACAATAAGAATTATACATTAATATTGCTACACGCTGTGTTTTTATTTGACCTGATTTTAATTGACAAGTTGAAGTAAAACATTTGAATTCCTGATTATTTCCTTGTGAGTTTCCTGGAAACAACTCTGTGGTTTACAGATAGAGAACCAGTTCAGTTCAGCTCACTTGTCCTGTTTTCATCCAAATAAGAGGGAACATTTCAGAAAACTCACCAGAAAATGATCCGGAAATGCCAGGCCCAAAATACAGGTATACGTATCTATATATCTACATCTATATCTATATATCTATATCTATATATCTATATCTATATCTATATATATATATAGATATAGATATAGAAAAGAGAGAGAGAGAGAGAGAGAGATTCTGACTGGTAGAACCAACTGGAACCAGTTGGATCCAGATGGTGGTTAGAAGCCTGGGAGGACAGATGTCAGTATAATCAAACCCAGTAGAATACAGTAGAGCAGATTGTAGGGACCGCTGGTTTAAATGGAAGTTAACAAACATTAATAATGCCATATTAATGCTATATTAATGCAGATAATAAATAAATCAATAAATAGATTAATAAATATATAAGTTAAAACAATATCTAAACTTTACACTGTAAAGAAAATAGTTGAGCATAAATAAGAACATCTCATACAAGAGACACAAAAGATGAACTGAGAAAAAAAATAGAAATAAATGATTTCACTCCGGGGGTAGATGCAGCAAGCTAGCTAAGAGGCTCACCAGCTAACAGGCTCGCTAGCTAACAGACTCACTGGCTAACAGGCTCGCTAGCTAACAGACTCACTGGCTAACAGGCTCGCTAGCTAACAGACTCACTGGCTAACAGGCTCGCTAGCTAACAGACTCACCAGCTAAGAGGCTCACCAGCTAACAGACTCACCGGCTAAGAGGCTCGCTAGCTAACAGGCTCACTGGCTAACAGGCTCGCTAGCTAACAGGCTCACTGGCTAACAGGCTCGCTAGCTAACAGGCTCACTGGCTAACAGGCTCGCCAGCTAAGAGGCTCGCCAGCTAACAGGCTCGCTAGCTAACAGGCTCGCCAGCTAACAGGCTCACTGGCTAACAGGCTCGCTAGCCAACAGGCTCGCCAGCTAAGAGGCTCGCCAGCTAACAGGCTCGCTAGCTAAGAGGCTCGCCAGCTAACAGGCTCACCGGCTAACAGGCTCGCTAGCTAACAGGCTCGCCAGCTAAGAGGCTCGCCAGCTAAGAGGCTCGCTAGCTAACAGGCTTGCTAGCTAAGAGGCTCGCTAGCTAACAGGCTCGCTAGCTAACAGACTCACCAGCTAAGAGGCTCGCTAGCTAACAGGCTCACTGGCTAACAGGCTCGCTAGCTAACAGACTCACCGGCTAAGAGGCTCGCTAGCTAACAGGCTCACTGGCTAACAGGCTTGCTAGCTAACAGGCTCGCCAGCTAAGAGGCTCGCTAGCTAACAGGCTCGCTAGCTAACAGACTCACCGGCTAAGAGGCTCACCGGCTAACAGGCTCGCTAGCTAACAGGCTCGCCAGCTAAGAGGCTCGCTAGCTAAGAGGCTCGCTAGCAAAGAGTCTCGCTAGCTAACAGACTCACCAGCTAAGAGGCTCACCAGCTAAGAGGCTTGCTAGGTAACAGGCTCGCTAGCTAAGAGGCTCGCTAGCTAACAGACTCACCAGCTAAGAGGCTCGCTAGCTAACAGGCTCGCTAGCTAACAGACTCACCAGCTAAGAGGCTCCCTAGCTAACAGGCTCACTAGCTAAGAGGCTCGCTAGCTAACAGACTCACCAGCTAAGAGGCTCGCCAGCTAAGAGGCTCGCTAGCTAACAGGCTCGCTAGCTAAGAGGCTCGCTAGCTAACAGGCTTGCTAGCTAACAGACTCACCAGCTAAGAGGCTCGCTAGCTAACAGGCTCGCTAGCTAAGAGGCTCGCTAGCTAACAGGCTCGCTAGCTAACAGACTCACCAGCTAAGAGGCTCGCTAGCTAACAGGCTCGCTAGCTAAGAGGCTCGCTAGCTAACAGACTCACTAGCTAACAGACTCACTAGCTAAGAGGCTCACTAGCTAAGAGGCTCACTAGCTAAGAGGCTCACTAGCTAAACGGGATCACTAGCTAACAGGCTCACTAGCTAAACGGGATCACTAGCTAACAGGCTCAGTAGCTACCAGGCTCACTAGCTAAGAGGCTCACCAGCTAAGAGGCTCACTAGCTAACAGGCTACTCAATATTGTGGCTGATTTGCTATATAAAGTCATAATGTGCTGATAATCAATAATCAATCATTCTTCTTATTACTAGTAGAGTGGACAGTAACACAGCACCAGCAGAGACACAGAGACACAGACTGGGTTCAGGTTAACCCTCAATAGAAGACTGGGGGCTCTCTCCGTGGGCGGGGCTACCTTTACTGGGACGACTGGGACACGACAAACAGGAAGAAAGAGAAAAGACAAGAGAACAAATGTGAATCTACAGCAGGTTTAAAGTGTCAAAGATCAGTCACTGAACTCTACTCTGCTGGTACCTGTGGGAACCGGTTCGATCCTAGCTGCAACCAGTCAGAACCAGCTACAACCAGTCAGAACCAGTTACAACCAGTCAGAACATGTTAGAACCAGCTGCAATCAGTCAGAACCAGCTGCAACCAATCAGAACCAGCTACAACCAGTCAGAACCTGTTAGAACCAGCTGGAACCAGTCAGAACCCATCAACCAGCTGGAACCGTCAGAACCTGTTAGAACCAGCTGGAACCGGTCAGAACCTGTTAGAACCAGCTGGAACCGTCAGAACCCGTTTGAACCAGCTGGAACTGGTCAGAACCTGTTAGAAGCAGTTATGTACAGTTGAAACAAGTAAGAATATGAAACACTTAACACAGGAGAACTGAGTAGAGCACAACAGAGTAGTAAAGTACATGAGAACTGAATTAGTAGAAGTACAGAGTAGACTAGGCCTGTTCATTATACGGCCCAGTGATGGTTGTGTCCGGCCCGCGAGGTCTCAGACAAACTACACAATTTTACCTACGACGCTAAAGAAAACAATAAAGAAAACAGCTTTTATTTTGAAAGTCTCATGTATTGTTACTGTGCTTCTTCCTGTTACTTGGCAGTGATGTAAATGACCTGAGTGATGCTGAAGCAGCATCTCCTGCTGAGGCTGCAGAGTTGTCGACTCGGCGACTTTGTCTCTGTATTTAGGGACTTTTCAGACCCTCCAGAGTCTTTGTCTGGTCGCTTTTTCTGGTGTTACTGGAAACTTCAAGAGACGTGAAAGCTTGTTTCGTTCTGACTCTTCTCATCGATCAGCGGGTCCTGCCGTGGACCCCTCCCCCGTACAGAGGCACTCAGACCTGGTCCGGTCCAAGTCCATGGGCGGCGGTCCCTCCAGAACCACGTCTTTATTAAATCATGGACTGATCAGTAGTTTTCCACGGAGGCTGACAGTAAAGCTGTGAGCTTAGTTTGCAGAAATCATGTCTGTATTCATAGATTACAACTAGAACGTCACTTTGAGACAAAAGATCCAGAAAGCTGTCTGGAGATGAGAAGGAGAGGACAGCCGAGGGGCTGCTGGCTGAGATACTAAAGATGGAGGACTTTACAAAGCTGCAGGACCCACAGGAGGAGGGGGAAGGGTTAATGTTAAGGGAAATGTTAAGTTTAGTTAATGGAAACATTCCTACCCTAACCAGTCAGTCCTGTATGGTTCAAAGACTCCTCTATATAATGTCATTTTCTGAATAATCTGCTGTCTGGAGGGATTTTCAGGATAATAAATGCTGACCAATCAGAATAACACTAACCCTAACCCCCCCCAGTGGACTCTCAAATATGTACATCAATATGCTGATGACATTAAACTGTAAACTTGTAAGTCCAGGTTCTGTAAGGAACCTGGTCCTGTAAGGAACCAGTTTCCGTAAGGAACCAAGTCCTGTAAGGCTCCAGGTTCTGTAAGGAACCAGTTCCTGTAAAGAACCAAGTATCATAAGGATCCAGGTCCTGTAAGGAACCAGTACCCTGTAAGGAAACAAGTCCTGTAAGTAATCATGTCCTGTAAGAAACCAGTCCCTGTAAGGAACCACGACCAGTAAGTAACCAAGTCCTGTAAGTAACCAAGTCCTGTAAGGAACCAGACCCTGTTAATAACCAAGTCCTGTATGTAACCAAGTCCTGTAAAGAACCGGACCCTGTAAGGAACCAGACCAGATGATTTCAACCTGCTTGATTGATGGTAAGAACCAAACCAGTAGTCCCAGTGAAGTAGAGGAGGATGAAGATGATGATCAGGTGTTACCATTAAACATAAGAACAACAGTAACATGCAGGAACATCTTGGGAACAGCTGGGACCCACCAGAACCAGGTACACAGCTGGAAACACTCTGGATGAGTTCGACCAGACTGAAACCAGCTACCACCACACGGGTTGAGGAGTGCTGAGGGTTGCTGTAGCTGTCATCCTCTCCGTCCTCCTCTATCTCTCTCTCTTTCTCTTCTTCTCTCTCTCTCTCTCTCTCTCTCTCTCTCTCTCTCTCTCTCTCTCAGGTTCTGGTCTTGAGGATGGACGTGATGATGTAGGAGCTCTCTGACAACACAACAGACAGTGAGACAGACAGACAGACAGATAGACAGACAGTCAGACAGACAGACAATCAGACAGACAGATAGACAGTCAATCAGACAGACAGACTGACAGACAGACAGTGAGACAGACAGACAGACAGACAGTCAGACAGCCAGACAGACGGATAGACAGACAGACAGACAATCAGACAGACAGTCAATCAGACAGACAGTGAGACAGACAGACAGACAGACAGACAGACAGTCAAACAGACAGACAGCGACAGGTCCATGTAGCTGTCAATCACACAACTAATCATAATGCTGGGACAGTGGGCGGGGACAGCAATCTGATTGGATGATGAGACACAGAGTTGGTGACAGACAGCTGACGTACCATTGGTGAACTCCTCACTGGTCACTGACAGAGATTCTGAAAAAATAACCATATATGGTCAATATTGGGGGGCGGGGGGGCTACCATACCTGACACTGACACACGTGAGCGCTGCCTTATAAGGTACTGCTAGAACAGGATCACACAAACAGACAGACAGACAGTTAGAGACTGATAGACTGATGGACAGACAGACAGACAGACAGTCATTAAGAGACAGACAGACAGACAGACAGACAGACAGACAAACAGACAGAGCTCCAGCTAGATGTGTGGATGGTGACAGACATTTTGTTTTGTCTCTGAGTCCAGGAAGTTAGCCTAGCTTAGCACAAAGACTGGAACCAGTTTACCCCTGTTTCCAGTCTTTGTGCTAAGCTAGGCTGAACGGCTGCTGGACCTCTCTCTCTATCGGATTCTGAGATCAACCTGTGGAATTCCCAAAATGTGGGACTGATCCTTTAATGTCAACAGGAGGTCTTGTCTTTAAAGATAGAGCAGTGATTGAGGAGCGATGAAGTGTGAGGATGAAGAGAAGAAGAATGAGCAGGGCGAGGAAGAGAAGCATGTCTGTGCAGGTTGTTTGTGGATCGCTGCTTTCATTCTGTAGTACCAACAAAGAAGAAACTCGCACCGGAAAATACGCTTCTTTTTACATGAAGTCTGGTGTGCTCTAATCAAACAGTCCCATCATCTCTGTGTCCAGTTTGGTAAAAAGAGTCATGCTACCTGTTTACACTGCGTTCAACAAGCTCCACAATCACAGCATAAACCTTATACTGAAACTTTTAAACAGGAAGTGAAGTCTTTTATGCTTCTGACATTTTGATTGGACGTCAATGAGAGCTAGAGCTAATGAATCCAACTGGACACAGTGAAGATCTGAACATCTGGAAACATCTGGGACCACATTCATGCTGCATTCAGGACCCAATGTAGGGAGGGGAATTACAGTTTCCGGTCTTGTTCATTAAAAGTTCACATGTAAATCTGTTACTAGGAAACATCTGTAGCGTTGTCCAATCAAAAGCAATTAGCTATGTCAACAATATTAAAGTATTAGCATGCTAACGCTATGTGGGACCAATAAAGGAATATCTTATCTTATCTTATTAAAGTATTAGCATGCTAACGCTATGTGGGACCAATAAAGGAATATCTTATCTTATCTTATTAAAGTATTAGCATGCTAACGTTATGTCTGTCATTGATGTTAACAAGGTTAATGTACTAATTAATGTCCTTGAAGACATCACACAGTGTGCAGGTACCTGGGGACTCCAGGTGGGGGGGCTCTGTTGGGTCGGGAGGGGATGGAGGGTGGTCCGGGGTCAGGTGACACCACAGGACGTGATGGAGGGCCGGGGGCTGCGCGACCACCTGGACGAGGAGGTCCAGGAGGGGCCCGACGCTGGGGGGTCGGACTGGACATGGGAGACCTGCAGAGACCAACAGAGACCGGCAGAGAAACTCAGGGATGGGGATCATACATACTGCATCTGGGTAACAACTGACCCATTGCTAGGTTACCTGCGTCCCGACGGCATCCCTGTCACCTGGAGCCAGGAGTCGTCAACAGGCGGCGGCATCGACGTGGTAACGGTGGAGGTGCTGATGTCACCGATGATATTGAGGCCTTCACGCAGAGCGTGGTACATCCTCAACATCTCATCACGGTGCTGAGCCTGGGAGAGACAGACGGGCAAAGGGACACAGTTGAATTCAACAGGTGGGTTGTCAGATCTGCTTCCTAGACAAGGAGACTCCGTCATTAATATTAGTAAAGTTAGCATATGCACTTCGTTTACACTAATGTTAGCCAGCAGTATCTCTGTTTACGCTAATGTTAGCCAACAGTATCTCTGTTTACGCTAATGTTAGCCAGCAGTATCTCTGTTTCTACTAATGTTAGCCAACAGTATCTCTGTTTACGCTAATGTTAGCCAGCAGTATCTCTGTTTACACTAATGTTAGCCAGCAGTATCTCTGTTTACGCTAATGTTAGCCAGCAGTATCTCTGTTTACGCTAATGTTAGCCAACAGTATCTCTGTTTACGCTAATGTTAGCCAGCAGTATCTCTGTTTCTACTAATGTTAGCCAACAGTATCTCTGTTTACGCTAATGTTAGCCAGCAGTATCTCTGTTTACACTAATGTTAGCCAGCAGTATCTCTGTTTACGCTAATGTTAGCCAGCAGTATCTCTGTTTACACTAATGTTAGCCAGCAGTATCTCTGTTTACGCTAATGTTAGCCAACAGTATCTCTGTTTCTACTAATGTTAGCCAACAGTATCTCTGTTTACGTTAATGTTAGCCAGCAGTATCTCTGTTTACACTAATGTTAGCCAGCAGTATCTCTGTTTACGCTAATGTTAGCCAGCAGTATCTCTGTTTACACTAATGTTAGCCAGCAGTATCTCTGTTTACACTAATGTTAGCCAACAGTATCTCTGTTTACGCTAATGTTAGCCAACAGTATCTCTGTTTACACTAATGTTAGCCAGCAGTATCTCTGTTTACACTAATGTTAGCCAGCAGTATCTCTGTTTCTACTAATGTTAGCCAGCAGTATCTCTGTTTACGCTAATGTTAGCCAGCAGTATCTCTGTTTCTACTAATGTTAGCCAGCAGTATCTGTTTACGCTAATGTTAGCCAGCAGTATCTCTGTTTACGCTAATGTTAGCCAGCAGTATCTCTGTTTCTACTAATGTTAGCCAGCAGTATCTCTGTTTACGCTAATGTTAGCCAACAGTATCTCTGTTTACGCTAATGTTAGCCAGCAGTATCTCTGTTTCTACTAATGTTAGCCAGCAGTATCTCTGTTTACGCTAATGTTAGCCAGCAGTATCTCTGTTTATACTAATGTTAGCCAGCAGTATCTCTGTTTATACTAATGTTAGCCAGCAGTATCTCTGTTTCTACTAATGTTAGCCAGCAGTATCTCTGTTTATACTAATGTTAGCCAGCAGTATCTCTGTTTCTACTAATGTTAGCCAGCAGTATCTCTGTTTATGCTAATGTTAGCCAGCACTATCTCTGTTTATACTAATGTTAGCCAGCAGTATCTCTGTTTCTACTAATGTTAGCCAGCAGTATCTCTGTTTACGCTAATGTTAGCCAACAGTATCTCTGTTTACGCTAATGTTAGCCAGCACTATCTCTGTTTACACTAATGTTAGCCAGCAGTATCTCTGTTTATACTAATGTTAGCCAGCAGTATCTCTGTTTATACTAATGTTAGCCAGCAGTATCTCTGTTTATACTAATGTTAGCCAGCAGTATCTCTGTTTATACTAATGTTAGCCAGCAGTATCTCTGTTTATACTAATGTTAGCCAGCAGTATCTCTGATTATACTAATGTTAGCCAGCAGTATCTCTGTTTATACTAATGTTAGCCAACACTATCTCTGTTTATACTAATGTTAGCCAGCAGTATCTCTGTTTATACTAATGTTAGCCAGCAGTATCTCTGTTTCTACTAATGTTAGCCAGCAGTATCTCTGTTTATACTAATGTTAGCCAGCAGTATCTCTGATTATACTAATGTTAGCCAGCAGTATCTCTGTTTCTACTAATGTTAGCCAGCAGTATCTCTGATTATACTAATGTTAGCCAGCAGTATCTCTGTTTATACTAATGTTAGCCAGCAGTATCTCTGTTTATACTAATGTTAGCCAGCAGTATCTCTGTTTATACTAATGTTAGCCAGCAGTATCTCTGTTTATACTAATGTTAGCCAGCAGTATCTCTGATTATACTAATGTTAGCCAGCAGTATCTCTGTTTATACTAATGTTAGCCAGCAGTATCTCTGTTTATACTAATGTTAGCCAGCAGTATCTCTGATTATACTAATGTTAGCCAGCAGTAGACAACAGTACTTGCTAGCCAGCGTTAGCTAACGTGTTCAGAGAATTATTCTGCCTCCAATTAACGTTCCGCCCACTAAATACATCACCATGGTTACTAACAGGAAACAGGTCTATATCAGAACCAAAGTCTGGAACCAGGACTCTGATAGGCTCCTGATCTGAAGCATCTAATCAAATCTTATCTCTTCTGTTTCTTATCAACATATCCATTTAACCCTAGAACACTAACGTCGGGTGATTTTCATTGTGTTGCCATTGTCTGAGTTTCATGGGTCCTTGGGTAGCTTCAGGCTGCTTACTGATGTTATTAATTGTATGTTTGTTTCCCTCCTCCCATCTATGGTTTTTTCAAGAGGCATGCGTTCGGGTGATTTTCACCCGACTTTAGTGATAGAGAGTAACATATTTTACGACTTTAAGACTGTGCCTTCACCAGACAAGGCCCACGTCCTAGGAATAAGTGGACCGAAGAACAAGTTCCCAGCTCCATTTGTTTTTTTGTTCTAAAATGTATCGTTCAGGATTACCTGTTTTTTCAATAATTTTGCTGCCTTTTTAAAGGGTCCGCCATGGTACCTTTTTTTTTAATTTATGTGATATTGCATATTTTGAAATTAAAGAAGAGTACTACAATTTGGCATACAGTGTTGTACTTTTACATAGCAACAGTCCACCTGTCTGTCTATCTGTCCACCTGTCTGTCCCTCACCTGTTCCTGGGATTCCTCCATCAGGGTGTTCTGGTCTCCACAGGAGTACAGCTGAGCCAGCAGGTCTGAGTGGATGAACTCCTTGGTCTGAGGAGCAGAGAGGAGGTCACATGACTGCTGACATCATCACTTGTGTGTGTGTGTGTGTGTGTGTGTGTGTGTGTGTGTGTCCTACGTTGTTGACCATCAGGTGCATGATGGTCTTGGGGATCAGGTCTCTGACAGTGCGGTGGATGATGGACAGGTACGAGTCCACCAGGTTCCTGACAATCTCCACCTGTCGCTCCAGCTGAGGATCCAGGCTGTGGATCTGCCCGTCCCCCCTCGCCTCCTCCACCTCCACCTGGAAACATGGCCGCCGTCAACTACACACTACACACAACACAATGCACACTACACACACCTCCACCTGGAAGTATTATAATATATTATAGTACAACATTATACTATAATATATTATAGTACATTGTGATATATTATAGTACATTATGATATAATATATTATATATTATAGTACATTATGATATAACATATTATAGTACATTATAATATCATATATTATAGTACATTATGATATAATATATTATAGTACATTATGATATAATATATTATAGTACATTATGATATAACATATTATAGTACATTGTGATATAATATATTATAATACATTATGATATAATATATTATAGTACATTGTGATATAATATATTATAATACATTATGATATAATATATTATAGTACATTATGATATAACATATTATAGTACATTATAATATCATATATTATAGTACATTGTGATATAATATATTATAATACATTATGATATAATATATTATAGTACATTGTGATATAACATATTATAGTACATTATAATATCATATATTATAGTACATTGTGATATAATATATTATAATACATTATGATATAATATATTATAGTACATTGTGATATAATATATTATAATACATTATGATATAATATATTATAGTACATTATGATATAACATATACTATAGTACATTGTGATATAACATATTATAGTACATTGTGATATAATATATTATAATACATTATGATATAATATATTATAGTACATTATGATATAATATATTATATATTATAGTACATTATGATATAACATATTATAGTACATTATGATATAATATATTATAGTACATTGTGATATAATATATTATAATACATTATGATATAATATATTATAATACATTATGATATAACATATTATAGTACATTATGATATAACATATTATAGTACATTATGATATAATATATTATAATACATTATGATATAATATATTATAGTACATTATGATATAATATATTATAGTACATTATGATATAATATATTATAGTTAATTATACATAATATGATATAATATATTATATATTATAGTACATTATAATATCATATATTATAGTACATTGTGGTATAATATATTATAGTACATTGTGGTATAATATATTATAGTACATTATGATATAATATATTATAGTACATTATGATATAATATATTATAGTACATTGTGATATAATATATTATAGTACATTGTGATATAATATATTATAGTACATTGTGATATAATATAGTTTACATTATGATATAATATATTATAGTACATTATGATATAATATATTATAGTACATTATGATATAATATATTATAGTACATTGTGATATAATATATTATAGTACATTGTGATATAATATATATAGTACATTATGATATATTATAGTACATTATGATATAATATATTATAGTACATTATGATATAATATATTATAGTACATTATGATATAATATATTATAGTACATTGTGGTATAATATATTATAGTACATTGTGGTATAATATATTATAGTACATTATGATATAATATATTATAGTACATTATGATATAATATATTATAGTACATTGTGATATAATATATTATAGTACATTGTGATATAATATATTATAGTACATTGTGATAATATAATATAGTACATGTATGATATATTATAGTACATTATGATATAATATATTATAGTACATTATGATATAATATATTATAGTACATTGTGATATAATATATTATAGTACATTGTGATATAATAATATAGTACATTATGATATAATATATTATAGTACATTGTGATATAATATATTATGATATAATATTATAGTACATTATGATATAATATATTATAGTACATTGTGATATAATATATTATAGTACATTATGATATATTATAGTACATTATGATATATTATAAGATATAGATAAGATAAGATATTCCTTTATTAGTCCCACAGTGGGGAAATTTACACGTTATAGTACACGTTATAGTACATTATGATATAATATATTATAGTACATTGTGATATAATATATTATAGTACATTATGATATATTTTTTTGTGTGTTCTTTTCGGGGGAATTTACATTTATAGTACATTATGATATAATATATTATAGTACATTGTGATATAATATATTATAGTACATTATGATATATTATAGTACATTATGATATATTATAGTACATTATGATATAATGTGGGCTGCACGGTGGTGCAGTGATTCGCGCTGTCGCCTCACAGCAAGAGGGTCACAGGTTCGATTCCGGCTTAGGACTCTTCTGTGTAGAGTTTGCATGGTCTCCCCGTGTTTGCATGGGTTTTCTCCGGGTACTCTGGCTTCCTCCCATATAATATATATATTATATTCCTCCCATTATAATATATTATAATACATTATAATATATTATATTGTAATTAGGGCTGTCAGTTTAACGCGTTAATTAGATTAATTAATTACGCTGCAAATTAACGGGCTATAAAAATTAACGCAATTAATCATGAGTGGCAAGTCAATGTGCAAACATTTTAAATTTGGACCATTGAGTGACCCGTAGGCTGCAGTGGCGTCACTTCGTACCTGCGCCACTAGTCAAAAGCAGGGTGACTGACAACAGAGATGGACGCGACACAGGAGAGCGAGGCGAGCCCACTCGGACCTTTCACTCGGACTCTGACTCGGACTAGGAGCAGCGGGGGCCTCTAGCCCGCTACAAAGCTGAGCCGTGCATTGAATGCATGAGTGTCCAGTGGAGTGGTGGCAGCTCACCAGGAGCTGATGAACAGCTGTCCTCTCCTCCTACCTGGCTACCGCTGCCACGTCTGGGCCAGGTGAGAGACTCTTTTCACTGCAGGTAACATCATTGAAAAGAAGAGAGCAGCCTCACACTCACACAATGTAAACAAGCTTGTTTGTCTGAACAACTGGCTCAAGGACACATAGAGTTGTCTGTTGTCAGTTCCTGTAACGTTAGCTGACCCTTTTAAAGGAAATGCTGTTGGCATCTTGCTATTGATGTTGCCTTATTTAGAGGCATGTTATACTATTCATTTTGAATTGCTGTATTGAGTCAGCTTTCAGTATT
>CAMQGK010000010.1:800000-825000 GCA_947000775.1 Pterois miles
GTCTTTGACCGTTGTTTGTGCTTATTCACCAAACAACAGCTCTCGCAGTAACCAACCTTCTTGGAGTCTCTGGCTGGCATCCTGGAAAGGGCGCTGACTGGGGACACTATAATTCCTCTGGGGGACTACAATGTTCACATAGGTAATGATGGAGAAACCTGGAGTAGGTGATTGGGAGGAACAGCAAGCTTGATCTGAACCCAAGTGGTCCTTTGTTGTTGGACTTCTGTGGTAGTCATGGATGGGTTATAATAAATACCATGTTTGAGCACAGGGTAGTTCATACGTGTACTTGGTACTAGAATACCTTTGGCCGGCAATCAATGATTGACTGTGGTCGTATCATCAGATCTGTGGCAATATGTCTTGGAGCTGAAGAGAGGAGTGAAAAGCCAAACATGTTTCCAGTGGGTGTTGGCCTCTGCTAGCTTTGTCCCTTCTCGCCAATCCTGTTTGTGAATTTCATGGACAGGACCTCAAGTGCAGCTGTGGGGAGGAGAGTGTCCGATTTGGGGACCTGAGAATGGCGTCTCTGCTCTTTGACCAAAAGAATGAGATTCGTCTACAAGCAGCTGCAGTGAATGTCCATCGTAGGGTAGCTGGATTCAGCCTTACAGAGAGAGTGAGAAGCTCAGACACCAAAGGGACCAGCTGAGATGATTCAACATCTGATCAGGATCCTCCTGGGTGCCTCGCATTGGAGGTTTTTGGGGTATATCCAACTGGTAAGTGGCCCCAGGGTAGACCCAGATAATGCTGGAGAGATAATATATCTGGTCTTGCCTGGGAACGCTTCGGGGTCCCCCAGGAAGAGCTGGAAAAGGTTGTGGGGAGAGGGACGATTGGAATTCCCTGTTAAGCCTGCTGCCTCCGAGACCCAGATAAGATTATGATGATGGATGGAAAAGTGAGTGTGTTCAGACTTTCTTACTTTGCAAAGCCAATGAAGTCTTCATGGTTTGTGTTCATGTAGGCCAACTCAATGTCAATCAGCAGCATCACCTGAGGAGACAGACAGACAATCAGACAGACAGACAGACAGACAGTTAAACAGACAGACAGTCAAACAGACAGACAGACAGTCAAACAGACAGACAGATAAAACCTGGTCTTTGGTGCGACTCTCTCTGTCTCTGATGTGCTGAGTAACGATTCTCTCCATCTCCTCTCTGAGCATCGGAAACTGAGCCAACTATACAGGAAGCACAGGGAGGGAGAAGTCAGGGGTCAGGAATCAGAGATCAGGAATCAGGGGTCAGGAATCAGAGGTCAGGAATCAGGGGTCAGGAATCAGAGGTCAGGAATCAGGGGTCAGGAATCAGAGATCAGGGGTCAGGAATCAGAGGTCAGGAATCAGGGGTCAGGAATCAGGGTTCAGGAATTAGGGGTCAGGAATCAGAGGTCAGGAATCAGGGGTCAGGAATCAGAGGTCAGGAATCAAGGGTCAGGAATCAGGGGTCAGGAATCAGGGGTCAGGAATCAGAGGTCAGGAATCAGAGGTCAGGAATCAGGGGTCAGGAATCAGAGGTCAGGAATCAGGGGTCAGAAATCAGGGGTCAGGAATCAGGGGTCAGGGGTCTACAATTTCATTTAACAGTTGCTTTTGTCCAAAACGACGTACATACGAGAGTTTGTACAACTACAAGAGAGGTCAGGCGTAGCTGTCAGTAGTATTAGTAGTAGTAACAGTAATAGTCTTAGTAGTAGCAGTCATAGTGATAGCAGTAGTAGCAGCAGCAGTAGTAGAATTAGTAGTAGTGGTGGTCGTAGTAGTAGTACCTTCTGAGTACACTGCCTCACAGTGTTGACCAGCTCATTGATCACCATATCAACACATTTCTGACACGGCTCTTTGATCTGAGCAATCAGACGCTTCACGATCGTCTCAAACGCCATGTCAGGTGTGAACAGACCTGTCCTGAACAGAGAACACAGGTGATGTTATACTCAGGTACACATGTCACCACACACTGACTAATAATAGAGTGAACCATTGATGTCGGTAAGGTCAATAGTCTTTGCTAGACGTGTACCGGCGTCAGCAGTCTTTGTTAGACGTACACAAGGACTGTGAATCTTTGCTAGACGTGTACTGGGGTCTGTGCTAGACATGTACCGAGGTCGGTAGTCATTTGAGGTTCATGTTTTGCTTTCTTTTCAGAAAATTGTTTTTATTTGTGGTAATAATAATAATGTGGGGGGAGTAGCTAGTCTGTAGGGAGTTGGCTTGGGGACCGGAGGGTCACCGGTTAAGTCCCGAAGGAGAAGAAATGAGTGTGGATGGGGGGGGGGGGGGTGCAGTTTCTTTGGGGGCTGCGGGGGGGCCCCGGAGAAAGCCCCCAAAACCCCGAGGGGGGGGGGGAGGCAGGGAAACCCCAAACTCTCTAAAATTTATTATTGTTTTGTGTGTTTGGGTAAAGTAAAAAAAAAAAAAAAAAAGAGGAAAATTTTCGGGGGAAAAAAAAATTTAAATTCCTGTTTTTTTCCGCACACTTTCACTGTCCTAGTAGTGATGGGTCGGTCGGGAACGAAACGGCTCTTAGAGTCGGCTCTTTGACGTGAACGACGGGAGCCGGCTCCTTATTCGGAGCTGTGTTTTTTTTTTTCTCTCTCACTTTTTTTCTCTTCACGCCGCACGTGATTGGTCAATATGTGTTTGAGCCTTGTGTTTGCGCTGAGCAGAGGGGGGGGAGGGGCGGGAGTTACACTAACAGCAGCAGTAGCGCACGAACAGAGAGAGAGAGAGAGAGAGAGAGAGAGAGAGAGAGAGAGAGAGAGAGAGAGACGGGGACAACAAGAAGAGACAACATGGACACATTAGGAAGGTAGAGTAAAGAAAGTGACTCCAGGACCATTTCAATTTTACTGACAATACAAAGGAAGAGTGTAGAGTCTGCAGGAATATCATATAGAGCCACAAACAACCTGCACAGGTAAACAACCTGAGAACAGTCCACCAATCAGAGCAATGGGAAGATAAAACAGTCAGTTGAGTGTGATATTAATGAAGGTGCCAGTGTGCCTACTGCAACTGTTGCTGCTGTAGTAGTAGTAGTAGTAGTAGTAGTAGTAGTAGTAGTAGTAGTAGTATCTACAGCATCATGCTGTTCACCACCACAACCACCTAAACCAACCCAGAGCTCTATGAGACAGTTTGTGCAGAAGTCTGTGACCCCAGAAAGACACAACTCAGTTGATGAAGAACTGGCAAAAATGATTGCACTTGATTTCCATCCATTTTCAGCTGTGGATGATAAAGGATTCAGGAAGTTTATTCATGCACTGAATCCTATGTCTGCAATTCCAAGCAGGAAAACAAAAAAATCATCCCAGGTCTATATGACGGACAACGTGCATCCACTGCCAGAGAGGGTTAAAAAAATCCACAGCAGCATCCTTCTGGTCAGTTACGAGTCACTTTATTGAAAATGATAAAATGGTGGTCTGTCTTCTGGATGGTTTTGAGTTCAGCGACAAACACACTTCTGAGAACTGAGCAGAAGAGCTGCTGAAAGTGGCCAAAGAGGGATGCTGTTACTGACAATGTAGCTAACATAACAATTACATTAGTAATTCATTTTGAGCATAATTTTATATTGTTGTTGATAATAAATTAATTAAAGCAACAAAATAACCTGAAGAGCCGTTTGGGAGCCGAAAGAGCAGGTTCTCTAAAAAGAGCCGGAATTCCCATCACTAAGTCCTAGTCAGTCTTTCCCTGGGTTAATTTTACTGGTATTCCCTTCATTCCCTGGACCTTCAACAGGGGAACATAATGCTCGCTAACCCACTAATCTCATTTTGTGGTTGACCCTTCAAGTGACTGATCAAGTGACTGTATACTCACCTGATGCCATGGATGTTCTTGATGGCATAGCTGATCTCTTTACGAAGAGTCTTCTCATCACTCTCCAACTGCAGATAAACAGCAGGTAAAACTAAAAGGTAACTTCTGCATTTTTTTGACTTGGACCATATTTTCCACGTGTTTTTGTGTCTGTTTTGTGTTACCTTGACCAGTTCAAAGGGGAAGCGTTCATGGAAGATTCGGTTGATCTTTGCTCCTCCTGACAGTTCGTAGGTCTCCACCTGATCTCCAGATCCTTCAATCCGCTTCTCAAAGTCCACCGCAAACTGCTGCACCATCCTGACACACAGTACCACATACAGCATTAGTAGGTATTAGTATATAATAGTGTGTAGTATTAGTATCAGTGTGTAGTACTGACTGCAACAGGGCCTTGGTCTTTCGGCTCGGGTCGTCTGGTCTGAAGTTCTTGTACTCCTCCACCTCCTTCTCAATGGACAGCAGCTGGCTCTGCAGTTTGCTGCGTAACGCCGGCAGTGTATCGCGGATGTGGTTGGTCAGTTGCTAATGGGGAGATGCTCTATTACTACAGTTACAGAGGAAACTGAGAATAAAGTAGTAGCACTAATCATTTTATCTCACTGCCCATTACAGTCACAACCTCAAGGCAAGGGCTCAACAGTTCCACACCTGGAGCTATGACTCTGCTGCTCCAGTACGACCACAAGTTGCGGCACCGCTGCGTCTGACCCGCGGCTGGCTAACCACAGGGGATGGTCCCCCAGCCTGTGACAGAACTGTAGCATCAGAGCTCTACAATACGCATCCCAAAGCAGCCTAGCAAAGGTGGATGACCTGGTAGTGCTTTGGATAACCACCAAGTCACAGTGGAGCTGATGTGAGGCAGTTAGATGACCCTACAGATCTGACACCAGGCGACACAAGCCAAGGCTCAGGAAATGTGACCTGGATGTACCTACCCACCCCCAGGCTACCCTGGTGTAGCAGTCCAGGTCACCCCTAAGGTGGCGACCTCTGGTGAATCTGGACCATTGAAAGTGCTTCCACCTGTGGCCAAGAGGGCCATTTATGTGTGTACCTGGTTGAGGACCTTCTGCAGGTAGGCAGTGCCCATGCGGTCAGCCAGGTGTCGATATGATGGATGCGACAGGAAGAACTTCCTCTCAGCCTGCAGAGCCGCCGTGATGTCTTTCCTCCCGTCGATGTCCTTCTGACTGCGGTTCACCACCCCGATGTAACCTGACACAGTTCAGAATCTGTCAGTGTCTCTGTGAGGACACCTGGGGGTCCATTACTGTCTCTGACTCAGACTCTGAACAGGTGGAGATGTCTGGTTTAGCCAGTTCTCTCTGACCTGTGGAGTTCCCGTCTTATTCTAACTCTGAGTCTCATTACCATCACTTTATCGCTTATTATTGCTACGCTGATGATGTCCAGCTTTACGTTCCCCTGTACTTTATTTTTAGTAATTTGCCTAATGTCATGGTGGGCTCTTGGTCCCAGAGCAGGTAGGGAGGGATGAGGGGTTGGTCCAGGGAAGGTAACGTCTGTGCGTGTTTGGTATGCTAGTGTACTGTATGTGTGTACATGATTATATAATGCAAAACTTCTTAAATTCATAAAAAAAGAAGCTGTAGGACTGGTGGTGACCAAGGTGATGCTGATGTCAAGATGCCAAACAGATATTCGTCAGCATGTCCAGTCTGAAATTCAAAATGTCCTAAAAACAAAATGGAGAAGTCCAAAGGTATTTCTGAGTCAAATATGTTTTTCAGTGCTTTGTGAAAATCTGCCCAAAAGGGTCTCATCCACGGGCAGCTCCGGAATACACTGGCCTCCCCAACCCCACACAAACTCCAACATTTTGCATCCCCTCCCTCAAAATGAGCCTTTGGCATTGGATTGGTGTAGAAAGAAATAAAACACTTTCAGCCAGACTCACACCACTGGAGATCACACGTCCAACCAAAGGCTGCCCTCCCTTCCCCATGTTTATGGTGTTTTTTCTTGAAGAACTCGGGGACTGGTTTTAGAAATAAAATGTAAGGTCTTACCTCTACGCAGTGGAAGCAGTTTGTTCTCCAGAATGTCTCTGGCATCAGTTCCTTCATCCATTAGATCCAGTTTGGTGATGACACCGATAGTCCTCAGACCTGAGCAGAACTCCATTTAAACCACCCACTACTTTACAAGTATGGACAGATAGAAGACATGGACAGACGTGAAGGACACTCACCCTTCATCAGTAGTTGTCTTGAATCTCTGTCACTGTTCAGAGTCCCTTTATAGTCATTCTGAGTCCCTTGATAGTCATTCTGAGTCCCTTTATAGTCGTTCTCAGTCTCTTTATAGACGTCTCGAGTCTCTTTAAAGTCGTTCTGAGTCCCTTTATAGTCGTTCTCAGTCTCTTTATAGACGTCTCGAGTCCCTTTATAGTCGTTTTGGGTCCCTTTATAGTCGTTCTCAGTCTCTTTATAGACGTCTCGAGTCCCTTTATAGTCATTCTGAGTCCCTTTATAGTCGTTGAGTCCCTTTATAGTCGTTCTGAGTCCCTTTATATTCGTTCTCAGTCTCTTTATAGACGTCTCGAGTCCCTTTATAGTCGTTCTGAGTCCCTTTATAATCGTTCTCAGTCTCTTTATAGACGTCTCGAGTCTCTTTATAGTCGTTCTGAGTCCCTTTATAGTCGTTCTCAGTCTCTTTATAGACGTCTCGAGTCTCTTTAAAGTCGTTCTGAGTCCCTTTATAGTCGTTCTCAGTCTCTTTATAGACGTCTCGAGTCCCTTTATAGTCGTTTTGGGTCCCTTTATAGTCGTTCTCAGTCTCTTTATAGACGTCTCGAGTCCCTTTATAGTCATTCTGAGTCCCTTTATAGTCGTTGAGTCCCTTTATAGTCGTTCTGAGTCCCTTTATATTCGTTCTCAGTCTCTTTATAGACGTCTCGAGTCCCTTTATAGTCGTTCTGAGTCCCTTTATAATCGTTCTCAGTCTCTTTATAGACGTCTCGAGTCTCTTTATAGTCGTTCTGAGTCCCTTTATAGTCGTTCTCAGTCTCTTTATAGACGTCTCAAGTCTCTTTATAGTCGTTCTGAGTCCCTTTATAGTCTTTCTCTGTCTCTTTATAGACGTCTCGAGTCTCTTTAAAGTTGTTCTGACTCCCTTTATAGTCATTGTGAGTCCCTTTATAGTCGTTGAGTCCCTTTATAGACGTTCTGAGTCCCTTTATAGTCGTTCTGACTCCCTTTATAGTCATTGTTAATCCCTTTATAGTTGTTGAGTCCCTTTATAGACGTTCTGAGTCCCTTTATAGTCATTCTGAGTCCCTTTATAGTCGTTCTCAGTCTCTTTATAGACGTCTCGAGTCTCTTTAAAGTCGTTCTGAGTCCCTTTATAGTCGTTCTCAGTCTCTTTATAGACGTCTCGAGTCCCTTTATAGTCGTTTTGGGTCCCTTTATAGTCGTTCTCAGTCTCTTTATAGACGTCTCGAGTCCCTTAATAGTCATTCTGAGTCCCTTTATATTCGTTCTCAGTCTCTTTATAGACGTCTCGAGTCCCTTTATAGTCGTTTTGGGTCCCTTTATAGTCGTTCTCAGTCTCTTTATAGACGTCTCGAGTCTCTTTAAAGTCGTTCTGAGTCCCTTTATAGTCGTTCTCAGTCTCTTTATAGACGTCTCGAGTCCCTTTATAGTCGTTTTGGGTCCCTTTATAGTCGTTCTCAGTCTCTTTATAGACGTCTCGAGTCCCTTTATAGTCGTTCTGAGTCCCTTTATATTCGTTCTCAGTCTCTTTATAGACCTCTCGAGTCCCTTTATAGTCGTTCTGAGTCCCTTTATAGTCGTTCTCAGTCTCTTTATAGACGTCTCAAGTCTCTTTATAGTCGTTCTGAGTCCCTTTATAGTCTTTCTCTGTCTCTTTATAGACGTCTCGAGTCTCTTTAAAGTTGTTCTGACTTCCTTTATAGTCATTGTGAGTCCCTTTATAGTCGTTGAGTCCCTTTATAGACGTTCTGAGTCCCTTTATAGTCGTTCTGACTCCCTTTATAGTCATTGTGAGTCCCTTTATAGTTGTTGAGTCCCTTTATAGACGTTCTGAGTCCCTTTATAGTCGTTCTGAGTCCCTTTATAGACGTCTCGAGTCTCTTTATAGTCGTTCTGAGTCCATTTATAGTCGTTCTCTGTCTCTTTATAGACGTCTCGAGTCTCTTTATAGTCGTTCTGAGTCCCTTTATAGTCGTTCTGAGTCCCTTTATAGTCATTCTGAGTCCCTTTATAGTTGTTCTGAGTCCCTTTATAGTCATTCTGAGTCTCTTTATAGTCGTTCTGAGTCCCTTTATAGTCATTCTGAGTCTCTTTATAGTCGTTCTGAGTCCCTTTATAGTCATTCTGAGTCCCTTTATAGACGTCTTGAGTCTCTTTATAGTCATTGAGTCCCTTTTTGGTCATTCTGAGTCTCTTTATACTCGTTCTGAGTCCCTTTATAGACGTCTAGAGTCTCTTTACAGTCGATGAGTCCCTTAATGGTCATTCTGAGTCCCTTTATAGTCTTTCTCAGTCTCTTTACAGTCGTTCTGAGTCCATTTATAGCCGTTCTCTGTCTCTTTATAGATGTCTCGAGTCTCTTTAAAGTCATTCTGAGTCCCTTTATAGTCATTCTCAGTCTCTTTATAGTCGTTCTGAGTCCCTTTATAGTCGTTCTCAGTCTCTTTATAGACGTCTCGAGTCCCTTTATAGTCGTTCTGAGTCCCTTTATAGTCTTTCTCTGTCTCTTTATAGACGTCTCGAGTCTCT
Source organism: Pterois miles (assembly GCA_947000775.1). Taxonomy (NCBI): domain Eukaryota; kingdom Metazoa; phylum Chordata; class Actinopteri; order Perciformes; family Scorpaenidae; genus Pterois; species Pterois miles. Next base: position 808,617 of record CAMQGK010000010.1, read on the forward strand.
TTAAAGTCGTTTTGACTGACTTTATAGTCATTGTGAGTCCCTTTATAGTCGTTGAGTCCCTTTATAGACGTTCTGAGTCCTTTATAGTCGTTCTGAGTCCCTTTATAGACGTCTCGAGTCTCTTTACAGTCGTTGAGTCCCTTAATGGTCATTCTGAGTCCCTTTATAGTCATTCTGTCTCTTTATAGTCGTTCTGAGTCCCTTTATGGACGTCTTGAGTCTCTTTATAGTCGCTGAGTCCCTTTATGGTCATTCTGAGTCTCTTTATAGACGTCTCGAGTCCCTTTATAGTCATTCTGAGTCCCTTTATAGTTGTTGAGTCCCTTTATAGTCGTTCTGAGTCCCTTTATAGACGTCTCGAGTCCCTTTATAGTCATTCTGAGTCCCTTTATAGTTGTTGAGTCCCTTTATAGTCGTTCTGAGTCCCTTTATATTCGTTCTCAGTCTCTTTATAGATGTCTCAAGTCCCTTTATAGTCGTTCTGAGTCCATTTATAGTCGTTCTCTGTCTCTTTATACACGTCTCGAGTCTCTTTATAGTCGTTCTGAGTGCCTTTATAGTCGTTCTGAGTCCCTTTATAGTCATTCTGAGTCCCTTTATAGTTGTTCTGAGTCCCTTTATAGTCATTCTGAGTCTCTTTATATTCGTTCTGAGTCCCTTTATAGTCATTCTGAGTCTCTTTATAGTCGTTCTGAGTCCCTTTATAGTCATTCTGAGTCCCTTTATAGACGTCTCGAGTCTCTTTATAGTCACTGAGTCCCTTTATGGTCATTCTGAGTCTCTTTATAGTCGTTCTGAGTCCCTTTATAGACGTCTCGAGTCTCTTTACAGTCGTTGAGTCCCTTAATGGTTATTCTGAGTCCCTTTATAGTCTTTCTCAGTCTCTTTATAGTCGTTCTGAGTCCATTTATAGTCATTCTCTGTCTCTTTATAGACGTCTCGAGTCTCTTTAAAGTCATTCTGAGTCCCTTTATAGTCATTCTGAGTCTCTTTATAGTCGTTTAAGTCCCTTTATGGCGTTTGAGTCTTTTATAGTCGCTGAGTCCCTTTATGATCATTCTGAGTCCCTTTATAGTCTTTCTCAGTCTCTTTATAGTCGTTTGAGTACATTTATAGTCGTTCTCTGTCTCTTTATAGACGTCTCGAGTCTTTTAAAGTCTTTGAGTCCCTTTTGGTCTTCTGAGTCTCTTTATAGACGTTCTGAGTCCCTTTATAGACGTCTTGAGTTTCTTTATAGTCGTTGAGTCCCTTAATGGTCATTAGAGTCACTTTAAAGTCTTTCTCAGTCTCTTTATAGACGTCTCGAGTCTCTCTATAGTCGTTCTGAGTCCCTTTATAGTCGTTCTCAGTCTCTTTATAGACGTCTCGAGTCCCTTTATAGTCATTGTGAGTCCCTTTATAGTCGTTGAGTCCCTTTATAGACGTTCTGAGTCTCTTTATAGACGTTCTCAGTCTCTTTATAGACGTCTCGAGTCCCTTTATAGTCATTCTGAGTCCCTTTATAGTTGTTGAGTCCCTTTATAGTCGTTCTGAGTCCCTTTATATTCGTTCTCAGTCTCTTTATAGACGTCTCGAGTCCCTTTAAAGTCGTTTTGACTGACTTTATAGTCATTGTGAGTCCCTTTATAGTCGTTGAGTCCCTTTATAGACGTTCTGAGTCCCTTTATAGTTGTTCTGAGTCCCTTTATAGACGTCTCGAGTCTCTTTACAGTCGTTGAGTCCCTTAATGGTCATTCTGAGTCCCTTTATAGTCATTCTGTCTCTTTATAGTCGTTCTGAGTCCCTTTATGGACGTCCTGAGTCTCTTTATAGTCGCTGAGTCCCTTTATGGTCATTCTGAGTCTCTTTATAGACGTCTCGAGTCCCTTTATAGTCATTCTGAGTCCCTTTATAGTTGTTGAGTCCCTTTATAGTCGTTCTGAGTCCCTTTATAGACGTCTCGAGTCCCTTTATAGTCATTCTGAGTCCCTTTATAGTTGTTGAGTCCCTTTATAGTCGTTCTGAGTCCCTTTATATTTGTTCTCAGTCTCTTTATAGATGTCTCGAGTCCCTTTATAGTCGTTCTGAGTCCATTTATAGTCGTTCTCTGTCTCTTTATACACGTCTCGAGTCTCTTTATAGTCGTTCTGAGTGCCTTTATAGTCGTTCTGAGTCCCTTTATAGTCATTCTGAGTCCCTTTATAGTTGTTCTGAGTCCCTTTATAGTCATTCTGAGTCTCTTTATATTCGTTCTGAGTCCCTTTATAGTCATTCTGAGTCTCTTTATAGTCGTTCTGAGTCCCTTTATAGTCATTCTGAGTCCCTTTATAGACGTCTCGAGTCTCTTTATAGTCATTGAGTCCCTTTATGGTCATTCTGAGTCTCTTTATAGTCGTTCTGAGTCCCTTTATAGACGTCTCGAGTCTCTTTACAGTCGTTGAGTCCCTTAATGGTTATTCTGAGTCCCTTTATAGTCTTTCTCAGTCTCTTTATAGTCGTTCTGAGTCCATTTATAGTCATTCTCTGTCTCTTTATAGACGTCTCGAGTCTCTTTAAAGTCATTCTGAGTCCCTTTATAGTCATTCTGAGTCTCTTTATAGTCGTTCTAAGTCCCTTTTGGCGTCTTGAGTTTTTTATAGTGTTGAGTCCTTAATGGTCATTCAGAGTCCTTTAAAGTCTTTCTCAGTCTCTTTATAGACGTCTGAGTTCTCTATAGTCGTTCTGAGTCCCTTTATAGTCGTTCTCAGTCTCTTTATAGACGTCTCGAGTCCCTTTATAGTCATTGTGAGTCCCTTTATAGTCGTTGAGTCCCTTTATAGACGTTCTGAGTCTCTTTATAGACGTTCTCAGTCTCTTTATAGACGTCTCGAGTCCCTTTATAGTCATTCTGAGTCCCTTTATAGTTGTTGAGTCCCTTTATAGTCGTTCTGAGTCCCTTTATATTCGTTCTCAGTCTCTTTATAGACGTCTCGAGTCCCTTTATAGTCGTTCTGAGTCCATTTATAGTCGTTCTCTGTCTCTTTATAGACGTCTCGAGTCTCTTTATAGTCATTCTGAGTCCCTTTATAGTCATTCTGAGTCCCTTTATAGACGTCTCGAGTCTCTTTATAGTCATTGAGTCCCTTTATGGTCATTCTGAGTCTCTTTATAGTCGTTCTGAGTCCCTTTATAGACGTCTCGAGTCTCTTTACAGTCGTTGAGTCCCTTAATGGTCATTCTGAGTCCCTTTATAGTCTTTCTCGTCTCTTTATAGTTGTTTGAGTCCATTTATGTCATTCTCTGTCTTTTATAGCGTCTGAGTCTCTTTAAAGTCATTCTGAGTCCCTTTATAGTCATTCTGAGTCTCTTTATAGTCGTTCTAAGTCCCTTTATGGACGTCTTGAGTCTCTTTATAGTCGCTGAGTCCCTTTATGGTCATTCTGAGTCCCTTTATAGTCTTTCTCGTCTCTTTATAGTCGTTCTGAGTACATTTATGTCGTTCTCTGTCTCTTTATAGCGTCTCGGTCTCTTTATAGTCGTTGAGTCCCTTAATGGTATTAGGTCACTTTAAAGTCTTTCTCAGTCTCTTTATAGACGTCTCGAGTCTCTCTATAGTGTTCTGAGTCCCTTTATAGTCGTTCTCAGTCTCTTTATAGACGTCTCGAGTCCCTTTATAGTCATTGTGAGTCCCTTTATAGTCGTTGAGTCCCTTTATAGACGTTCTGAGTCTCTTTATAGACGTTCTCAGTCTCTTTATAGACGTCTCGAGTCCCTTTATAGTCATTCTGAGTCCCTTTATAGTTGTTGAGTCCCTTTATAGTCGTTCTGAGTCCCTTTATATTCGTTCTCAGTCTCTTTATAGACGTCTCGAGTCCCTTTATAGTCATTCTGAGTCCATTTATAGTCGTTCTCTGTCTCTTTATAGACGTCTCGAGTCTCTTTATAGTCGTTCTGAGTCCCTTTATAGTCATTCTGAGTCCCTTTATAGACGTCTCGAGTCTCTTTATAGTCATTGAGTCCCTTTATGGTCATTCTGAGTCTCTTTATAGTCGTTCTGAGTCCCTTTATAGACGTCTCGAGTCTCTTTACAGTCGTTGAGTCCCTTAATGGTCATTCTGAGTCCCTTTATAGTCTTTCTCAGTCTCTTTATAGTCGTTCTGAGTCCATTTATAGTCATTTTCTGTCTCTTTATAGACGTCTCGAGTCTCTTTAAAGTCATTCTGAGTCCCTTTATAGTCATTCTGAGTCTCTTTATAGTCGTTCTAAGTCCCTTTATGGACGTCTTGAGTCTCTTTATAGTCGCTGAGTCCCTTTATAGTTGTTGAGTCCCTTTATAGTCGTTCTGAGTCCCTTTATAGTCGTTCTGAGTCTCTTTATAGTCATTCTGAGTCCCTTTATAGATGTCTCAAGTCTCTTTATAGTTGTTCTGAGTCTCTTTATAGTCGTTCTGAGTCCCTCTACAGTCATTCTGAGTTTCTTTATAGTCGTTCTGAGTCCCTTTATAGTCGTTCTGAGTCTCTTTATAGTCATTCTGAGTCCCTTTATAGTCGTTCTGAGTCCCTTTATAGTCGTTCTGAGTCTCTTTATAGTCATTCTGAGTCCCTTTATAGATGTCTCAAGTCTCTTTATAGTTGTTCTGAGTCTCTTTATAGTCGTTCTGAGTCCCTCTACAGTCATTCTGAGTCTCTTTATAGTCGTTCTGAGTCCCTTTATAGACGTCTTGAGTCTCTTTATAGTCGTTGAGTCCCTTAATGGTCATTCAGTCACTTTAAAGTCTTTCTCAGTCTCTTTATAGTCGTTCTGAGTCCCTTTCTAGTCGTTGAGTCCCTTTCTAGTCGTACTGAGTCCCTTTCTAGTCGTTCTGAGTCCCTTTCTAGTCGTTCTGAGTCCCTTTATAGTCATTCTGAGCCTCTGAGTGTAATAGTCTGGTTGGCCTGGTTAGTCTGGTTAGACAGGTTAGCCTGGTTAGACTCTAGTTAGACTATTAAAATCAGTTATTATGGAAATGTGACTGCAGAATGCAGCCTTATAATTCCTGAACTGATTAAATGCACATGAAGGCACCTTATAATCCACAGTTACTGAAGACCTGATTTCAGCTGAAGAACATCAGCATACAGTTTACACGAATCGCTGGCAGCTAAGCTTGACTAACCCGCCTAACCGGGCTAACCAGTCTAATCGGTCTAACAGGTCTAACCAGGCTAACCTGTCTACCCAGTCTAACAGGTCTAACAGTTCTAACCAGGCTAACCAGTCTAACCAGTCTAACCAGTCTAATCGGTCTAACAGGTCTAACCGGTCTAACCAGGCTAACCCGTCTACCCAGTCTAACAGGTCTAACAGGTCTAACCAGGCTAACCAGTCTAACCAGTCTAACCGGTCTAGCCAGGCAAACTGATCTAACCAGTCTAACAGGTCTAACCAGGCTAACTGATCTAACCGGTCTACCCAGTCTAATCGGTCTAACCCGTCTAACCAGTCTAACTGATCTAACAGGTCTAACCAGTCTAACCACTCTAACCAGTCTAACCACTCTAACCAGTCTAACCACTCTAACCAGGCTAACCCAACTGACGTGCTACAGCTAATAGACATAAACAGACTATCGTGAGAGCTCAACAGGCTGCTGATCACTGGAGTCAGAGGTGTAGAGGATGGAGGTGTAGTTGATGGAGGTGTAGAGGATGGAGGTGTAGTTGATGGAGGTGTAGAGGATGGAGGTGTAGTTGATGGAGGTGTAGAGGATGGAGGTGTAGATGATGGAGGTGTAGATGATGGAGGTGTAGAGGACAGAGGTGTAGAGGATGGAGGTGTAGAGGATGGAGGTGGAGATGACGGAGGTGTAAATGACGGAGGTGTAGAGGATGGAGGTCTAGTTGATGGAGGTGTAGAGGATGGAGGTGTAGTTGATGGAGGTGTAGAGCATGGAGGTGTAGTTGACAGAGGTGTAAATGACAGAGGTGTAGATGACGGAGGTGTAGTTGATGGAGGTGTAGTTGACAGAGGTGTAGAGGATGGAGGTGTAGAGGATGGAGGTGTAGAGGATGGAGGTGTAGATGACGGAGGTGTAAATGACGGAGGTGTAGATGACGGAGGTGTAGTTGATGGAGGTGTAGAGGATGGAGGTGTAGATGACGGAGGTGTAGTTGATGGAGGTGTAGAGGATGGAGGTGTAGAGGATGGAGGTGTAGTTGACAGAGGTGTAAATGACAGAGGTGTAGATGACAGAGGTGTAGAGGATGGAGGTGTAAATGACGGAGGTGTAGATGACGGAGGTGTAGTTGATGGAGGTGTAGAGGGTGGAGGTGTAGAGGACGGAGGTGTAGATGACGGAGGTGTAAATGACGGAGGTGTAGATGACGGAGGTGTAGTTGATGGAGGTGTAGAGGATGGAGGTGTAGATGACGGAGGTGTAGAGGATGGAGGTGTAGTTGACGGAGGTGTAGAGGATGGAGGTGTAGTTGACGGAGGTGTAGAGGAGGGAGGTGTAGATGACAGAGGTTTAGATGATGGAGGTGTAGTTGACGAAGGTGTAGAGGATGGAGGTGTAGTTGACGGAGGTGTAGATGATGGAGGTGTAGTTGACGAAGGTGTAGAGGATGGAGGTGTAGTTGACGGAGGTGTAGATGATGGAGGTGTAGTTGACGGAGGTGTAGATGATGGAGGTGTAGTTGACGAAGGTGTAGAGGATGGAGGTGTAGTTGACGGAGGTGTAGAGGAGGGAGGTGTAGATGACGGAGGTGTAGAGGATGGAGGTGTAGTTGACGGAGGTGTAGAGGAGGGAGGTGTAGATGACGGAGGTTTAGATGATGGAGGTGTAGTTGACGAAGGTGTAGATGATGGAGGTGTAGTTGACGGAGGTGTAGAGGATGGAGGTGTAGTTGACGGAGGTGTAGAGGAGGGAGGTGTAGATGACGGAGGTTTAGATGATGGAGGTGTAACTGACGAAGGTGTAGAGGATGGAGGTGTAGTTGACAGAGGTGTAGATGATGGAGGTGTAGATGATGGAGGTGTAGTTGACGAAGGTGTAGAGGATGGAGGTGTAAATGACGGAGGTGTAGAGGATGGAGGTGTAAATGATGGCGGTGTAGAGGATGGAGGTGTAGATGATGGAGGTGTAGATGATGGAGGTGTAGTTGACGGAGGTGAAGAGGATGGAGGTGAAGAGGACGGAGGTGTAGAGGACAGAGGTGTAGAGGATGGAGGTGTAGAGGATGGAGGTGAAGAGGACGGCGGTGTAGATGATGGAGGTGTAGAGGACGGAGGTGTAGATGATGGAGGTGTAGATGATGGAGGTGTAGAGGATGGAGGTGAAGAGGACGGAGGTGTAGAGGTCAGAGGTGTAGATGATGGAGGTGTAGATGACGGAGGTGTAGAGGATGGAAGTGTAGATGACAGAGGAGTAGATGATGGAGGTGTAGAGGACGGAGGTGAAGAGGATGGAGGTGTAGATGATGGAGATGTAGAGGACGGAGGTGTAGTTGACGGAGGTGTAGTTGACGGAGGTGTAGAAGACGAAGGTGTAGATGACAGAGGTGTGTGGGGGGGGGGGGGGGGGGGGGGGGGGGGGGGGGGGGGGGGGAGGTGTAGATGATGGAGGTGTAGATGATGGAGGTGTAGAGGATGGAGGTGAAGAGGATGGAGGTGTAGAAGATGGACATGTAGTTGACGGAGGTGTAGAGGACGGAGGTGAAGCGTCCAGGACTCTGACCTTGTGAGTCGACCTCCTTTGCGATCTTCAGAGCGTCAGAGTTGGCGAGGTCGGAGTTGGCGGGAGAAACGGCCAATAGGAGACAGTTGTCCTTGGTGACGAACTGCATGAGCATCTCCCTGATCTGGTGCTCGATGTCGGCCGGCTGGTCGCCCACCGGAACCTTCGTCATCCCGGGAAGATCCACCAGGGTCAGGTTCAGCACTGAAACACACACCTCCAGGGTGAGGGGGTGTTTCAGTGTGTGTGTTTCAGTGTGTGTGTTTCAGAGTGTTTCAGTGTGTGTGTTTCGGAGTGTTTCAGTGTGTGTGTTTCAGTGTGTGTGTTTCAGAGTGTGTGTTTCAGTGTGTGTGTTTCAGAGTGTGTGTTTCAGTGTGTGTGTTTCAGAGTGAGTGTGTTTCAGTGTGTGTGTTTCAGAGTGTTTCAGTGTGTGTGTTTCAGAGTGTTTCAGTGTGTGTGTTTCAGAGTGTTTCAGTGTGTGTGTTTCAGTGTGTGTGTTTCAGTGTGTGTGTTTCAGAGTGTGTGTTTCAGTGTGTGTGTTTCAGAGTGTGTGTTTCAGTGTGTGTGTTTCAGTGAGTGTGTGTTTCAGAGTGTTTCAGTGTGTGTGTTTCAGAGTGTGTGTTTCAGTGTGTGTGTTTCAGAGAGTGTGTTTCAGTGTGTGTGTTTCAGAGTGTTTCAGTGTGTGTGTTTCGAGTGGAGAGTGTGTTTCAGTGTGTGTGTTTCAGAGTGTTTCAGTGTGTGTGTTTCAGAGTGTGTGTTTCAGTGTGTGTGTTTCAGAGTGTGTTTCAGTGTGTGTGTTTCAGAGTGTTTCAGTGTGTGTGTTTCAGAGTGTGTGTTTCAGTGTGTGTGTTTCAGAGTGTGTGTTTCAGTGTGTGTGTTTCAGAGAGTGTGTTTCAGTGTGTGTGTTTCAGAGTGTTTCAGTGTGTGTGTTTCAGAGTGTGTGTTTCAGTGTGTGTGTTTCAGAGTGTTTCAGTGTGTGTGTTACCGTTGGGAGAGTACACTCTGAGGTTTATCGGGACTGGACTGATTCCTTTGTTCTGTCCGGTCAGTCGATCCGTTTCAGCTTCAATCTCCTGACGAACTTCATCAAAGTCGATGAACTTCTTCCCTTTACAGTGCAGGAACTCTGCATACTCTGATCAACACACATCACACAACCAGTCACACAACCAGTCACATGACTAGTCACACAACCAGTCACATGACTGCTAATCAGTACACCTGCCATCAGGCTGTTGGGTCTCACCTGTGGGACAGTTGATCAGCTGCAGCACCAGAGGACGACGGGTAACGATACCAGAACCACGAGGGAGGAAGTCTCTGAGAGGAGAGAGAGAGAGAGAGAGAGAGAGAGAGAGAGAGAGAGAGAGAGAGAGAGAGAGAGAGAGAGAGGAGAGAGAGAGAGAGAGAGAGAGAGAGAGACAGACAGAGAGGGGAGAGAGAGAGAGACAGACAGAGAGGGAGAGAGAGAGAGAGAGAGAGACAGACAGAGAGGGGAGAGAGAGAGAGAGAGACAGACAGAGAGGGAGAGAGGGAGAGAGACAGACAGAGAGGGAGAGAGAGAGAGAGAGAGACAGACAGAGAGGGAGAGAGAGAGAGAGAGAGACAGACAGAGAGGGAGAGAGAGAGAGAGAGAGAGAGAGACAGACAGAGAGGGAGAGAGAGAGAGAGACAGAAGAGAGGGAGAGAGAGAGAGAGAGAGACAGACAGAGAGGGAGAGAGAGAGAGAGAGAGAAGAAGAGAGGGAGAGAGGGAGAGAGAGAGAGAGAGAGAGAGAGACAGACAGAGAGGGAGAGAGAGAGAGAGACAGACAGAGAGGGAGAGAGAGAGAGAGAGAGACAGACAGAGAGGGAGAGAGAGAGAGAGAGAGAGAAGACAGAGAGGGAGAGAGGGAGAGAGAGAGAGAGAGAGACAGAGAGAGAGGGAGAGAGAGAGAGAGACAGACAGAGAGGGAGAGAGAGAGAGAGACAGACAGAGAGGGAGAGAGAGAGAGAGAGAGACAGACAGAGAGGGGAGAGAGAGAGAGAGAGAGACAGACAGAGAGGGAGAGAGGGAGAGAGAGAGACAGACAGAGAGGGAGAGAGAGAGAGAGAGAGACAGAGAGAGGGAGAGAGGAGAGAGAGAGAGAGAGAGAGAGAGAGAGAGAGAGAGAGAGAGAGAGAGAGAGAGAGAGAGAGAAGAGAGGGAGAGAGAGAGACAGACAGAGAGGGAGAGAGGGAGAGAGAGAGAGAGAGAGACAGACAGAGAGGGAGAGAGAGAGACAGACAGAGAGGGAGAGAGAGAGAGAGAGAAGACAGAAGAGAGGGAGAGAGGGAGAGAGAGAGAGAGAGACAGACAGAGAGGGAGAGAGAGAGAGAGAGACAGACAGAGAGGGAGAGAGGGAGAGAGAGAGAGACAGACAGAGAGGGAGAGAGAGAGAGAGAGAGAGAGAGAGAGAGAGAGAGAGAGAGAGAGAGAGAGAGAATTTTTTTTGAATTTTAACAAGACTTTAATAAAAACTCAATGTACGAGATACAAGAACATCGGTGAGAATAAAACCAGATTCACAGAATCCAGATCAGCTCAGATCAGTTCAGTCCTCTTCCAAACATCAGCTGATCGTCTTCAACATAGCAAAGAACATGTTTGTAGCAGCACACAGTGGAGAATCTGTCCAGGTCCTTCATCATTCTGTAGTAATTAAAATCAATATTTTCATCAATACTAGAACAGCATTGTCGTCTGCAGCTTTCTCTACTCTGGTCCTTCTGCTCAGGTCCACGGCCATCTTTGTTCTCCCCACAATGAAATTATAGAGCTGACATTTGTCTTTGTCCTTCTGGGAGAACCTGTAGCCCAGAATGAACATGCGCTGAGAGAAGAACTCTCCAGATAGTCCAAATAATGGTTCTAGCATTGAGAACAGTGGCAGCAGACGACAACACTCCAAGAACCAGTGAAAACCAGCCTCACAGAGCAGAACGACGATCATGACTGACCTCAGGGTTGATGACAGAAATAAAAGCATTCACAGCTATAATGTAAGACCCTCCACTGCAGGTCAGCAGCTCTTTGAACCAACGCTGGTTTATACAGGGTCCTCCATTCAGGTCCAACAGTGTCACAGAGACCTGAGTCCTCCACTGCAGGTCAGCAGCTCTTTGAACCAACGCTGGTTTATACAGGGTCCTCCATTCAGGTCCAACAGTGTCACAGAGACCTGAGTCCTCCATTCAGGTCCAACAGCGTCACAGAGACCTGAGTCCTCCACTGCAGGTCAGCAGCTCTTTGAACCAACGCTGGTTTATACAGGGTCCTCCATACCCCCCCTCAGGTCCAACAGCGTCACAGAGACCTGAGTCCTCCACTGCAGGTCAGCAGCTCTTTGAACCAACGCTGGTTTATACAGGCTGTCCTCCATTCAGGTCCAACAGCGTCACAGAGACCTGAGTCCTCCACTGCAGGTCAGCAGCTCTTTGAACCAACGCTGGTTTATACAGGGTCCTCCATTCAGGTCCAACAGTGTCACAGAGACCTGAGTCCTCCACTGCAGGTCAGCAGCTCTTTGAACCAACGCTGGTTTATACAGGGTCCTCCATTCAGGTCCAACAGTGTCACCGAGACCTGAGTCCTCCACTGCAGGTCAGCAGCTCTTTGAACCAACGCTGGTTTATACAGGGTCCTCCATTCAGGTCCAACAGTGTCACCGAGACCGGAGTCCTCCATTCAGGTCCAACAGTGTCACCGAGACCTGAGTCCTCCATTCAGGTCCAACAGCGTCACTGAGACCTGAGTCCTCCATTCAGGTCCAACAGCGTCACAGAGACCTGAGTCCTCCACTGCAGGTCAGCAGCTCTTTGAACCAATGCTGGTTTATACAGGGTCCTCCATTCAGGTCCAACAGCGTCACCGAGACCTGACTGAGTCCTCCACTGCAGGTCCAACAGCGTCACAGAGACCTGAGTCCTCCACTGCAGGTCAGCAGCTCTTTGAACCAACGCTGGTTTATACAGGGTCCTCCATTCAGGTCCAACAGTGTCACAGAGACCTGAGTCCTCCACTGCAGGTCAGCAGCTCTTTGAACCAACGCTGGTTTATACAGGGTCCTCCATTCAGGTCCAACAGTGTCACAGAGACCTGAGTCCTCCACTGCAGGTCAGCAGCTCTTTGAACCAACGCTGGTTTATACAGGGTCCTCCATTCAGGTCTAACAGCGTCACCGAGACCTGAGTCCTCCACTGCAGGTCAGCAGCTCTTTGAACCACCGCTGGTTTATACAGGGTCCTCCATTCAGGTCCAACAGCGTCACAGAGACCTGAGTCCTCCATTCAGGTCCAACAGTGTCACCGAGACCTGAGTCCTCCATTCAGGTCCAACAGCGTCACCGAGACCTGAGTCCTCCACTGCAGGTCAGCAGCTCTTTGAACCACCGCTGGTTTATACAGGGTCCTCCATTCAGGTCCAACAGCGTCACAGAGACCTGAGTCCTCCACTGCAGGTCAGCAGCTCTTTGAACCAACGCTGGTTTATACAGGGTCCTCCATTCAGGTCCAACAGTGTCACTGAGACCTGAGTCCTCCATTCAGGTCCAAAAGCATCACCGAGACCTGAGTCCTCCATTCAGGTCCAACAGCGTCACCGAGACCTGAGTCCTCCACTGCATGTCAGCAGCTCTTTGAACCAACGCTGGTTTATACAGGGTCCTCCATTCAGGTCCAACAGTGTCACTGAGACCTGAGTCCTCCATTCAGGTCTAACAGCGTCACCGAGACCTGAGTCCTCCATTCAGGTCCAACAGTGTCACCGAGACCTGAGTCCTCCATTCAGGTCCAACAGCGTCACAGAGACCCAAGTGAGTCCTCCATTCAGGTCCAACAGTGTCACCGAGACCGGAGTCCTCCATTCAGGTCCAACAGTGTCACCGAGACCTGAGTCCTCCATTCAGGCCCAACAGCGTTACCGAGACCTAAGTGAGTCCTCCATGGGGTGTCGGTTTTTACGTTCCATCTGTCTTTATTTAAGACCTGAACAAACATTGTATATGTCCCTTTTTTATTTGCGTCCTGAAGAGAAACCTCAGCAGACCTCCCACTTTTTAAAAACAATCCTGAACAGTCTTTAAAATCTGGGAAACACTCAGCGGAGGAAAACCATCAGCATCACGGGCTTTACCAGAACCATCACAGTCCTGTTTTAAAAGAGTCCACATCAGCATCATGGGCTTTACCAGAACCATCACAGTCCTGTTTTAAAAGAGTCCACATCAGCATCATGGGCTTTACCAGAACCATCACAGTCCTGTTTTAACAGAGTCCACATCAGCATCACGGGCTTTACCAGAACCATCACAGTCCTGTTTTAACAGAGTCCACATCAGCATCATGGGCTTTACCAGAACCATCACAGTCCTGTTTTAACAGAGTCCGCTCACTGACTGAGAGACTTTCTCTCCATCTGCTGAGCAACAGAGACACAGTCCTAGTGGATTTCACCTCTAGCCGACAGGCCAGAGCAGCTGCATTGTCCAAGTTTGCACCTGCAAGCTGAACCACATGTCCCAGAGTCCACTTTGGACAGACAGAACCTCCTGAGTAGAGCCGGCCCCACCTGACAGACTGCACTGAAACGGGTCCCCTGGAGAACTGGTTCCTGGAGCAGCCAGTACAGTGAGCTGTGGTGTCCCAGCCTCTCCTTCTTCAACAGGTTCCAGACCTTAAACAGTCCACGATAAAAACCAGGTAAAACCATGATGTCCTGCTGTTTCAAGTCCATCAGAAACAGAGATCTGTCTAGTCCCAGTCCACCTAGCTGACTCAGAATGGTGCAAGCCAGCGGCCTCCACACCAAATCAGCAGGACCGCACAGAAACCTCTGTAGAAACTGGAACCGGAAGGTGGCCCCCCTGCTGCTCAGGTGGATCAGACCCTGTCCTCCGTCGTCCTTCGGCAGATACAGCAGACTCTGAGGCTCCCAGTGCAGTTTATCCCAGAAGAAGTCTACAAGAACAGTCTGAATCTTTGACAGCAGGTCAGGTGGGGGGTCAACGACTGCCAGGCGATGCCACAGGCCGGACGAAACCAAGTTGTTGGTGACCAGGACTCGACCTCTGTAGGACATTTTTGATAAAATCCATTTCCACTTTTCTAGACGACCTTTGACTCTTTCGAGAGCATTTTCCCAGTTTTTAAAAACAAACGATTCATTTCCTAAAAACACTCCTAAATATTTTAGCCCCTCCGTCTTCCACATCAGCCCCCCAGGCAAACTGAGCCTCCTCTCTAGTCCACCAACACTGAGAGCCTCACTTTTGTCCCAGTTGACTCTGGCTGACGATATTGAGCCAAACTGGGCCACATCCCTCTCCAGCACATCAACATCCCGCTGGCTGTCCACCAGAATGACCACATCATCTGCATAGGCTGACAGTTTTAAAGGTGCATTACACCCTGGAACCGTCAGCCCCTGAAGGTCACATCCAAGTTTATGGAGCAAAGGTTCGACTGCCAGCGAGTATAACATGCCAGAGAACTGCCGAACTCCTCTCTGGACCTGAAAAGGAGCGCTCAAACCACCATTGATCTTTAGTACACTCTGAATGTCACAATATAAAACCTTAACTGTGTTAATAAAACCAGGACTAAAACCAAAGGCACTCAATGTGAGCCACAAATATTCATGTTCGACACGATCAAAAGCTTTTTCTTGATCCATTGATATGATTCCGGCTTTGAGGCCAAACATCTTACAGATCTCTAAAAGGTCTCTAATTAAAATAATATGATCAGAGATCTGTCTGCCTGGTCCACAGTATGTCTGATCACAGTGAATCACCTGCTGCATCACTCTGCTCAGCCTGGTTGCCAACACCTTGGAGAGGAGCTTCTAGTCCGAGCAGAGCAGAGACACAGGCCTCCAGTTTTTAACCAGCTGCAGGTCACCTTTCTTAGGCAGCAAGGTGAGGACCGCCCTCCTGCAGCTCAGCGGCAGACGCCCTCCGGCGAGACTGTCGCTGAGTACTGCCAGCAGATCCCCCCCTATCACTGACCACAAGGACTTATAGAAATCAGCAGGTAGACCATCTATTCCAGGAGCTCTCCCACTCTGCAGGCTCTGTAGAGCAGCATAGAGTTCATCAGAGGAGAGAGCTGCTTCCAGCTCTGCATTACTCTGCTGCTCAACCTGAGGAAGACCAGTGTAGAAGCTCCGGGACACGTCCTGCTGCTCTCTGTGTTCACATGTGAACAGGCTACTGGTATCACCCTAGACCTGGTACAACCCTAACCCTAGTATAACCTAGACCTGGTACAACCCTAACCCTAGTATAACCCTAGACCTGGTACAACCCTAACCCTAGTATAACCCTAGACCTGGTACAACCCTAACCCTAGTATAACCCTAGACCTGGTACAACCCTAACCCTAGAATAACCCTAGACCTGGTACAACCCTAACCCTAGTATAACCCTAGTCCTGCTGCTCTCTGTGTTCACATGTGAACAGGCTACTGGTATCACCCTAGACCTGGTACAACCCTAACCCTAGTATAACCTAGACCTGGTACAACCCTAACCCTAGTATAACCTAGACCTGGTACAACCCTAACCCTAGTATAACCGAGACCTGGTACAACCCTAACCCTTGAATAAGCCTAGACCTGGTACAACCCTAACCCTAGAATAACTCTAAACCTAGTATAACCCTAACCCTAGTATAACCCTAGACCAGGTACAACCCTAACCCTAGAATAACCCTAACCCTAGTATAACCCTAGACCTAGTATAACCCTAGACCTGGTACAACCCTAACCCCAGAATAACCCTAGACCTAGTATAACCCTAACCGTGCTGCTCTCTGTGATCCCATGTGAACAGGCTACCGGTATAACCCTAGTCTGGTACAACCCTAACCCTAGAATAACCCTAGACCTGGGACAACCCTAACCCTAGAATAACCCTAGACCTGGTAAAACCATAACCCTAGAATAACCCTAACCCTGCTGCTCTCTGTGTTCACATGTGAACAGGCTACTGTAGAAGTTTACAGCATGTTTCCTGATTTCACTGTGATCAGTCAGTACCTGTCCAGTATCAGACTTCAGACTATGGATGAACCTTTTCTGTCCGTTCTTACGCTCCAGACCAAAGAAGAAGTGCGATGGGACATCCATCTGGGCTACGTTCTGGAAGCGGGACCTAACCAGAGCCCCCTGAGCTGAGACACCCAGCAGGTTGGTTAAGACAGACCTTTTAACCTCAAGTGTCTCAGCATGGTGCTGGTCTCTGGTGGTCTCCGCCAGGTCGCGAAGCTCCTCTACTTCGGACTCCAGAGCTTTCACTGAGTTCGTTAAGGATCCTGTGACATTGCGAGTGTACTGCTGACAGAATTGTTTTATCTGGACTTTACCAAAATCCCACCACTGTTGTAAGGACATAAAATCAGATTTTGTACTTTGGTGGTTTTTCCAAAAGGAAACAAAAGTTTCCCTGAAGTTCTTGTCCTCCAGCAGAGCTGTGTTAAAATGCCAGTAGGCACTACTGGGTTTCACAGATTTGATAAAAACAGAGGCTGTTACAAGGGAGTGATCAGAAAAACCAACAGGGCTGATCGCACAACTTTTAAAAACGTTAAAATGATGTTTAAAACAATAAAAGCGATCCAGCCTGGCCATAGACAGCAGGTTGCCTCTAACATGTGTCCAAGTGTATTGTCTCTGGTTAGTATGAAAACGTCTCCA